>CM055406.1:22508052-22526681 GCA_029228625.1 Pseudolycoriella hygida | reverse complement strand
CATTTGGTCCACCTGTTCTTCTCCTCAAATGCATGTGTGTGCGACGGATTTCCTAATCGAAGCGATATCGCGATTCTAAACAATTGGTTGTCTAGAAGAGTGCCAAGTGTGGAAAATGGGAAAGCGTTTAGCCATGCCCCCGATTCCTTCACTTTGCTTGTTATGGAGTTTGAGATTCGAAAATTGTGTTTGTGGCCCTATTTTCAATTTTCGGTGAGTAGAAATCTCGCCGTCGAGAATCTTTTACTTACTGTTTCAACACATACATAAACATCTCACCGGACGCACGAGTAATTCACGCGAGACAAAAACAGTGAGATATTTACTTGCATGAGTTGTACAATATGTAAACGCTTCTTGCCGGTGAGTATTCTATTGTTTGTTGGTAGCTACTCACCGAAATTTGAAAATAGAGCAGGTGTAGGAAATCTTTATCTGTATATGTTTTCATTTCAAATTTTGTGTTAAAAGATAAGAGTGAATTATAGAAGCAGACTTTACGAAAAAAAATTATTTTTTTGAACTAACTCTTTCTTTGAACTGCAACTTGAACCAAATATTAATTATTACGCATCTGCGGGAAAATTTATTTATCTTGGAAGAGGAAGCTTGTATCCCGAGCCGAAGTGGCTGTCTCGGTATATAAGTCATACATTACTGTGTTGTTGATTTCTTGCTTCGGTGCATGAAAACTTTTACGTTTCTGCAGGATAATTTATTTATCCTCTCGGAGGATTATATCCCTTGCCTTCGGCAAAAAGTTCATTGCAGCCCTGGGATCCCCTAGCAAAAAAATAGGCATTAGGCAAATAGTAGCAACTTCGGACAGATCTAAAGAAGATCAAACAATAATTTTTCTCAGGTAAGTAAACAATAATTTTTCTCAGGTAAGTAGTAAACATTCTAAAGTGTAATCAAGTACAATTATTTGTCACATCAAAATGGCACCCTTCTGATATTCTCGCGCTATTATACTTCCAACATGTACAAAAATTTCTTAAGCTGCTTCATGATTGATAATTCATTCCTTTTATTCTTTTCCTTCGATATACAATCTTTGAAAGTTGAGTATAATGGCGTCATCTTGATGATTGCTTTTACTTAATCATGAAATGCTTGAAAACTGTCATCTCTGATAATTATTGCTAACTATTAGGGAGTAATTTTAACTAAAGCTTATCGTCATTTGAACTCCTACACTATATGTGTAAAGAAGAATAATTTGTTGTGTAAGATTAAAGACGAGAATAGCTTTTATTTCGCTAACGATAAAACTTGACGCTTGGTTTGTGTATTGAATACATGTTTTGTGTAAAACTTAAGAGCATACCAAAGTATACAAAAGACAAATGGTATAATGCTTTCGACGCAGCGTCAACTACCGGAGAGTAGAGGAAGAACTCGGTTGATTTTATCAAGCTTTTGAACTTATATCTTATTAGTTTAACGTATGTATATGTTGAAAAAGCGAAACGATTTGTCCGGGTGCAATAATGAACTGTATGAATCTTTTAATCTAAGTGACATAGCCGTCAAGTGGCACTCGGTTCGAATTATCTGTTGGTATTTCATTCTCTTTTGGTCAGTTTTAAATCAAAAAGAGGAAAAGCGTCACGTAATAAGTCTTTAAAATGTAAACTTTTTAACAATATTTTTTGTTTTTGTAATTTAATAATAAAATTGGCAAATTTAGAAATGATAAACTACTTTTATCATACTAGTGAATCTTCCATTTTTATTCCATACTCCCATACACAGTAGTTTATTGAATAAATAGTATATTACAGTGGATGCGGCGGAAATCATTCATTACATGAGGAATTAATTTTGTGATACGAGCCATAGTCAAAAGTGTGTTTTTAAGCAACAACCTTTGGAAACTGTTGTTTTTACGAATGTAGAGTTTGCATATCAGAGCCGAAGGCGAGATAAGCAACCGTACGAGTCAAAATAACAGTTTCCAAAGCGAGTTGCTTAAAATCGCACGAGTGAGTTGGTGAGTTCATAAATTTGATTCCGAATTAATGAATGATTTTCGAGCATCCAGTGTAATTTATTTTTTTGGCTGTACATCCGGAATTTGAGCATCATATGCATGCTCATCCACTAAGCAAATGGACAAAAATTACTTTAGCAGCATTCCAGTTGACATTGTCTCAAATTTTATGTGAAAAACACAAGGGATTTTTTATATTATAACACGCGATAGCATCGTAATCACCGATACCTAACTCGCACTCAGAAATTGTCTGCACTGCAGCGCTTCGAGTTATAGTGGTATTAGCGATGAAACATATTTTGTTTGCGATGAGCGGCCGTCATATAAAATGTCAAAAGTCGTTATAACCTCAACAGTATTACACATTGTCTGCAACGTTTTTTTATTAATTTGCAAAACCGAAACATACTTATTCGAATGGTGGTTTCTGTTTATCGGTTCAATGCGGCGAATTCGAATTATTATTCGAATTACACAATTTTAATGCTTAAAAATGCAGGCAAGAAACCACGGGAACACCGTTTTACGTTCGAGGAAAAATGCATGGCGTTTGCAATATACAAACAGAGCGCCAATCGTTACCGATTTCTATCGAGTCTATCGATAATGCCTTGCAAGCAAACGTTAATGACACATTCGACTCATGTTTGCTTCGAAGCAGGTTTGAATACAACTTTAATGGCATCTTTGAGCAGCGTCGTAAAGGACATGGAAGAAACTTACAGACTTTAAACTTTTAATTTTATTATGGACAAACCTAGCTCCAATGTGAAAAACCGTAACGTCTGGAATGTGAAGTATCGTTACATTTATAACACGACATATTTTTCGGTCAAAAATATGGTATTCAATGTAACCACAAAAAATATTGATCAAATAATTTATTAACAAATGTTCTCTTCTTCTGAAACGGCCCCTCGATCCTAAATGACATTAACGTCAATGTTCTAATAAGAAAAAAGAGACAACAACAATTGTCATTTTGATTAATTGGAAAAAGTGGTTTTAGTTTAGTTTTATATTTTTATTTTCTCCGAGCTTTCGAAAACCATCAGTTCTCTTCTTCATGGATACAATTATAATTATATAACAACAATTTAAAGAAGAGAACGAGTATATAAAAATTGACAATAAATTTTTACACTGAGCTGAGTTGTTTTTCGGGTCTCAATAATCGAGAGTTCTACAGCGTTGGTTAGAGTGAGACGGATATGTTTGGTCTCTTTTTAACCAACGCTTTAGAATAGAATAACGAAAGTTGTCCGTCGCCTACCTAAATCCAATTTTTTCGAAAAATTATCTTCGCAAACGTTGATCTAGGCTCTAGGCTCTAGGCTGATTAACTACTAGAAAACAACTCCGGAAGTCGAACAAAATGAATCATTCTGAAAAGAATCTGGCTAGTGGTCATCGACTTCGCTGTCGTAGTGTATTGAAAAACAATGAAATTTTGACTATGTAAAATTTCGAAATTTTGATTTTTGTGTATGTGATATACACACGATGACGTATTCTATGACTACGTTTTAGTTGAACTTACTTTTTCACTTTTGACGGATTTTTTTCTTTAGATTTTTGACTTAGATTTATTCGATCTTAACTATTTGTTGTTTGTTGTTTACTGAATTTGATTTTTTCTTATCTATGTCGCTTTTTGACGACGTTTTACGATTTTTTACTTTTTGATTTGGACATTTGTTCAGGATACGCTTAATTTATTGTATCGTAACGTTTGGATGGTTTTTTGACAGCAGTCATCACTCTTTTTCCATGTCATCTAGAAGATAGAAGACATTGAAATGCAATTCATCATATACTTTAAAAATATTCAATTCGCTCTAAAAATGTAAGAATATTGTTAATCAAAGAGGCATTTCGTTTTTTCTATTCGTATTTCTTGTACTAGAAATGTTACCGACGATATCAAAACGAAAAAGGCACGGATGAAAAATGGAACAGCTACATGTAATACACTTTCGCTCTCTAGGGACGCAAAACATTTTACCTCCCTTGGTACGAAAGTAACTTTCGCCACGGGTTATTTGTTTTTCTAATAGCCCAAAAGACCCTACATGTAATGAACGATTTCCATCGGGAGTAAACATGCATGTAATGCGAAACTTTCAGAGGGGATAGTTAAAAAAATCATTATTCGAGCAGAATTTGAACCCCCCAACTGTGAAGCCATATATGTGTGTCGTTGACGCATGTTTTCACAATAAATATTTTTTCAATGGATGCGCAAACTTAACTTTATCATTCAAATCTCTTTACAATAGTAAATTCGCAGTGTAAATGGACAATAATATTATGATCAATACGCCAAGTATCAGTTGGAAAACCAATAATTTATTGGGCAAAATAACGTTTTCAAAAAAAAGCTTTCCGACTAAGATATGACGTAAATGTAACGAATCAAATTGAATCTTGCGGTCGTCAAGTGGGTAGCCCATCTTTTCTTTAATATGGTTCAGTTTTGTAATCCCTTTCCTCCTCATGTTTTTTTTTCCTAATTCAATCCTCAAATATATCGTTCGTTTTATAAAAAAAACCCTATGCGAAAATCTTGATGGTCGAAAAGTGGTAACAGCTTCGTTTCATTAAAAAAACTCGAGATCACTAAATCTTTTTCATTAACTATTTTTTTTACATTTCATGCGTTACCAGAATCCGCATCCGGTGATGAAATGTTTTATCATCGACATTACAAGAATTCATGTCGTGTTGTCGCTGTAAAGACTACAAAGCTATATTTCAGAACAGATGGAAGTGAAATGTGCACTTGTCTTCTTTAAGAGTCCTCGAGGCATTCTTCATAGGATTCCAGATTCTCAATACATTAAAAGTAAAAAGCAGTAGGAATACCTGGTCAAGAATCATAAATCTAAGCACCTACACTGACTTGAATCACACTAAATAAATAAAAAGCACCAAATAATAATAATTTCGATTGGGCAACCAATTTAAATATTGAAACTAGATCACTAATGGAATGTAATCGTAATTAAGCGCTTCATTCCCGCCAAACTCTTCAAAGATCCGACGACAATTCTAGCAAAGTCAATTCTCGTCGAATTTTGTGTTGTAATGAATATTTTTCCTGCTTTGGATAAATAAATACAATAAAGTTAAATTGACAGATCAAGTTGAAAGACATTTTATGCTTAAATACCGATATTCATTTACTTCGCTATGGGGATATTAAAAGAAATTTAAGAAACTCAATTCAATGTGCGCTTCTATTTCGAAATTCTCGGGCCATATTTGCGTCGTGTAGTGTATCGGTGTGAGTACAATAAAACAATAAAAACTTACGAATGAATGGATTAGGCGCCTTCTTTTATGTTTGTCCGTATTCAGCTATGAAAGCATGAATGACGTCATTTGAGAAAAGGATGTAGTTTTATGTTGAAATGTTGATTCAGCTATGAAAAAACATAGATGTCACCACTTGAGGTTCGAGGACAAAACTCCAACAAGACACTGTCTATATTACTTAAAGCAAACGTCAAGTTTGCACCAATACATTCTGGTGTAAAGCTTAAACACGGAACTTCATGGAATAGATGGATGACTCGCATCAGCTTTGCATCGGGCAATAGTCAAAAATAGTCACCGACAAACGGTGTCGCCATGTCTTCGTTTTCTATAGCTGATTACGGTTCGTCATATGGAGTGTCTCTGACTTACAGTAGCGCCATCAATTCATTTCATTGTTTGAAACGATTCAGCAAGTAACTGATTCCATCGTCTAATTTATTTATTTATTGTTAGAAAAAAAAACAAACTATTAAATGACGTTACTGCGTAGCCCCAGTATGTATAACAATTCGAAGGAGCTACATACCATTGTAATAGATTGTGCCATTAGTTTTATGTTTGTCCGTATTCAGCTGACGCCACTGAAGAAAAGGGAGTAGTTTTAGGTTGAGATGTAAATTCAGCTATGAAAAAACATAGATGTCACCACTTGAGGTTCGACAGGACACTGACATGACAGGGTCTATAGTACCTAGTATGGTATATACATACAGCATATTGATAAAGTAATTTCGATTATAAGTAAAACGGCAGTATGCAGAACCAATGTCTTTCGTGTTCGATGGAAATCTTTTGAACACACATTTTATTTGTGTGAAACCAGCCAGCTCCATCTGGTTGTCATTTCTCTGTATGGTATCAGGTAAAACGGAATTGTTTGAGCATCCTCATCAATATTTAATCTTGTTTATTTGTTTTAATTCCCTCTACTGTTCAGGAATACGTTAAACATATATACAAATGCAAGACGAGCTCCCGAAAATTTAAAATTAATTCGAATGTGTATTTGGTTTGCAGTGTTTTTATGTATACACATTGAATTTCCTTGTTTATGATCTTCGTATAATTAGACTCCATTAATGAAATAATTATATAGTTTTGGTTACACATTTTATTGCTTTTAGTATTATGTTATATGTTTTTTAGAATTACTTAGTATATAAATATTTATATTAAAATATTTTTATGAGAAAATTATTATATCACATTTTATAAGTGTGTAGATAGTCACTAAATAATGATTTAGTTTATAGAATTTCACCGTTTTATGTATATTGTATAGTGTGTAGTTGATGAATTTTTATTTATTTATTTTTGTATGAGAGTTCATTTTTATACGATTTCCATCAAATTCAAAAGAATCTGATTGTGTAACAAGAGGTTTAACATGCTTTTTTCAAAAGAATATGAAGTCTCAATGACGAGCAAATGTACATATTAAGACACTGAGTGTGAGTATACACTTACGGAAATATATTTTTGTTGCATCAAATAGAATTTTGTACTTCTGCGCAAGTTTTTGCAGTGCTAAAAAGCTGCGCAGAAGTACAAAATTCTATTTGATGCAAAAATATATTTCTGTAAGTGTAGTCGATAATTATTGGTTGACTTCGATGGAACACATAATGCTTGATGTGAAGTGATTTGATTTGTTTGTATTGAACATGTGGTTTTGAATTTAGCAAAACCGTGTATTTTATAGGGTTCATGTAATTGTTAGGTGAGATGGATAGACCAAATTTTGTTGGTTAAGAAGTCCATCTTTTATTTGACTTTTCCACTTTACCTTTAAATTTTCATATATGGGGCATTCATGTTTTTCTAAAATTTTTTCAAGCCTCGGGGCCAAAATCAAAGGAAATTCTATAAATTTTCCTCTGCTCGGTCTACAACACGCGAAATTGCCTAAAATCAGTCGTCAAAAACAGACACACAAATAACTATTGTGTATCTTTTTTTGACGAAACTGCCTAAAATCAGTCGTCAAAAACAGACACACAATAGCTCTTTGGATTACAAGGGATGAAAGTATGAAAATTCAAGCCTGCGCGAGAATTGCTGCCCGCGCCGAAGGCAAGGACTGCAAGCGCCATCACGTCATCCCTTGTAATTCATATAATTTTTCATTACGAGAACAACGAAAATTGTAATTTCCCGAAGTCAAAACATACAAACAACAATGTGCGATCAAAGTACACTAATTGACTTTAGCATCGTGTACGTCGACTTTCGCATTGTGTATTTCGATTTTCGCATTGTGAATTTTTTTTTCGCATTATCTAAGTTGACTTTCGTATTATGTTGGTAAGTTGACAACACATAAGTAGAATTTTTTTATTTTAGATTTTCGAATGGTGCCCGAAAATTACAATTTTCGTTATTCGAGTAATGAAAAACTTAATACGCAACACGGCAAAGCACTTTCGGCCTGCCCCCTTGTTGCGTAAATAACTATTGGCCCTTCCCTTCTTTCGTCGCTTTTCATATTTTTGCAGAATTCTCCCCCTCATCTTTTGATTATGTCGAAGTCTGTAATTTTTTCTGATTTGCCTGACACGACGTCGTAAAGAGAATCAATGTAAACCATGAAATATGGCGTCAAAGTAAGTTTGTTGTTAATTTGTAATAATAGATTACAGTGGGGGGGGGGGGGGTGCGGAAGGTAGTCATTACATGAGGGATCAATTTTGTGAAATGAGTCAAACTCAAGAGGGTGTTTTTAAGCAAAAAGCTTTGAAATAGAGCTCGGACTGTTCCAGATTTCGTTTCGAAAATCGTTTTCAACGATTTTTGGAACGAAATCAACAAGTGAGTGTGTGGTGAAAGCGATTTTTGACACGAAATCTGGGACAGTCCGAGCTCTACTACTAAAACAGTTTTTAAAGCGAGTTGCGAATGAGTTTGCGAGTGTCACGAAATGATCCAGAATGAATGACTTACTAAGCACCCCCAACCCCCCAACCCCCCACCGAAAACGCGTCATTACATGCAGATATACATGTAATGAGAAGTTTCCGGTCGGGGCCCTAACATACAACATGTAATGAATAATTTCCGTGGGGTGCACATATATGCATGTAATAACAAGTTTTCGGTAGAACATCGATTAAAGTTACTGTTTGCTGTGTTTTCCTTGACGGATTCATATATTTTATTGGCTGTTAAACAAATATTTCATTTTATAATGGAACCAATTATGGGAATAATGTAGTGTTGTGTTGATTTGATTCAAATAATTTAAGTCCTTGCCAAGTGACAACAGTGTTATTTAGTGATGTTGTCCGTAAATGGTAATTTTTGCATTTTTGCAAGGCAAATTGTGCGTTCAACTCCAATCACTTTCGTGAAAAATACTAAATTCAGAATGCATCAGGTATGTTTTTTCGTGGCTAAAGCACAAATCTTTGGCTATCTCTGTGATAAAATAGTAATTTTTGATACAAGTTACGTATGAAGGTAGTTTGACGCCCTAGATGTGAGATTGATGATACGAGCTGGAGGCGAGTTTGGCAACACATCGTGTGCGTTAAACTACCAGCATACGTAACGTGTATCAAACAACGTTTTTTGCAATTCACCGACAAAAACGACATTTTCTTTTATGTATAGTATGCATTCTTCATTATCAATTGTGTTCCTAGTGCAGACGTGTTCCTTTTTTTATAATTTTTTTTTGTTTGTTCCAATTTTTGAAATTTTTTTCTTCTTGATAGTCCCCCCGCCCCCAAATCGCTTTTCGTCCAGAAATTCAAAACTCTCTACCACTCCCCTTTTTTGGTGGACGTTATTTATGAGCAGTCAGTCCCTATGCGGTCTTGTTCTTTCAAATTTGTTAGCAGCAGATGAAGGTTTTTGTAAGCAAAATTCTTTTCAAATCAACAAAAACATTTATTGTGATTTGCAAATCTAATTTTGCATCAATTTTCATAGTAAATGAATAATAGGTTCTTCTTCGCTTTCTAAAAAGAAAGTTACGGTATGACTCGATGAACATCCATTACGCTTCAAAAATTAGACATTTCAACATTGGTTAAAAGCCATTAAATAATATCCTCACAGCGACAACACAGTCATTCAGGGGTAATAGTTATTTTTCCAAGGGTGAGGAAACCTTTATAGGCATCTGGTCCTCCTGGACCCGGGTAGTGTTGGATTCCATCTTTCGATTTCCTACCAACTAAAACCTCCTTCCTTGTTCACCATGCTCTCGTCGCCCCGGAACCACCTCACAACATTACTGGGGCTGCGCTTATGAACATACACGCTCACTCTCCGGCTACTGCCTTTCTTCGTTGTTCATCTCAACATGCACTTTCGCCATTATCTTCGCGATTACGTTATCCGCCGCTTTCCACACCTCCTCATCGCGACATATCTCCGAAATTATGTTGTCGGCATTTATGTCTGATCTGCTCACAGCCATCACCTCACATCGCTACTGTTCGAAACGGGGGCACGCAAATGTTACATGCTCCGCAGTTGCTTATCCTTTATCGCATATCATTCAGAAAGGTGACTCTGCAAATTTACACCTGTGCAGGTATTTTCTAAAGGACTCGTGACCCGACAGGAACTGAGTCAGTTGGAAATTAGCCATACCGTGGGGACGGTTGTAAATACTTCATGAACTCATCCCTCCTGCGATTAATAAGTAGCCGTAGCTACATCTTTTCACCCTTCCTTTCCGTCCGTCCGTCTATGCACCCTTCATCGATGATTTGTGATTGGTGAATACAAGCAATGACATATAAGCCGAAATTAACTTTCTTGACTACACCCTATCGCTACTTTCATATACCAATTACAATGGTTTATTTAAGTTACATTCAACACCATTTAAGCAAGATCTTCTAGAGAACACCTACCTGTCGGTGACTGTCTGAAGTTATCAAAGTTTCGTGAAGTTTGAAAGCGAAATAAATTGAGAACGCATGACAGATGGAGACATTGTCGGATGTCGTCCAAAAAATGTGTTATTATGCGCACATGTCAATAATCTACTATTATTCCTGTTAAATATTTCTGAGTAAACAATTCACGCTTCGGAAAATAATTAAATCAGATCCGAAAACGTTCTTGTAACAACAAATTAAGTGAATATTTAAATATTTTGATTGAATATCTGCAAATATATAACATTCAACTGCTCGCTTAAGCCTATAATTCTCTTGAACGACGAGATCTAGACGTGATCTCAATGCTTTTATTACTTTTCATGCAACTATTTATACGTTCATAAAATCATATTGGATTCAGTCACTAAAATTGTCACAACTTTATTGAAAATTAAACAAATTTCTTTTGTTTTGTGTGTGTACTTTCCGTATGACTCAAAATATGAGTCATATCGTGATTATTCGTAGTTTTTAGCTCTACTTCAGTTTAGTGTTTTTATTTACCATTAAGATCTGGAAAAATTACCTAAATTTTTCTAGGGAATTTTTCCCTAACTATTAGGCCTTGGTGACCATAGATAAATGTCTAAGTAAAGAGATAATCGTATGCTATTCGGCTCTTTCCTTCGTATATTAAATTACAGATATTTATCTTTCTAAAAATGTATTCCTTGAAAAAATCTAGCGCTTTGAAAAATTGAGAATAAAGTTATGTCGTCACACTGTTTCGAAGTTTCGCATCAGAACAGACAGAACCGTGTTATGTACGGTATGTACCAAATTATTGATGTTGTAAATACACGAAACAAGATTTTCTTCATTATGATGTATAAACATGGGACCTAAATACCCAAAATACACTTAAAAACATAAAAAATATTTAATTACTTATTATACAGAGAAAAGAAAAAAAATGATTTTATGTAAACATAAACAAAACAAAAATCGTCTGTTTTTCCATATACTTAAAGAATCCACTTTGTTTACACATTTTCATTATTTTTTTATTGTCCAGACTTGTTACACTTAACTTCTCATCAGACCTCCTAACAACACAGAAGCAGTTTGAAGTGTACGCAGACACTTAAAATTATACTTTATGTCAAAGTCATAAATTGCTGTTAGATTCTTTCGTTTACGAGAGATTTACAAAGCCGTGCACTTATTTTCATAATTTTAATCTCAACTAATTCGAGTGCTAGTTAAAACTTAAATGTATTAAGCTGATAATAATTGTAATCTCAACGAATTAATTTTCTCATGTTACTACCACAAAAAAGTAACTCTAACAAATTATTTCAATTCTACGGTCGAGTTTTCAGCCAGAAATTATCGTTTATTCGTTTTTAGAGATTTCAGGCACGTTTTTAGGCTGTTAAAAACGGAGAATATTGGAATCTTTCGATGTTAGAGGATTGTTTCCATACTTTATATGAGGCACCCCAGTTAAGGCCAAGGAACTCTAACAAGGGAATAAAAATTAACTTGAAAATATTTTATGACTATTTGAAAATTTGTATGGAGAATGGAGATGCGACATCAAAATAATGTCACTTCCGAAAAGTTGAATAGACAATTTTTTTTAAGATTTCTCGCATCATCAATTTCATACTATTGGCCCACCCTTTGGTGTGATGTCTGTCCTACGTTGTAATCATCAGCCACCTTCTAGGCAGTTCCAAAACAATTCTTTTTTCAAGTCGATTCCGTAACCCTACAAAAAATATTGTTTAACCTTAAAAACGTCAAAAATTGAAAGAAAATTGTCGGTGGGACAAATCAAAGTTTCATTTTTTTCAATTTTACTTTATAAAGCGGGCGTCCAATGCTTCCAAATTTCATACAATTTTTTTGTGCAAGCATGTCATGTGCATTGGACCTGTCCAAAAATGTACGGAAAATTAAGTATTCGAAAAGATAGTGGACCCGCCCGGAAAACGGTGTCAAATGGTCCACCGAAAAAAAGTTTCTGTGGATCGGATGAAATCCGGAGCAATTTAATAGGTGCTCAATGGCGTTAAAGGAGAAAAATGACCGAAATCCGAGCATCAATATCTTCGTCGGCAAGTGTCCGAAGGTTCTTGTTAATGAGCTTGTCTTCTAGGGTTTTTCTTCCTCTAAAAATTGTTTCTAAGAAGCTTGACTCTAAAGCAATTCCCAGTATGAGTTTCGCTTAATTGAAGTGGATAAAATTTTTGCAAAAATGCTGCACTACTTTAGTCGTATGGAACTCATACAAGGGATTCATTTCCAGTCTAGCTTCTTAGAAAGAATTTTTAGAGGAAGAAAAACCCTAGAAGACAAGCTCAATAACAAGAATATTCGGACACTTGCCGACGAAGATATTGATGCTCGGATTTCGGTCATTTTTCACCTTTAACGCCATTGAGCACCTATTACATCGCTCCGGATTTCATCCGATCCATAGAAACTTTTTTTCGGTGGACCATTTGACACCGTTTTCCGGGCGGGCCCGCTAATTTTTCGTCAACACAGAATTTTGGACAGGTCTAATGTGCATTTTCTTCAGAATTTTTCATTTCATCAATAGAAAATTCATGCTTACATCCATGTGGAAAATCAATCGAAAGAAACTTCATTCTCCATCAAATTCATCGTGTGGGATATCGTTGGAAAGGTAATAGATCAGCCTTTACGGGAATTATTTGAAAGCATTGGGCAAAATAGGTGGCGTTGGCGATGCTTTAAAATACAAAAATTGAAAAAAATGAAGTTTTTGATTTTCACACCGACAAGTTAAGTTTAATTAAAAAAAAAAAAAAAATTTGGCATTTTTAGGCCAAAAAATGTTTTTTGTAAAGTTACGGAATCGACTTGAGTAAAACTTTGTTTTGAAACTGCCTACTTCCTTTCCCTGAGATGGTTTGACCACAAAGAGATGAATGAAAACCTCCAATATCTAGACTATCATTGTTCTACCCCTAATCATCGGAGCCTCTGCAGTCGAGATGTTCTTTGGCTGGCACCCTTATTAGCCTCAAAATTCTCTCTAATTTCTTCATCTATCTTGACTTCAACTTTACCTTCTTCATAAATGCTTTCATCCACCCCTAGCAAACTTCACCTGATCGCATACTTAATAATGACTTAAAACGACTTTTTCTCGGTGCCCGGTCGATGAATATATATTTTGCTATACATGTGGTGAAAATAGTTTGCGGTCAGAGCGAAGCGATGAGCGGTGAGAAAATAACTACTTTCTCACCGGCAAGAATATGTAACCTTCTGAAAAACACGAGTTTTCTCGCCGCAAGCTTGAAAACATATAGCTTCTCTATAGACTGCCTGAGGTAGGAAATTTGATCCTGAATTTAGTCGAAATAACAAAATGATAGAAAGGGATATTGTAATGCGGAGTCTCATTAACGTAAGGATGCTGCTTGTCGATCACAAATCAACGACAAGACAAACATACGCCGCTTCGGCACGGCGAGCTGCAAGCAAGTAAAGTACTTGTTTACGGCCCCTTTCATTTGTAAGAAAAATCGAAGCTACCAGATCGATTGAAAAAAAAAAAACTATTTTAATCGATGTCCCACCGAAAACTTGTCATTACATGCACCCCACGGAAACTATTCATTACATGTATGTTAGGGCCCCCACTGGAAACTTCTCATTACATGTTATGGCGCGTTTTTGGATGGGACACCGATTAAAACAGCATACAGTGGGAGTGCTTAGTAAGTCATCCATTATGGATCATTTCGTGACACTCGCAAACTCATTTGTGTATTTTTAAGCAACTCGTCAAAAAACAGTTTTCAAAGCTTTTTGCTTAAAAACACCCTCTTGAGTTTGGCTCATTTCACAAAATTGATCCCTCATGTAATGACTTACTTCCGCACCCCCCACAGTAATCTACTATTGCTGTGAATTTGTTAAAGTTGTGTATTAGGGTGGTGCAAAAATGTATTGAAACCTTTCTAGTCTATGGAGGCAAATGAATCTGAAGTAGTCTGGCGATGCCCTTCTCATCTCATATAATTTTCGCAAAACCTGTATTTTTTATGATTTTCTCAATTTTTTACTTATTTTGCTCTTGGGCACCGTGACAATCCTTTTCGGCCGGTCGGTGGCGGCAGACTTTCCAGCTTTTTAGTTTTTTTGGACCACCCTATTGTAGACGTAGGTTTAGTGTTATTATGGAAGGTTGTTGGATTTGGTGTGTAATGTATCAGGGCAGCCAACATAATGGTCATTGGAGTACGAGTTTTCCACCTTTGGATGGGGTTTAAGAACTTCCGTACAGTAAAGGAAGTTTGAAAATCGCGTCAACTTGAGCTTGTGAATTTTTAATTGTATTTTTGTACTAAAAAATCGCAAACACAATAGAAGAAAATTTGTCGGTTTTCAACACTTCACTTTCTCGCACCCACCACGGGAAACCTACCGCTTCCGTAGGAAAAACAAGCAATTATAAACACAATAAACACAAAATTATTGCCACCAGAACAAAATGAATTTTTTTGACGGTTCAGAAATCAGAGAAATAAACATTTTGGTCGTCTTCAAGATTTCTCTGTTCCAAGATTTCACATAAACCTATATAAAGCTATTTTATTTTTTATATTTTGATTGTATATTATGTGAACTGATTTGGCATGTCAATATTTAAACTTTGACGAGAAGAACAGTACATTACACTGGCTTGGAGATTTTTATATTGACCAGTGTGACGTTTGCAACTCGCGTCGAAGGTGCATCTACGCGAGTAAATATTTTAAAACTGTTTAAAACTCTAATTATCTAACAAATGAATTTTAAAATAACGACTAATCCACGGAAAAAAAAGGACGTCAAACGAATTTTTGATGACTCCACATCAAAATATAAACGATCGCAATTCCATTGTATAGTAATATACATCTGCAGACATCGTTCCGGTCTAAAAACGTAAGCCTTGTGGCAAAGTTGAAAACATTTTTCACTTTTTATTCTTTTCTTTGCATTCTGCAAATATACTTGCAGTCATTCGTTTTCATAGGGCTACATGAAACATCACATAATCACATATACATCACATACGTCTTTATTTCATATCAAAAACCGCGTTAACAATACATTTACTTTAATTGGAATTTGATTGAAGAGTTAGGAACGCACTAAAACGATCGTAGACCTCTCACCACCTCGAACCACATTCGAAAGTCTCCCATGAACTATTTGAACACAATTCCGTTAATTTTCATAATTTCACACAATTGTAATTTACTCACCGAATAGAATGGGTGCTTGAAAGTAGCTGGTTTATTCTTTTCAAAGCAAAAATGACCGACCCATGCGAACAAGTATCCTTGAACCAGTGAAATTAAGATTAAAATATAAATTCCCGTTAGCAATGCGTACGAAGATAATGCAATAGCAAATGTAGTGCCAATTAGGTGGAGACGTCGATTAGTTTGGTTGCAATGTTCCCCCAAATAATATGGATAGAACTCGTTGAACGTTTTGTATCCATTTTCGTTATATTTTCGGAGAGAATAATTGTGGTTTACTACCGTATTACGTTTATCTTTCGACATTTTTTTCAGCACTGTCGTTCGTTCTTCAATCGAAACAAATAATCAACTGCTCGAGCTCAACCGGTTTTACTGATAAATTGAACTACTTTTCTAAATTGACACAGAAATGTTGACAAATGTTGAGTCAGCTAACAGCCACATATATATGCATTCATGGTAAGCACAACTGATTGTCGTTAAACTAATGGTTGTACAGTTCTATTATCTTGCCATTTCTACGGTTTGTGGATAGCAGACGTTCAGCATATTCAAAAGACTAAAAATTGATAATTGGGAATTGGCATCTCTTTGTCAAATAATTTGCTTGTGTTGAGATAAGATTAAAAATTTACGTCCAAAGTACGTTGTTCAGATTGAATAAATAAACGAAAATCGAAAACATATGTTTTGTGGCAATCTACCTAGTAGGGATGTCGACGTCAAGAAATATTGAGTATTTGTTTGGAATTTTTCAATTTTGATATTAGTTAGACCTGTACGAAGTACAAAAAGGGTCTCATAGGTTCACCACATGTGTCACATTGACGCCTCCTCCGATGGCCAGATAATCGTGTATTTTGACTGTAAAAGGATTTTCTTTAGGAAAATCCTCAAGGGATTTCAAGCATTTTTACACGATTTTTAGAGATTTTCTTTTGATTTTCAAGGATTTCCTTTGATTTTCAAGGATTTCCTTTGATTTTCAAGGAATTTCTTGCAGTGGAACGTTTGCATTTTCGAAATTTATTTTTAAACGATGCAAAAATACAATTAGAACAACAAATTGTTCTACGACATGCATCAAAAATTCTATACTGATTTTATATTTTAGTTTTAAAAGTGCGCTATCAGTACATTTTCCAATTTTGAATGTTTTATTAAGCAGCACCTGAACAACAAAAATAGTCTTTTTCGTGAGAGAATCACTAAAAATTACATGCGAAGAAAAGAGATAGATATAGTCAAGTATAGTAATTTTCGTGTGTGACAAATCTTTGAAATCAGAAAATAATTAATTAAAAATACAAAACGTCATAATTTTGCCATAGCGTAGAACAATTTCCTACAAAAAATGTTTTCCATGCAAACGGCTCATTCAAAGGATTTTTTGAGGATTTTCAATGAATCATGCCCGCAGCGGTAGCGGAGTGCGTGACGCAGTCCTCATACCTAAAAAAAGAAGTCCACAAACTAAAGAAACGCCATACAAAAACCTTTGGGACAAGTCACCATATATACGGGAGCTTTTGAATTTTTTCCCCAGCTACCCTACCTCCAAACTACGTCACAGAAGCTTTCTAACGAGCCCAGACTCATCAAAATCGGTTGGAAATTGGCTGAAGTATTGAGGTTTGAAGATGACATTTTTCTATGGATCTTCGATTTTTCTATTGTTCTCATTATTATGAAAACTTTTTTTTCTGATCTGTCGGTTTCTATCTCCGGAACGAGACAGCCGATCTTCCTAAAATTCGTGTCTTCTACAAAGTTATAGAGTTTGATCAATAAAATTTTTTTGGATCTTCGGAAATCTGCCAAAGTGACGCCATCTTGGATTTTTGTAAGCAATATATTTTGCTTCTTTGGGTTTTCTAAGTTTAGCTCCGGAATGAGAATACCTAGAGAGTTGGTTTCTTCTAGAAAGTCAGTTTGGTCAGGAGAATTTTTTAACTTTTTAACATCTTAAGAAAATGGCTGCACGCAAAAATTAAAATTTACGCAAAACAATCCTTGCAGAAAGAAAGAAATGTCAAATTTTTGCAGCACAAGTTTTTGAACACAACGTAATTCTGTTTTAAAAAAAAAGTGGTGAAATATTTTTTGAAGAATAAAAGTTCAAGCTAACATTCAACTCAACCGTATTTTGCGCATTATCAGCGGTAGCGCCACCTCAAACGATATCAATAATTTTGGAAGCGGACTTACGGTCTGCATCACACTTTACTTTTAAAGAAGTTTTTGTATGCTTTGAGGATTTTCTTAACAATTGCTTTTCTTTTGAGTTCGGAAAAAACTGCCCGCCCGTACGTGCTGTTACATATTCACTGTAAATATTGAACAAAGAATACATGTAACACAACATAGGGGCAGATAAACGTAGACAATGCTTTTGCACTCGAAAGAAAATAATTGATTTGAGAAAATCCTCAAAAAAATCCTTTGAATTGCAAAAATTTATTGGAAATCCTTCAAAATCCTTGGAAATCAAAATAAAATCTCTAAAAAACGTGTTGAAATGCTAGAAAATCCTCAAAAATTGTCAAAGAAAATCCTTGAAAATCAAAGAAAACTAAAGAAAATGGAAATAAAAAAAGTCCTTTGAGGATTTTCTTTGACAAAATCCTTTTGCACTGAAAATACATGATTATCTGTGAGAGAAGATAATAGACAAAACATTCCGTTATAGCAGCGAGCCGGATGTAGTTGCAGTGGTGAAAGTCCGAAGATTGAGGTGGGTCGGGCATTTACTACATCATCATCATCATCATCAAACTTTATAGACCGTTTATACCTTCCGGTGTGGGGTCTTTAAGCCGCAACCCGGTGGTCATTGACCACCCCCCTCCATACCCTTCTATCCTCTGCCAAGGAGATGGTTTGCTCGCCCAGTGAAAGCCCCCTAACTTCTAAATCTGCTTTAATTGAGTCTATGAACCTTCTCCTTGGCCTACCCCTAGGACGTACACCCGGGACCTGTGCATTCAATATCCTCTTTGGGAGCCTACTATTACCCATCCTTTGAACGTGCCCGTACCATCTCAGACGACTAACCCTTGCCGCCTCCTCCACTGACCTAACCCCTAAATTTCCTCTGATGTCGTCGTTCCTGATATGATTGTCCCCCTGTTCCCTCCGATTCACTTTTGCTATGCTCCTAAGAACCCTCATATC
>CM055406.1:22431988-22498877 GCA_029228625.1 Pseudolycoriella hygida | reverse complement strand
CGAAAGGTCTGTGTGAAAGCTCAACTTGACAGAACAAACATTTTTTTTGTCAAGTTGAGCTTTCACACAAACCTTACGCGATGCGATTCGCAGAGATAAATAATTCGGCCCTAAATCTGAATTTATCGTTCAATTCCAATAATGCGATTAAAAATGGTAAGTAAAGAAAATTTAGGTAACACTCCAATAAAAATTAAGTAGCTGTGTTACTGAGGTAGACAAGCAACTGCTCCCGAGCAACACGGAGATACCGAGGAATACATGACGAAGCCAAGCGTTACGGATGATACATAGCCCAACCGTATGCTTACCATAGGCAAGCACCGTATAACGCTCTAAGCGCGCTTCAACTGGGAAAAAGGCCTGGACCCATACTCCAGTTGTGAAGTCTGAGTCTAAGTTTTGTGTAAGCAAGGAGTGTCTTTCTTTTTTCATTTTACGCCCCGGCAGAAATAAAAAAACTACCATTAAGCGATCTCGAGTGAGAGAGTTGGTTGAATGGGAGTTATTAAGCCTCACACCGAGAGAGAGTTCGAGTGTCTATAAAAATATAAGGATTCCATTTCTAAAGAAAATTGCTTTAAGTTTTTCAAAAATCTGTCCAATCTCTAGATCATTAATATTTGGCCAATTCCATTGTGATATATCGTGGTGAACCGTTAGATACCTAGGAAGAATAGAAGCTACAAAAATTCAAAATACAGATTTTCCTTGTAAATCGAGGATCCCCGAAAACTTTCTAGAAGGACGACTGAAAGGTTTTTACTGGGCACTTAGCCCATTGATGTATACACAATTGACTTGTTAGTCGAACTCACCAAACGTAAAATACAGAAGTTTAGCAAAGTTACATTGAAAATTATCCGTATTAGCATTACTCATACTCACTCGCGTTGATCAAAGTACATGAAACCTATGCTGTAAAGTACCAAAAAGACGGAAAACTACGCTAAAACTACCCGTCCATGCAAGTTGACAAGACAATTACAAAGAGAAATTGTAGATACGTGTTCGCGTTGTGTCTACACTTACAAGCACAATATATCTGGTATATGCAACGAACTCTTCGCAGATTAAACTATTCATCAAAACAAGAGAGTGGTTTCCGTATAGTAAGGGTTACCGCTTCTTAACGCCCACATACGTTCGGGGCGGAATAAATCAGCAATCATATATTTAACATACAGCTCGAGAACAATATGCCAATTATTTGACATTCACTTTTGTCGCATTTTTCGAACAAACATAAGAGATTTGCTGAAACGTAAGTAATATCAAGTCATGCACCAAACGTGTAATATAGGCGATTTGTGATTTCTTATTCACAAATAACGCTTTATTGTTTTGGTTGTAATGCATTTGATTCAACGACCGGGTGTTGCGTAATAAAATAGGAATTATATTCATGGAGGGGTCCCTATTGCCGAACTCAAGTGAAAACCACTGTTACGAACAGGTTTATTTTTGTTACGATCCCTTGTTGTACCTCATTCACACAAACGACCTTTCTATCACTGTTAGTAGTTTGGGTCCTACAAAATAGTGAACACAAAGAGACGATATAAATAAAAGTGTGAGACAGTAAAGTATATTGATAATGGATAGCGCTATAATGTCGTATGAATGGTCAATTTATGGCAGAAGGAGCTTAAAGACTGAGGCATTTTATCAAAATGATTACAAAAATATCTTCGTTGATGGTGAAGGAGGCTATACCGCAAATGGCAATACCGGTCGAGGGAGACACAGGTTAAAAAACTGAACGAATATGTTAACGTCGTTATTACATGAGTACTAGTAAGTGGCACCCGTTCGTTCGATGTGTGTTTTTTACTGAATTTGAATGTACGCCGTACATTATAATGGTTGTGTTGAATGCTATGAAATAATAGTGGCTTAGGTCATATTGATTTGGTACAGAAATTATTTCTCAAACCAATGTTGCCGAATAGATCAGTAACTTAATGTATATTAATATTCTGGTGATCTGCAAAACATTGAAAGTATGTACTTTTAACAAGTAACAATCAAAATATCCATAAATAAAGATTTCGAGTGCTCTTAGCAATGTATAACGATTTTTAAGTAGTTTAATCAGATGATCCAGTTTCTGGTTTGAACGTTGCTATTAAATTTTAATTATTGAACATCGTTTGGAATTGGAACATTATGCAATGTATATAAGTAGGTAGTTCTAATAATCAGTAAATTTACATTCAAAATAAATTGTTTTGCAAAATTAATTTTA
Source organism: Pseudolycoriella hygida (assembly GCA_029228625.1). Taxonomy (NCBI): domain Eukaryota; kingdom Metazoa; phylum Arthropoda; class Insecta; order Diptera; family Sciaridae; genus Pseudolycoriella; species Pseudolycoriella hygida. Next base: position 22,496,629 of record CM055406.1, on the reverse strand, counting down.
AATTGAATTCTGAGATGAAATTATTATTTTTTTTATTGTGAATCGACATTGCAATGACTTTACAATTTGTACGACTGACCACACAATAATTGATGAACAAACATAATTTAACAAATTTTTGTATACAGAACGATTTGGTGGTATTGCAGTAGGGTGATATGAAAGGGAGGAAGAGGTATCTGGACAAGATCTGGCAAATAATGTAATATGCTATTCAACGTCGCATTCAACCAACAACATGTATTTTCTACTTTTTTTTGTAATAACACTCGATAAGGGATCGTTCATAATGTATGTCACGCGTGCGAAATTTCATCCCTCTCACTCTTTATATGTGATTTACTTTGACGTGAGATAAAACACATTCGTACCCCGGGTGACAATGTATGGGTTACCAATGGAATTAGCCCGTGACATACTTCATGAATGATCCCCAATATTTCTTACGTTACTGCAAAATAAATTCTAGAGACAAATGGTTAAAGCTTCTTTTTATAACGAAGGGTCTACTCTAACTCTTTCGTCCTTATTAAGTAGCAATAGCAGCTTTATGTTTTCACCCTTCCTGTCCGCCCGTACTTCTGTCCGTCTGTGCACGTTCACCAGGGGCTCCACGATGATTCACCGATAATTCACTGAAAATCACAAGGGAATCGCTGATGATTCACACTGGAATCACCGATGATTCACACTGATATCACCGATGATCCACACTGTAATCACCGATGATTCACACTGGAATCACCAATTATTCACACTGTAATCGCGGATGATTCACACTGGAATCATCGATGATTCACACTGTAATCGCGGATGATTCACACTGGAATCATCGATGATTCACACTGGAATCACCGATGATTCACACTTTAATCACCGATGATTCACACTGTAATCACCGATGATTCACACTGGAATCACCGATGATTCACACTGGAATCACCGATGATTCACACTGGAATCACCGATGATTCACACTGGAATCACCGATGATTCACACTGTAATCACCGACGATTCACACTGGAATCACCGATGCTTTACACTGTAATCACCCATGATTCACACTGGAATCACCGATGATTCACACTGGAATCACCGATGATTCACACTGTAATCACCGATGATTCACACTGTAATCACCGATGATTCACACTGGAATCACCGATGATTCACACTGAAATCACCGATGATTCACACTGGTATCACAGATGATTCGGTCATAAGTGATTTGTCATCGGTGATTTGAATTTGGGCACACTCTATCGCTACTTTCCTATACCAATTTCAATGGTTTATTACAACAGCTTTTTTACATCAGCTTCTAAAAAAATATTTTTACGAATTCCAGTGAATCCCTGGCCATTAGCTAAGAAGTAGGTATTTGTGTTAGATATAAAATTACTCACCTAGAGTGCGTACAGAAATTGAAAAATTTTACCCGGGTAATGTAAAAATTCTCGATCTACCGTACATCATGACTGGGTAAAATTGTCAAAATTGTTAAAACTTGTTTAGTTCTTAGAAAGTAGAGAGTACATGACATAACACAACAATGGAATCAGCCAATTTTTGCTCATTCAATCTTGATAGACACGGTGCTTTGGACGAAGCGCATTTTATGCCTCGTCATCTCTTAGTTTCATTTTCGAAGTTTTCAAGTCAGTTATTCCCAGTGTGATTGGGTCAAAATAACTACACCAAAATATCTATACACCAATCTACAGTCAATATACTTAGTACCAAAATATTCGCAAGTAAAAAATGTCTTCCGGACAAATTAATTTTGGAAGAAATAAAGTTTGGTCAAAATTCTGATCATTCACTGTAAAGTATCACACTGGTGGATTGTAGGCCGCTGGCAGGGCGTGGAATAGCCCACAGGAGGAGGGGGTAAAGCCATCTATATCCAAAAATAGCACTGCACGTTTCCGTACGTATTATTATTCATGACTGTACTTTAGGGTGGTCTACAAAAGTGCCGTAAATCCAATTAAATCTGAAGTGGTCTAAGCGGCGCGCAAGAGCAAAATATGCAAAAAATCGAGAAAATCGTGAAAAATGCAGGTTTTACGAAAATTGCACAAAACATTCACAAGATGAGGAGTCATGTTCAAGCAAGTTTGATTTAATCCATTCAGAATATTCAAAGAAAAAAGTTTTTTTTACAGGGTAGACGTTTCTGTAGGGGGTCATGTAATCTTATATCTTATTTTGTAGTGCTATCCAAGCTGAAGATTTCATCGAAGAAAATTTTTCAACAAATGTTGAACTCAGCGAGTTCTAACGCTAAAAAGATCGGCTGACAAAATTCTTACATGACCAGAACCCTACAGAAACATCTACCCAGTAAAAAAAACTTTTTTTTTTGAATAGTCTGAATCGATTAAATCAAACTTGCTTGAACATGACTCCTCATCTTGTGAAAGTTTCATGTAATTTTGAAAAAACCTGCATTTTCACGATTTTCTCGATTTTTTGCATATCTAGCTCTTGCGCCCTGCAGAACCATTTCAGATTTAGTTAGCTCCATAGACACTTTTCATCAGTACTTATTGAGTATCATTTTCGGTCTGTGGCCCCAGACTTTTCGATCACTTCATATTTCCATACATTTTTGGACCACCCTACTGTACTTGTTATGGTTGTAGGCATTTTTGCTGGTGAGAGAATGTTTTTGCTTAGACATTTCGAGCTAAAGCCGTTCTCAGTTGTTCCTGCCTGTAGCATCTTCGAACATTTCAATAAATGGATTTTTACTTTTCCATACTTTATTTTGAAGACGCATCCCGAAGCCAACGAATCAGTGTTGGTTCTAGGATCCTTGTTACGAAAGGAGTTGTTGTTGCATCATTCGAACAATGAAATTCTCAAAAATTTTAAATAGGAATGAGACAAACCGGACACAAATTGTGTGAAAAAATCGATTTATTTCTTTTGAATCAAACGTTTTCACATTAATGAATGGGGTTCGTTTCGTACAATCGTTGAATCTGATTTCTATACGGCGAATGTGCGCTATTGCAAGAAAATAACAATGTCAGAACAGCTTGTGTAAAGGTGATGCACATAAATTAGATTCGCAGTAAGCTGAGACGGAATCCTTCAGGTTTGCTCAGCCTCAGATTTTTGTTTTCTCACAAATATTGGAGGAATGAACACTTGTAGATAGCAGAAATAAATGAAACACAAACTGAATTACTTCTAAAACATTCATTTATGACAATTTCTTTATAATTTATTACATCAGAATATATTTTATAAAATTACATTTTTAATTATTGCAATGCTAAGTCTAAATGTACATGAGCGAAAAAGGACTAAATGTAATCAAACAAAATGTTATTTTCTTCAGATCTGTTAAATGTTAGGTATTTAGTTTCTAACTTTATTTTAAATACTTGGGGCAATAACGAATGCCTTTGACCCAAAAAGTTAAGAGATCGACCATAAATTACGTCTGTTTTTAGGAGAATGGCAACGTAAAAGTCGGTGGTGTCCAGAAAAGTAGACGTCATTTATGGACGATTATTAAAAGTCCACGGGATTCAAATGTGTAATTTTTCATCACGAAAAACAAAAACAGTTCCGACAAAACAAACAACAGAGTCAATTATTTCGACGCTCTTTACGAATCGCTACATTCTTTTAAAAGACAATGGTATGGAAGAGTGCCAAAACTTTCAATTAGACGTGTGCAAGAAACTTTCTAAAATTTGGTAAGATTTCAAGCCACAAAATAATTGAGCTGAAATCTATTTATCATAACACTTTATTGATACCCGTTATTTCAATCAAAATCCACGCTTTAGTACGACGCGACGTGGCTTATGTCAATACGAACTTTCATGATTTACATAAGCTAATGATGATCATCACCTTATGTACTTCATCATGAAATTTCGTTCACCACTTTTTTTCGCTTGACATATTAGGAGTTTTTTCATGAAATGTTAAATACTTTGACATAAGCCGACGCCGCACTAAAAGCGTGTATTTCCAATACATAACTTACTTCGTTAAGTGGTGTGATTTGTACTTAATTAATAGATTTTTTTTTAATTCGTAAAAAACTTAACACTTTTTATACTATAAGCACTATTCGTGCCAAAAAATGGTATACACCAATTCTTTGAAATGTCTTCATGACGTTCATGTGTCATTTGTATTATCCTTAAATCAAAAGTCGTATACGTTTTTAAATGCCCGACTTTAGTGCGCCCACGACTTGTGTGAAAGTATAGTGATCTTGATGACAAACATCGTGTCTTGAAATACCTTAAGCCATTGACGCATTAAAGGCGTCAATTTCTCAAAATTAAACACGAAGAAGGAGGAAGGTTGTCGAAAAGTAAAACTTAAAAAAACATTAAGAATGTCATTATTTCGAATAAAAAGACGAAGAGAAGGAGAGGTTTAGTGTAAGAGATCAACATTACAAAAACGCGTCGAAGTGCGATTGCAGCTAATGTCAATTTTGAGATGACACAGCCTAAAGTAAGCGAACTGTAAGAATACAATTGTTGTCCACTAATATGGTAAGTATTCATGTGCGCAGGTAGATCAATCATGATAAGTATAAAAAATAGTGGCCTAGAGGAAGCTCCATCAGGCGGCATGAATTATCACCCAGGGAATTATCTCCCAGACAGAAAAAAATGGGAATTATCACCTAGGGAATTATCGCCCAGGAATTATCCCCCAGACAAATGGGAGTTATCACCCAGGGAATTATCGCCCAGGGAATTATCCGTCTGGGGGATAATTTCCTGGGCGATAATTCCCTGGGCGATAATTTCCTGGGTGATAATTTCCATTTGTCTGGGCAACAATTCCCTAGGTGATAATTCCCATTTGTCTGGGGGATAATTCCCATTTTTTTCAGTCTGGGGGATAATACCCGTCATCGCTCCATCATTTAAGATTTAATCTGATAGAGGTGGGCTCGCATTATGAGTTTGAAAATCAGCCTCTCAACTCATATTGTGTCGACAGCCTTCTCTATATCGAGGATTGCACCTATTGTGGGTCCCCAATTTGAAGCTATAAAAATCATTTCAGATGCTATCGTAGACTCGGTACACATTCCTTAACTTTTGTCTTGAATAGATTGAGTCTCTAGCATTATGTAGTAATGTCAATTTCGGGTAAGAAGATATGAAAATCAACCAAGAATGCTATATATTACAAGACGTGTCCGCCCAAACCTCTGCAATAGTTCTTGCTCTCAATAAAAAAAAAGCTGCAAAACTATGAAGTTGTGACCTGAATTTTACCTGTTCCGAGCCTTACTTTATGTAATCTAAAGAGTACATGTGTCATGTCGTCTGTCCCTTTCTGAAACCAAATTGACTTTCTCAGGTTGTTTCAAAGACTAAATGGATCTCAAATTCTTTACTTCATTGCAAACTTGTCAGGTTTTCGAATCTATATCACATGAATTGTTTTCCATGAAAGGAATTTTATGCGAGAATATTTTCACCTAGATGGTAGAAAGTTAGATGGTTGAGAAACCTTCAAAAAAGACTGCGACACTTATAGATGTCCTCTTACAAACGATCTGCTGTACTAATGACTCGAATTACCTTCAAAGTAATCCAAACTCCTCACTCTATTAACCTTCTCCACCACATGTGTGTTACATTCACATCGATTTGGCAATCATTCATTTTAAAATTACATCCATAAGTGTTTGAAATCGTCACCTTTAATATTATTAACTATTTCCTTTCTGTAGAGCTGTTCCATGATTGCACAACTTTTTATCGTCATAAAAAAAAACTGTAAGTGAACTACGAACAGCTCAAAACCTCATCAAATAATATTATTAAACACAACGAAAATATTTTAATTTCAATACAAAACAATAAACACCATAATTTTTATTTAGAATCACTTTGAAAATTACCATTTTTTTTTTAATTTTGAATTTTGTTTTTCTACACTGAATTTGCGTCATCTGCGCACTATGTATTGAGCATAGATTTTCTTTTTGTTTCGTTTCAGATTAATTAAATCGAATCTATTTCGATATTTTCCTCTGTCGCATCTTCTTGTTCTGATATATTACTTTTATGGTCATCTCGATTTGAGTATTTACTAATCGGCGGTGAATACATACGATGATGACTTTTCTGATTCACATTTTCATCATTGTTGTTGAAATTTGTGTCCCGTTTCGAAAAATTCAACGGGCCAGACGACCGTGAATTGTACATTATAATATTTGCATGCTTCGGTTCATCATTACTGCTACTGGGCGCTGGAATAGATGTGGGAATTTTTGTTGGGTAAAAATAAGGAAACGTCACCTGAGGCATTTGCATTCCATAAGCCATTTGAATCTGTTTCATTCATATAAATAATATTTCAATTGTTTTACTCCCCTAAATATAAAATTTCGCCGCAAGAAGGGAAACATTATTTGCAACGTAAGAATAAAAAATGTTTTCCCTTTGAATTGCGTAGAAAGCTTCACATGCCGAGGGTTGCGTAAAAACCTTTCCACTGTTAGAAACTAACAGAAAACTGCTTTTTCGATCCCTCATATGTAAATAGTACATTACGCACTGGCTTCTTTGTTTTGTCAAGTGTGGCGTTTGTAGCCAAAAAACTTAGAGGAATTCAGCAAAGATTTTCAACGAAATTTGCCAAAAGAATCAATTTAGCAACAGGAACGTGAAAGTGAAAATCGACAAGTTCCTGATTTGTATGGTAAATCAGAAACTTGTCGGTTTTCACTTTTCCGTTCCTGTACAAAAGTAAATAAAAGATTCTCTGCGATTGTTTTGTTCAATTTTGCGCTAATCAGATTTTTTTAGCGAAATTCGTTGAAAATATTCGCTGATTTTGTCTAAGTTTTTTTCCTTATGACGGCATTCAAAGTAAAAATCTCGAAGCCAGTACGTAGTTTTCGCGAAGACCCACGGAAACGATTTTCAGTGTTAGTTCCCTTGACGGAAAACGAGTCTCCGTGGGTTGGAGCGAGTAAAAAAGATTCCAAACATACCTGATTTCTGTATATGTTAAACAAAGCGGGATCGATTGTTGGGTTGTACTGCATATGTTCGCCATTTCCTAAGACCATGTGACCATAGGATCCATCCTCTCTAACAAGAACTTGAACCGGTACTCGTTTTGTAGCATTCAGTACGGCAATTTCATGTTGCTGAGTCAATTTTCGCTTTGTTTTGTAACGTCGATTTTGAAACCAGATTTTAACTTGGGTTTCCGTTAGATGAAGATTTTTTGCCAGTTCTGACCGTTCGGGTCCAGACAAATATCTTTGCTGTGCAAATCTTCGTTCGAGTTCAAAGACCTAACAGTTAAACATGTAATTAGGAGCTGTTTTTCATTAAAATTTTCAAAAAAATTACTTGCGCATGACTAAATGCAGCCCTAGACCTTTTCTTTCTCATGGACTTCAAACCATCATTGTTTCCATTAAACGGTGGAGGTGAATCACATTCTGTGGGTTAAAATTTTTCATTAGTGAGAATTTATTTTTTTATTATTTCGTTCATGAATAAATTTTATCAATGAAATAACCCTAGGTGTTCGACTACTTATGCCTGCCAATTGAGTCTGTTGGGATCACAAGTAGGTCTTTTCCATCTGTCAAAGTGACGTTTTAAACGTCGAACGAAACAAAAATTGAAATAGTCAGATAATATTTCATTTTAGCATCAAAATTGAGGAAAAATAAAAGATTATTTAACATTTTCTTTTCGTTTGACATTTAAAACGTCACTTTGACAGATGAAAAAGACCTACTTGTGATCTTAACAGACTCAATTACAATAATAAAAAATAGGCCCTGCCAGAGTCGCCTGATCTAATGGGCGATCGGGGCATTTCCCGATGGCCCTTTTGCTTTTTTTGATCAGTCAAAATTTCGTTCGAGGAAATGGCCCTTTTTTAATAGGAACAATTATTTCTGATAATGCTAAAACAAAATTTCACCGCGCGCGATCAAATTTTATTTTTCTCGCGATCATTTACTTTTTAAAAGCGGTCAAATTTTGTTTCCCTGCGATCAGTATAATACATGCCTTTTTTAATTCTTGCAACATTTCTTAGAAGCTAATGAATCTTACATGTCGTTTCCGATTCTTATAACATTGATCTCTAGTCATTTCCTGTACTTTTCTTAGAATGTGTAAAAAAGCTTCAAAAAGCGCTTTAAAAATACGAAATTTTTAAATAAAATGTAAAAAAGTTTCGCTCGCGATATTACGACTATACAAATATAACGTATAACAAAAAAATGTCGCCCAGTCCCAGGCTTTCTATGTTTTTTTTAGAGTAGAATTTTTAACAATTATTATGGGTGGTTGTCGCTAGAACTTTCCAAAGTCAAAAAAACAGTAATTTTTGTGAATAAACTAGAAGTCACAAATAGCTGAGGTTAAGACTACCGTGCAACGCATGAAAACCTTGCGATGAAAGAGAGAAAAGATCTTGTATGGATTTTTTCATACGAAATCTTTTCTCTCTTTCATCACAAGATTTTTACGCGTTGCACGGCAGAACAAAGCAGAATATATGGAGAGGTTTTTCGATTTATCTTTCACACGAAACTTCATGACTTTCAAATGTGGGCCTGATCAAAAACCATGCACCAATTCGGACCTCATAAATCTCATTTCGTGGGCCTTATCAAAATTTAGCCTGATGGACCTTCGGGTCATCAGTCTAGCCCTGAGCCATGCACTCATCAGGAATTGTTTTAGTGTTTAGGAACAGTATTTACAAGCATAACAACAGAGGAGAGTTACAACTCCGTAGCAACCTAATTAGAGACAAAGAGATGAAACTAGATACAAAGAGCTATGCAAAGTTAACTTGTGCCTTTACGATTTCTCTATCCTATAAGTGCACAGGTCATCGATTTTAAAGATTTTCGTAATTGTAATAAGTCGTAACTTATAAAGGACGATCTATACCACACATTTGTTGAGATCGACATTTTGAATAGTCACAAAACCACTCCGACAAATTTCAAGTCACGAATTCGTAAAGTTTCTAAAGTAATGAGACCCAGCGATCCTTCTTCTGCTCCTTTGTTTTGGAATCTATTGTAATATTATTAAGGAACTCCAATAGGAAACGAATTATTGAATTGAAAGATTATTTTTGTACAAAATTTGTGAAATTAAATTAGTTCCAGTTAACCATATCTAAAGACTTAAAAGTAGTTGTTGGTATTATGTTATGGGATAATAAAAATAAAATGCGTGTTACTATGCAAAATAACAACAATGTAAGGTTCACTCCAAAAAAAATGTATCAGTCATCACTTTATATTAGTTAATGTGTTCGATGTAATGTAATATTAGCAACACGCGTCAAATGCATTAGGTAATAAGTTTTAAATTGTCCATTTAACGTTTATTTCGTACTAAAAGCTTTTTTATTCTAATAAAATATTTTGGTATTTTTGGAAAAAGTGGTACGTCCTGGAACGTTTTCAACATCAATTTTTATAATAACTTTTATTATATTCGTTTCAAGTACTTCTTCTATATTGCCTTTCGGTTGACTATGACAATGTTCTTAGATTAGCTTCGGTTTGTGCTTCACATAATTTTATTCAAAGACGTATTCGTCTAAAGCCTCAGGCGGTTGTCTACATTTGAAGACTTTTTTCTTTAGGAACGTTCCTAGGGGTTCAATGAAAGGACAATTAATGGACCCATTGAAATAAATTTTTTTAAATTCCTAGAATCGAATTTACTTTGTCTCCATTAAAATAGCAGTTTTTGGCAAACTTATGGCATTTAATCATTCCTGTAACTAAGATACAAAGTTCTTATAAAAGATAAGATTTTCTCCAGTTTTAATCTTTTATTAGTTTCGGAGATTAGAAATATGTCTAATGTTTCATTTCAAGACATGAACATTAAACAATGACATCGAGCCGCGGGCGAGTTTATCAGCACATCTTGTGAGGTAAAGTAAACCCTCACACGTAACGAGTAGATATATTACTATGAAAAGCTGCTGAATCAAAGCTAATGAATCAATAACTTGAAATATTTTGAATTTTACCACGTGAGTACGAGAATAGTACTTTTTGAAACAAGTTACATATGAAGGTAGTTTAACGCACTAGATGTGTGTTGCCCAACTCACATCTAGTGCGTTAAACTAACAGCATACGTAACGTGTATCAAACAACGTTTTTTGCAATTCACCAATAAAAACGAGCTTTCAGCGCGCAAAAAAATGTTATGCAACGCCGTTGTGAAAAGTGAACTTTTTTATGCATCGTTTCGGTGACGTTAGAGAGGTCGTTTTATAACTGGTTTTACTTTTTATCACAAGTGATAAAAAGTAGCTTTTTATCACTCATTTGGGTGATGAAAAGTAACTTTTTATCACTCATTAGGGTGATAAAAAGTTCATTCATAAGTTCACGTTTCACAAGTTGCTGCATAAAGTCTTGTATGAAACACGTTGCGAAATTGATTGTTTTTGTCACACGGTGTGGTTATCCAACTCGCTTGGCTATTTTGATAACTTCATATCTAGTGACAAAAAGAACTGCATTTCGCAACTAGTTGCATAAATAACTATTACCGTAAACAATTTACGCACTAGTGCGAGAAAATGATTTCATGCGATACCAAAATGACGCACGAAACATGTAACATGTAAACATGTTTACACTATGTGCGAGGGTGTGATAAGTGATGAACAAATAATTTAGAACAAGTTACTTAAATCAAACGTCAAGTCTCCACCAAAACATTCTCGTGTATATAGTAAAAGATTAAACGATATTATGAAGTATATAACTCGATGTGTTAGGGCAAGCCCTCCTATACGTAAACATCTCGTATTGTAATGTACTAGTACGGTACAAGTGCGATAAAAATGTAATATTTCACTCAATTGAGTTGAACAATGGCACTTTGACTAATTAGCATTGTGCTTTATGCGAAAAGAATTTTCGCTGAAGTTAGGAAAAGTACTAGAGCGATAAGACCTTTTCATGTGACACCGAATTGTGACTCCATCGAATACTAATCTATGCAGATCTTCAAGGGTGGTACCAGTGGTACCTACATACATACTATTTTTATGTCTTTGTCTATTAACTTTTTCAACCGTACAGATTAGAAACAGAACGAGAAAAGAAAGCACCTTGAAGAAATTTCAATCAGCAAAAAAATAGTCATTTACGTGTCTGTTTTGAAGGTTGGTCTGAGACAATTTTGCTTAATATAGCACGAGTGGAGCGAGGATCGACATTAGAAGTGAAATTCAGAAAAGCTCTCATTTTTGGCCCTTATTTAGTTGTTTACGTACCTGTTTTATACTGTTGATTTTACGCTTTTTCTTAAAGCGCTTCCAAAACATATTTCCCTATTTTCGATTTTTTCTCGGATTTCGAGGTCTTCACGAGAAAATGTCTCACGCAGGAGAAAACTTCGAAAAAACGATCATTTTGTTGAAAATACGACAGCGACAAAAATAAGTAGACAATTACTTTGCCAAAAATACCCTTATTTCTTGAGCTCCCACCAGTTTACTCCCGAGAATTTCAGCTCATCCAGGGAGAATTTATTGGAGAGTAATGTCTAACATTGAGATTCGTAATAATAATTTTCGTAATGAAACGTTAAAGGGATCACGCGACGACGTTAGAAAATTCATTCTATGTGATAGCAAGGAGTGAAATTTTTTCTTTTAATTTCCAAATAATTAATCATCAACAAGAAATTGATTTACGACGACGTAAAACTGGTACTCGATGACGGCTATTTTAATCGGTCACTGGGGATATTTTTTATCGACTAACTATCCTATGGAAGCACTACATTTACTCTACTCAAAGCGGAAAAACCGAAAAAAATTAAAAAACTAATGTTTTGCAGAAATACGCAACTGCAATTAGTTGAAAAATATTATATACAGTAAAAGTTCAGGTAACGATTTGTAGCTTAGAGGGGCAAAAATACCATAGGATACTTATTAAGGCTTAACCCTCGTTACATTTACATATATGAGTTTAAAAAGGTTGCGCTATGCGCTCTCACCTGAATCATCATTATTGCATCGTCTCATATCCAAGGGAGTTTCACGCGTCATAAAGTTGAAATATCCATTTTTCACATCAGCGTTCCTCAATCCATCGTAATCCTCGGTTTGACTATCATTTTTCACTAAAAAACAGTCCAAAGACCTTCGACGATCTAACGGCTGATACGGCGACCGATTGTTATTATTGTTATAATATTGTAAAGAACTTCGAAATCCTGATTTTTTGCAATAATTAATTTGTTCGTGAATGCCCGATTCAGATTTGGTTTCACTGACATTATCTGATTTATCGAACTGTAAATCATTTTCCGATGAATTATTCACACTCAAGTCCGGTGATTTGGGTATTATGCTGGTGTTATTTTTCGTCAAAATATCATTTATGGAAAACGGTGTAGTTGAAGTGGTCTTTGATGTTAGCACAGGCTTTTCCATTTGATTCACTTTCACACTTCCACTAAAAACTAAGTTCAAATTTATCGGACTCAATTTACGCTACAAACAAAACAACCAAACGATTGAATGTATACTTCAAGTATCTTTCCGTCGTAATAGCACGCTATGCACAACTGAACTCATTCGAATCACAAATTCAATTAACCATGTGAAAACACTTTCAACTGGTTGAAAACTACCAGAACTCTCTTCTAGATATTGAACTTCTATCTCGCATACATCGATAGAAAAAATTCACATCGAACAAGTGTGTAGGTGAAAGAAAATTTTTGTGAAAATTTCTTGCTTAAGTTACATTTGTACTACACTTCTTTCTGAAAATTAACTTACGTATATAAAACGTTTGATGCCATGTGTGTGTTAAGAACGAATTATAACCGAAGAGTTTTCATTGGTTGCGCTGAACCCTCTTAAGATTGTGATTGGAGTTTAGAATAGACTAAACAAATGCTTTTTTGTATACGTACGAGTCTTGTTGTGGATACATATAGAAGCAATCAACCCATGTGAGAGCGTTAAATTATAAGTACGTTGTGTGAAAAGTCTTAGGAAAATTTTTACCATCGCCAATGTATTCATAAGTCTCATATGTATGCATAAAACTATTGGTGAGGTTTTGTTGAAATTTACGAGTGGTGTTTCTAGTGTTCTTAAAGTTAATTAAATATTACTTAACTTTTCAACGTGTTTTATATGGAACGATTTTAATCAACTGCATTTGTTCATCATTTATGGTTCGTATTTATCGAAGAAATGTCAAATAAATCAAGTAATACGTTGCCTTCATTCAACTTGTAGAATTGTTTGATTCGCTCGAATAGAAAACATTTAGTCGGGACGAAAATAAGGGAAACTGTAGAATTTGTTTTAAATTTTCGTCCTTCTGAGTGTAAAATTGTATATGTTCTTGATTGGAATTGTTGATTTGAGGCGACTCCGAGCGAAATCGTCTAAAACAGGTTGCGTAAATAATTATTTAACTTGAATGAATGAAACCATCATCTTTGGCTCTAAATGCAGACTTACATTTATCCCAATGGGAATTTTATCTCTCAGAATCATATTAACTATTGACACATTCATTGCAACATCGCCTTCTGTCAGAAGCATAGCGAATTTTATTATGAAGCCGTTAAGTAATCCAGCATTTGATAGTATGTATTTTATCATGAAGAAGCTGATGCCGCTATACTCGTCGATTGCACTAAAGACCCTTATTCATTTCAACCAACCTCATTCGAAAGTTGAGCATGTTATGTCAATATGTCCCCTACGGACACAGGACTATATATACGAGGGTTGTCTTTTATGTTTCTGGCCTAAGGTACTTCTATTGTTCTTTGATGCTGGTAACTGAACGGTGTTCTGCAGTAACTGAGTGTTTTCATTGTGGTAACAATAGAATGACAAAGATGGTGCAGAACACCGTTCAACTATGCTAGCCTACAACTGGACATTTTCCGGATAATTCACCTCAACAAGAACAAAAAAAAAAGTTTAGTCTGGTCACTGGAGTCCTCTTCCCATAGGTCTACGCGTATCGAGGTTTTTGGCCGAATTTCGTTTTATATTTCTGGTACTTCCGGTACATCTAGCGTTTTATGATGATAGCTGAGGCCTTTTTGGACCTTTTCCTAGTAATTTAACACAATAAGAACAAAAAAATTTTCTGGTCTTGTCAGAGGAGTTTTTCTTCCAGAGGTCTTCCTCTGTCGGAATTTTAGCCAAATTTTTATATTGCTGCTTTGTTCAACGAAGATCGTAGAAGGTCCTCCATTCTTAGTGTCTGGAGTCGGGTTTTTGGGGTCTTCTCGTTGAATTATATTTGACTCCACGAGTCAATCCAACCTGGCTGGGAATGGCTGGAAAATCAAAAAAATTTGCTAAAGCCGCTGGGAAAAAGACTCCAGTGACCAGACTGAACCATTTTTTTTTGTCCTTGTTGTGGTGAATTATCCGGAAAAGGTCGAAAGTTGTAGGCTAGCATAATTACTAGCATCAAAGAACAATAGAAGTACCCTAGGCCAGAAACATAAAAGGCAACCCTCGTAAATCGATGACATGTACAGGGCTTTTCAGTAATGTGGTTTCACAACATACCGCGTAAATCGTTCAGGATGACTTTCAGGAAGTTGAAAATTAAGTATAAACTGAATGGTAAGACCAGAATTTCATAATATCATTTCATCTATATTTTACTGGTTTACTGGTGATTGGTTCTCAATATAATCAGAAGCTCGGGTCTCACGACTCTCAAATGAAACACCAAGTAACGTCAACATGTGCAAAACCAGCTAGTCTAGACGAGTAGTTTGCGCTAATTTTTTTTTGTTTCAGGTGGATCATTGGCTACAAAAAACGTTAGTGCTTGATGGAACGGCACGCTGTTTTCATTTTCTAATTCATGATGAAATTATCTTCAAAATAACGTAATGAAAACTAGGTTTGTTTAAAATTAAAGTTTATTTCGTGCGAAATATTTATTTATTGAAATAAAATGACTTAAAAAACAAATAAGTGTTTGTGAAGTTGAGAGTGAATAGAAAAACGTCTATTTGAAATCTGTTTTCTGTTTTACGTCGTCATAAGAAAAGTTGACTTCAAATATAATGACTTCATCTTATCCCTCGTTGAATACATGAAACTCGACTATAATAAGCCCATTATATCCCCACTTTCAGTGCAATTATTGGCTTATCCGTCTAGGACGTTTTCATTTGTCACGATATATCCGTTCTCGGTAGATAAAATATTGTATGCACCTCTTGCTAAAATTGTTATTTTGACGCGTGGGCATGGCGGTTCGAGCCGAAGGAGATACATAAATATGTAATACATTGTATCCTGCTACATAATTTATTATTGCGGAAACAATTCCGTGAACTCGAAAACTCACTTCTTTATTTTGAACAACTCGCTGTAGAAACTGTAAGTTCGACACGTGCAGCGCTGCATACCCCTGCACTCGTCAAAACAACAGTTTCCAAATCTTAAGGTGTCAGTATATTGAGCGCGATGCGAATCGCATCGCGTAAGGTTTGTGTGAAAACACAACCTGACCAAAAAAATGTTCCTTCTGTCAAGTTGAGGTTTCACACAAACCTTACGTGATGCGATTCGCATCGTGCTCAATATAATGACTCCTTTATTGCCCCAAAAAATACTTGTGAGTTTGACTCTTTTCGCAAAATTGTGTCCTCATATAATGAATTACTTTTACAGGGTACGATGAAGTTCTTTACATGGACTGAACGTATCGAATACAACTTGATAATAGTCGATATGTTTCCTGTAAGTCGACCAATGCAATGTTCATTAGTTGCTTTATTTTAACGTCTGACGTCGTACATACACGGAATATCTTTTTTTGTATACGTGAGAATGTATTGGTTGTAACAGAAAATATTTTCCCATCACTTGGGACGAAAAGTTGCTTTCCGCGGTATGTGCACCAACACACTCTCACTATTACAGTAAAATATCTTTCAAAATACCCCAATACACACTCGACATGTACTTTTCGCTCGGGCTTCGCCCGCACGTACGTATACATCTCGTGTGTATTGGGGTATGTTGAAAGATACTATCTTTTCAGAAAGAATCTGGGAAACATGCAAAATTGGAGTACTGATGAATAATTGAATAGTGAAAATTGGTACAAATATATCAAGAAGCAGGATGTAAAAATGAATTCAATAAAAAAATTTTTAGGTGCCAAATAATGTTGATGCTTGAACAAAGTCTAACGCAACTCCAAATAAACCATTGAAGTTGGTGTTGAGTGTACTCAAATTCCAATCAACGATGATCATGGGTGAGACCGCGATGAATCATCAGTGATTCCATGGTAAACCATCAGTGATTCCCCTGTGAATATACGGTGATTCCGCTGTGAATCATTGGTGATACCCCGGTGAATCATCTAAGATTCCCCGATTGATTATCGGTGATCTCTGGTTTAGAGACGGACGGACAGGAAAAGTGAAAACATAAAGTACGTATCGCTACTCAATAAGCCATTGTCATTGGTATAGGAAAATAGCGATAGAGTGTAGTCAAAGAAGTTAATTTTGCACCAAAATCATCGGTGATTCATTGGTGAATCACCGGTCATTCACCAAAGAATCAAAGATGATTCAACGGAAAATCATCAATGGTTCCTCGGTGATTCCCCGGTGAATCATCGGCTATTCCCCGGTGAGTCATAAGTGATTTCCCAGAGAATCATTGGTGGTTGCCCGATGAAGGCTTAACAGACGGACGAACGGACGGAGAGGAAGGATGAAAACATAAAGTAGCTATCGCTACTTAATAAAGGAAACTTGATATGTAGAAAACACCCAATGTACTCTGTCTTCGCTTTTCTCTATGTGATGAAAAAAAACGATTTTTTAGTTCCATTTCTGCTTTCATCCTTCAACACAAAAATGTCACAAAGACAATCTGCCAAATCACAGGAGAAGGTAGTTACTCTTAGCTAGAATAAGCTTCCGAGTTTATGTTGTAAGGAACAACTTTACCTTTTAGAAAATTTACAATGTAGTTGAGGTCACGTACTTGCTAAGAATGAATTAGGCAGCGGTACAACGATAGGCTAGCGATAGAGTTGGGTAGACGCCGGGTACCTTCTGTATCTGAGAGATTTCTTATATGAAGATTTTATGTAACATAACAGAGGTTAGAGTAGATAGCGCTAATTTTAATAGAAATGACAATTTTCAGGAAAACTTCAGAATTGTGTCTTTGGAAGGAACGGTAACGATCAGGCAACTTCCCTGCCTTGGACCGAATATAAGCGTTTTGATTAAGCAGATCAATGATAATAATGATGAGAAAGACAAAAGATTTACTTTGTGCTATCGGTGTTTGTGTACAACAAAATTGTTTAGTTTATCAGAAAAAAGTCAAACAAAAATAAAAAATGGCTTCGAAAAGTGTACGTCAATTTGTTTTTGCTCTATGAGTTAAAATATCCTGCGAAAGAACATTTAGTAAAATCATAGCGTCCTCGTGTGGTGCGATATAATGTTTGTACACATGTGGCATGTAAAATTGAGTGCATCCGTCACAGACCTTGCAAGTAGGAAACGATAGTGCATCTCAAATTAATGTAAAAATTGGAACATGTTACCTTTTATCAGTAGTAACAATATTTGAAATTACGCCAAATGTTATTCGAAGTCAAAATACAATTATTTGCATAGCATAATGATCTTTTCATAAATCTCAGTGCTATATGTATACGAGCCGACCTTATGAACGCTTAAATTCACTTTACCATTTTGTTTATACAATTCATCTCAAATTTCATTTAAAACCATTCTGCGGAGCAAACACTTGACTGAATTGATCATTCATATCGTTATGTGACACATGACTCTGTGCTTTCCCCTTATATTTTTATGTTTTTATTATAATGCACACATAGAACGCTCGTTGGCTAATGGAGCATTAAAGTAGTAAATAAACAAACAATCAATCAATTAAACTTTCCGATCTAACATTTATACATGAATTGAATTTCAAGTATATATCGTTGTATGAACGAGTAAAAATGAAAATGCAGTAAGTAAAAAAAGGTAAATGCGTTTACCTAATGAAATGAAAATCAGACGTTGATCTCCGCCACATTGAATCAATAAAAGGATTTTAAAGCAAAAGTTTTTCTCAGGCACACTCGAAAGATTTAGGTAATGTCCTTTCTTTATCGGGCAGAGTTACTGGAATGCATAAGAACTAGAATTTTACAAGATTTTAATGTTATTCATTCCAAAAAATTTAGATTAGAAAATATTTACATTCGTGGACGATATTTACATGCGATACCAAAGTTACCGTATGCAGCGCTCATGCATGAATTTTACGTATCTCCTGAAGTGAGGCAAATTATAGATGCATCACTGCATGCGAAGAGCTCTAGAGAGTTCTCAAAATCATGTAGACCTCTAATAAACATTTTTCGCTGCGTTATGCTCCTAGTAATATCCACTTAATACGTCTGCTATTGTTTTAAAGCATTTTGGGTGTAGCTTCGAGTCATAATAATAGTATATTACAGTAGACTCTGCGACAGTAATTCATTACATGAGGACACAATTTTGTTATAAGAGCCAAACTCACTAGTGAGGTAAAACTTTTGTTTTCAGTAGTTTTACCTCAGTAGCGGGGTAAAACTTTTATTTTCACTAGTGAAGTAAAAAATACCTTACATGCGATGCACGGTTTTCATAGGGGGTAAACATACATGTAATGCTCAAATTTCGGATGCGATAGCCAATAAATTATATATCTAGTGTCTTGTGTTTCATGCTCGGCTACATAAATAAATATTATGTTATGAAAAGTAAAGTTTTTTATGCATCGTTTCTGTGACGTATGCGAGATCATTTTATAAGTGGTTTCACTTTTTCAACTATACCTAGTGATAAAAAGTGAAATGGATATTTACGTGAATAAAATTTGCTAAGTTTGTTTTAAAAGTTCACGTTTCACATGTTGTTGCATAAAAAGTTGTGTGAAACACCTTTCGAAATTGGTTGTTTTGGTCACACGATGTCATCTTCACATTTAGTGACAAAACCATTCCTTTTTCGCAAATAGGGGGCCGTTCATAAAATATTGTTTATTATGTTAAGAGCAATCCAAATTTCAGAAGAAATAAAAAATTTTGGTTCGTGAAAACAGTCTAGATATTGTTCCCACAGTTGTGCGAAATTAAAGAGCTTTGCCGTTGAGAGAATGCCGTTAATACAGGAAAATCGAGGGTTTTGATACTTTAAGAAAATTATTCTGTCGATTGTCCGTACATTAAACACGGTACATTTCAACAAATCATATTTTGTAGATTGTTGTTCTGCTGTTAGGTTCTGCTTACAATATTTCAAACCAATTCGACGTTGACAGTGGCAGGTAATCCAAATAAATGTTTCATACACTATTTTTGACCGTTTTTTTTTCACTAGTTGCGTTACGTAACAAACGAGGGAGAGGGGCTGCGACCTTGCGTTACAGAGGGGAGAGTTTCAGACCCCTACGTTACGTTATTTATGATCGGCCCCTAGTTTTAAAAGTGCGCTTACGGTGCATTTTTGAAATTTAGGTTTTTTATAAAGTATCTTTTTACTAGCAAAAAAATGTCGTTTTCCTGGAAAAGGTAAAAATTAAATGCGAAGAAAAAGAGAGAATGGCAAATATAGTCATTTTCTTGTGCGACAATTCTTTGAAATAAAAAAATCTTCCAATAATAGTGTTGTAGAGAGCTTTTTGGTTACAGTTTTAACTTCATACAACTTTTATTTATTTATCAGTACAAAATGAAAGTCGGAACTATTAATAGGATTGGTCTCTTCCTAACCGCATTGCTGGGGGTTGCTATCTCATCTTTTTGGTTCCATTTTTTAAGCTTTATACGCTTGCTTAGCGAGTATAAGGAAACTTGAATGTTTAGTTCAGTTGCTCCACTTCGTTAATGAAAATACTGAAGTCGTGAGTGATTTTTTGTCATATCAGGGATTTTCACGAAAGTTCTGATGACCTACACACCACAAGCGCAGAAGATTGAAGTATAATACTTAGAATCATCTATCACACTCCCTCACTGTAAAATTCAGAATCGGAGTAAATTAGGGAGATTGGGCAAACCTACTTATAGCAAAACTTATAACTTATACTTATAACTATACGTTATAAGTCATAAGCTATAAGTTATAAGTTGAAAGTTATAAGTAAGCTATAAGTTATAAGTTCAAAATTATAAGTGAACTATAAGTTATAAGTTATAAGTCAACGAAAAATCTAGATGCAAAATCGAAGCAACTACCAGATGTATTTCTGAGTAAGTTTATTTATTTTTTTTTTTTTTTTTTTCATTATGTCCCACAGTGCAAGAAATTTTTTTTATTGTTCTGATTATTGTAAACTTTTTTCTGATCTGTCGGTTTCTATCTATTTTTTTTTTGGCAAATTGTTGTCCTATTTTTTTTTAAATTACTCAAAAACTAATTTTACAAAATATCACAAAAAAATCACATGAAGAAATTAAATTCGCTACCATCGTTGTACGTGTCCCGAATGCAGATCGCATTTCATCTCTGGATCGCAATAGATACCCTCTGCAGCAAATAATCCAGTGATCGTGCTTCGCCCGTGTTCTTTTTCATCAACTTACCCAATTTCTTAAGGAACAAAGTTGTCTCCGGACCGATGGAACCGAACGTTTCGAAGGCGAGTGGCGTAAAATTGTAAGTGGTTTTGAGGTCGATGTAATGGTTATGTTTATGCCGCTCTGCTTCATCTGCCGCTGCCCCACTGTTTTGCGAAGAGGCGTTTAAGTAACTGGCAGCGATTGAGTTTACCACTGTCACGTCCCAAAGCAAAGATCGACCCCGACTCCATGGGTAGCTGGTTACTCCATCAGGGCGTTTGCCGTCCCGTCGTGAAAGCCCATAAGGCTCGAGATTGTTTGGAAATCCGGCGGAACTGAACGCCATCGAGAAAATTTTGTTAATCTCGCCGTGGCGCGGGTATTTACCTTTGCTTTTGAAGCACGATAACCCGTGGTGGCCCTTCGGGTCTACCATTACACCGCACACGCACTGATGTGGCACGCAAACCTTATTGCCCAACCGTAGCGCCACCGCAACCCTGGCTGAATCGTTGTCCAAAAGGAGTCCTAATTAGTGGGATGGAACTGCCTGGAGCCACTTAGAAGCTGGTTTAGTGTATGACGCCAGTAGTCGTGCCCGGTCAGTTGGACCACTTGATGACAACAATTCTTCGAAAATTAACTTGGAACGCAAGTTGTCTCATGAGTTCTGGACCTTCTTTAACTCCTCGGTGGCGGGGGTTAGTTCAGTGGGGTAATCGCTAATCATGGTCAAGAAGTTTGGATCGAAGATTTGTAACCCAGTCCTGGCTAGAATCTGATTAGATAGATCTTGCGATTGAAAAACGGAAGAAAAGTAAGCAGGCTGGGCCAAGTCCACCGTTTTTCTTATTCCAAGTCCGGCCAAAGACATCGGGAGAGTCGCTTGAGTCCACGACGTGTCGCTGAAATTGTTGTTCGTGATAATCTCCAGGGTGTGGCGGTAGTTATAAGTTATGAGTTATACTCTTTAAGTTATAAGTTATAAATTACAAGTTATCAGTCAAAAATTATAAGTTATAAGTTATAAGTCATAAGTTACAAGTTATAAGTTTCAAGTTATAAGTTGAAAATTATAAGTAAACTATAAGTTATAAGCTATGAGTTAAGTTAATCGAAAAAGCAAGGAGGAAACAGCTCCAGAAAATTTTGTCACAACCTAAAGAAATCTTCAGAAAACCCGTGATTATTTACATTTTTCAAAGAAAATCTCAGATCTTGGTCGAATAAGCTAAATTGAACCTCAAATTTAAAGAATATCTTTAAAAAATCACTAAAAGTTATGTCAAACGATCGGAAAAAAGTTTAAGAATTTCGCAATAAATGGAAAAAGTTGTAATTCAGTTGTAATATTATGTCAATAATCTGATCTGTCAACAAACACTGATCAATTACATAAATAATGTTATGTCGTAAGACAACATTTTCGAAACAAAAACAATTCGTGACAAATTAAAAAAAACGCTACTGACAATGGGATGTATTAGAGGTAATTAATGAATGTAATATATATTGACGGTTGATCACTTTGAGTGTCTGTGTGTGATTTTCATGGCAAATCAGTGTGAAGTTATTATTTGAATTCAAAATTCTCGTTATGTAGCATGCTGGTTGAAGATGTTGTGCATCAAAAAAGCCATTTCAACGAAGTCCTTCTGGATATTTAAAAAAATGCTTAAAAGGAAAATGAACATAGTTAGGTACCAACGACATGATTTTCGATTAGAGCAATTCACTGATAGCGAATGTGTTCTATACTTTAGATTCACCTCTAATGAAATTAGGGTTTTATTGAACGCGCTACGTATTCCCAAAATTAACCGGTTGAAAAACCGAACTAAATTTTTAGGTACTTTCTAAGATTTTCTTTGAAAAATGTAAATAATCACGGGTTTTCTGAAGATTTCTTTAGGTTGTGACAAGATTTTCTGGAGCTGTTTCCTCCTTGCTTTTTTGAGTAACTTAACTCGTAGCTTATAACTTATAGTTTACTTATATCAACTTATAACTTATAACTTATAGCTTATAACTTACAACTTATAACTCGTGACTTATAACTTATAACTCACAACCTATGACTTATAACTTATAACTTATAACTTATAACTTATGACTTATAACTTATAACTTATAACTTTTGACTTATAACTTTTGACTTATAACTTAAAGCTTATAACTTACAACTTGAAGCTTATAACTTATAACTTATAGTTCACTTATAATTTTGAACTTATAACTTATAGTTTACTTATAACTTTCAACTTATAACTTATAACTTATGACTTATAACGTATAAGTATAAGTTATAAGTTTTGCTATAAGTAGGTTTGCCCAATCCCCTTTTATGTTATGCTCGGTTTTCGGTCTCTGTTTATAAAAAGTCCTCGGGATAAAGAATTGTTAGCGCAAATGACGTATAACTTATAACTTGTGACTTATAAAAAGATTGCCTCTTTTGGACGGATGATTTTATGCAATATGATGTGGAAGTGCTGTGGGTAGTGTTCGTAGTGTTGCAGGTGAAGTTTTCGATTTTTCAAAGGTAAACTTTTTGAACATTTTATAATAGAATTGGAATGAATGAATTTAGCAAATTTTTAAAACTACTGACCTACTTTAAAACCTTCTATAATAGAATTTGAATCGGTTAAAATTTCTTCGAGTTACCGGGTTCAATGACAGATAAACATTTTTCTATGTATTTCTTACCTTTTATGATATAGAAGGCACGCCTCTTGGAGCTTTATTTGATGCGTTGGTTTTGCAAAAGCATGATCTACTTCACGAAACTTCTAAATGAAAGGCCACGAAGTCATTTTTATAAGAAACTTTAAAGTTCCTTAATAAAAAGCTCAATGAAAGCAACTAAAATCTGAATTTTCTCTCCTAAAGCAATCGCAACTGAAATTACTGTTACCATGGATCACAACCGAATATCGATTCGAACAAATTTTCGACTTTCAATATTAAGCTTTGAATGTTTTTCGCTTTTGTTCTTAGATGTCACCACTAAGCTCTAAAAAAGAATCTCTCGAAATATGAATCTTTTATGCGCAACGAACATTATAAACATTAACGGGGATAATATTTGATGTTGTCTTGTTGAAACAAGTGTATCAGATTTCATTCGGAACTTTTCTTCGCATTTTTTGATGAAATATTTGTGTTATATAATATGTTTGGGAAGTACAGAACGTATTGAATACCTATTGAATAGCCGTCAAAAACTGTGAATAATTTCCTGTCTATTGTAGCCGAAATCTTAGTCACTCTAGATTCTCTAGGGTATCTTGTGTTCTTTGTACTTAAATGTTACTTCAGTAGAACAACACCTCAGTTTAAAATATTCCAATCTCTCTCCTTGGAGCTTGTTGAGTCTTTCGCTACGCAAAACCTATATTTAACGATTTATTTTCATACTCAGTCAAAAATCCCAAATCAGGCCGCAAAGCACAATTTCGGCGAAAATGTGATGTCATGCGCGATTGAATGATACATTTTCTTACGCGTGAACTTGTATTGCATTCTCGTTTATTTGAATCCTGATGAAGTACCTGCACTACACTACATCTATCGTGTTTGTCACTACATTTGTAACATTTCGAATTACGTTTTGAGGTTCAAATAATCAAAATCTGCATAAAAAATGTCTGTTCTGCTTCATAACGGCACTAAATTATTTTGATAGTTCAGCCTGTCTGAGTCTATGTCCTAGCCAGTCATAAATTTGATCGATATCCTCAAAAATTATTTTTACGAATGTCAATATCAAGGCTCATTGAGTTTTATGGAATTTCATCAGAGTTTGAGATGTATAGGCTTTATATTGAATACGGTTCTGGAGTAGCCCTAAACAGAGTAAATAATATTTTCTTTGGAATAAATTAAATAAAATTAAAATTAAGGCCGAATTCTAGGTAATGACATGGTATAATACTCAATGAATTGAATGAGCTTTTTGTGTTTTCGTCTGTTTTTTGTTGGTTTTAGGTTGGTGTAGTATGGGGCGACTCTTTCGCAAATTTCTACAAATCTGCAGACCCATCATGACTGGTGTTGCTAACAGAATCTTGCCACAGATGCGCGTGTCCTGATGCCTTGATACTGTCTGATTTACCAAAAGTTTGTTTTTATTTGGCAACAAAAGCGATAAAGTGATGCAACTAAAAACAGCAAGCAGCAAGCACTGTTGGAAAAATTGTTGTTTTATCTTTCCAACAGTGCTTGTTGTTTTTAGTTGCATTACTTTATCGGTATTGTTGCCAAATAATACCAAACTTTTGGTAAATCAAACCGTATCAAGGCATCAGGACACGTGCATCGATGGTAAGAACCGATTAGCAGCACCACTCATGAAGGATGGTCTGCAGATTTGTAGAAATTTGCGAAAGAGTCGCCCCATACAACACCAATCTCAAACCAACAAGACAACAAAAAGCTCATTCAATTCATAGGGTATTCTGCTATGCCAGTACCTAGAATCTTTGGATGACGAAGTCTATCGACCAGAATATTCACGGTGAGCTTGAACCGACTTTTTGTCTGAAACGAGTTTAGGGACATCCCCTGAGATGTTTTACACTAAAATTAAAAATATCAAATGGGCCTGAACCTCGGACTATTCCAGATTTCGTGTCAAAAATCGTTTTCACCACACACCGAAAGCAACAAGTGTGTGTTTGGTGAAATCGATTTTTGAAACGAAATCTGGAACAAATGTTTGTATATCGTCATTAAACATTGTGGCATCTCAGCAACCTAACAAAAACGAATCCAATTTCAGACTTTCCGTGAAATGTATGGGAAAATCTACATTCTATCAATTTTCATCTAAAAACATCGCAAAGGATGACCCTTCGTTCAGTCATCCGTCGCTAGCAATGTCCTAATTAAAGTCTTTAACTTCGTCCTGTAACAGTTTAATAGCCACCAGTTATAATGAAAATATTCAAGCTTTAATATCGTGGGAAACAATAAATTTCGGAAAAATATATGAGCACTAGATACAAAAAAAGTTTCAACAAGGGCTACTTACCCTATTTCGCCGTTGCTGGTCTTTTATGTTTATGGAATTATGGCAATGTTTTACCACATTATAAAATAATGATAATAAACAAATTGGACGCAGTACCTAGGGGCTGACGAAGGGATTTCTTAGCGATTTTTGACCCCCCGACGAAGCTGCACAATTCCATTGACCCCCTTTAAATTACGTACGAATTTGAGGACCCCCTTAAAAGAACTGAAGTTTATTCTTAGGATACAACTAATTACATATTACTTATACTGTGATCGTGTAAGCTCTTATTTGAATTATTTTGTCATTGACATAACACTCAGGCATTAACACAACTGGAACAGTAGTAATCATTTTCGTTACAGTTCGCTAGTCCAATCAATACCTCTAACCGAGACATATAGATACGTCAACACTCTGTCCATCACGTCCATCAGCATATCAAGTTGCATGAGTTAACTGAAGATCTCTTCTAATTATCTCCATAACGAAAGTGTTCTAGATGTGGTAATGTCTGAGAGTCATGTAAATGTAATATGAGTTTTATCCTAAGATTGATTCCAAATTTGCGGGCTTTAATCCGTAGAGACTTGAAAAGTGTCGAATGACTTTCCATAGTTGGGTTTACTCAACAATAAATTCTCTGAATGAAGTTTATTCTTTAGTCCATGATTGTGTCATAAACTTGCATTAGAATATTTACGAACTTTTTCGAATTTTGAAAGAATGTTGATTCCACATGTTTCACAAAGGTCACAATCATATATTCATAGTTCATACTTCTACGCGCACGCGTTAAAGTGAGACAACCGGATAAAAACATATGCAGGGGACCCGTACGTATCACAATAGATGTGCCGACCAGAATAGATGTTGTAAAAAGATTCGAACATACTAAGCAAATGTCGCCATAACTCTTAAGTGTATGAAATTGCGTCGACATCAAATTGGATTCGAAATTGCCAAAAGGGCAATATTTAAAAACCCGTACGAAGAAACGGCGTAAAAAACATCTTCAATCCTTAAAAAAGACCAAAATTAAAAAAAAGGAAAAAATTTGAAAAAAAAAATTGCACCAGACCCGCTCTTAGAACCGACCTAGACCACTTAGGAGAGGCCTCTGATCCATACTTCCACGAACAAAAAAGTTCGCCTCTTTTTTCTCTGTAACACTGCACAAAAAGCCTCTACATTAAAAAAAATTCACAAGATACCACCAAATATCGTGTAGGATCGCGTAGCGTGAGTTGGGCCCACACTGAGGGCTGTACTGCCCGAACCACTCAACAGATTTTGACTAATTTAATTTTCTTGACTTTCTGATGTCCATATCTTTTATTTTAAATCTTCATGACTGATTTCCGTTCTAATTTCGCAGAGACATAAGAGAGAAAGTTCCACCGACCTTCAAAAAACTACATTTTTTACCACTTTTTCTATCATTACTTCGAAAGTTTTCAACCGATTCCGCCAAAATTCATCCTTGTAATCAACTTTCTGATTATCTTTCAGGAAAAATTTTTTTTTTGAAAATCGGATAAGATTTGCCTGATTTTTGTAGAAAAAACACGTTGGGCCTTAGTAGATATTCAGTTTTAGGGCCCTGGCTGAGTCCAAAAGCCCAAAATTGAAAACGTTTCTTCGATAAAATGTCAGGCATGCCCAGGTCTTTCAAACAAAAAAAAACTTCATGAAAATCGGAACTCGAATTATGTACAAAAGACCAAAAATCACTTAAACGGCCCTAGCTTGGTAGCCCTTGGGCCGACACTGCCCAGATTCAATCCCATAATAGTAATTTATGCAACAAGTTGCGAAAAGAAAAATTTTTGTCAAGAGACATCGTGTGACAAAAATTTTCCGTTTCGTAACGTGTTTCATACAATGTTTTATGCAAAAAGTACTTGGAGTGACAAAAAGTATATATGCAATTCCTTTTCGCAACAAGTTGCATAATGGAATTTCATATATACTTTTTGTCACTTTCCAGTATGCGTTGCATAAAAGATTTTTCAATTACCTTTCAGGGAAAAAAAAGTTTTTGAAAATCGGTTTAGTTTTACTCGAGTTATCGTCGAAGTCGGATTTGTCGAGGGAAAGTCGGATATGTACGTACAGTGAATCGTCGATAGAATCACTGTCGTCGGTCAAGTTTGCGTCAGGGTTCTTCAATGTTTCTCAATTCTACAGACCCTATCAAGCAAAAATGGCGTTAAGCTTGCCTGGGTACCGGGACATTCTGGAATAGTGGGGAACAAAAAACCGACGAACTAGTCAGGAGTTGAAGTAGTGCTGAATTCATTGGAGCCGAACCAGTTGTCGGAAGATTTGCGGGTTTGATGAGGACTCTGGTGAGGAAAGAAACTGAAAAAAACCATCAAAATAGGTGGGAAGCTTTGACTAGTTGCAGACAATCGAAGGAATTCTTGGGAGGCTGTAATAACAAGAACACCAGGTTCCCTCTCAGTCTGAGCCGAGTCAAGTTTCGCACGTTGATTGGGATTCTGACGGGGCACACGTGCCTGAACTATCACCTTAACAAGATAATGATCATAAATGATCCAGTCTCTAGAGGCTGTGGCCTAGATGAATCTTAGAACAAAGCACTTGGGAGATTTTTATATAACCCCCGAAGAGCAATTGGAGCTGAATTTAGCTAATTTGCTATCTTTTATTATGGAAAGCAAGTGGCTGATCGGATGGGACCGTGAGGGCAAAATCTTAATCAACAAAAGGAGTACAGCACAATGGGCCCAACAAAGAATGTCCTAAGTGTTTTTGGAGGAGCCACGCAACTTAGATTGCAAACAATTTAGCTCTTAAATGCTTGTATTGTTTATTGGCAATATGATGGAGTCTTTCAAAGTCCCCGATAAAACCAAACCAAACCATGGAGGAAAGTCAATTTTCCTAAAAAGCACTCAGTCAAACAAAAAAGCTTCATTTTGACCCCCAAAAAAACAGTTTTCTTAAGTGAAATAACCGATATGGTTTTCGAACGCTTTCGTTTATCTCAGTCAATGTTGTATGTACAGCATTGTAAATTTACAAATGTCAAATTTTTGTAAAAGAATTCATCACTTCACAACACTTTTACAAATTCGCTCATCATAATTTATTTAAAATATGTTCAACCCAACCGTGGTGAATTATAGATGAGGCGAATGGCAATTACTAGTGAAGTTCACTCTGGCGAACATTTTGACAGGTCTTCCCATATTTGGGTAGACCTGTCAAAATTAACTCAAACAAGCTATTACTGTACGCACTCCTGGTGAACGTGGAACGAGCCGTATGAGTCATAAATAACGATTTTGTGAATTGGCACGACTGATAAGAAAGAAAGAATTGCATGCTCGAAAGTCAGTCCTTGAGTTTGCGGATGAACAATTTATTTATCTTCCACACTGAAAAGTGAAAAGTGTTTCTCATTTTCGAATATTAAAATTTTTTCGAAAATTACGACTCAAAAACGAAAAACATTTTCTTTAGGTCATTCCACGAAAACTCCGTTCCCACGCTCGAAATGCTCAGTTGTTACGAAAAAATATTCATAGAAAATGGTGCATCAGACGTATTGATCCCTTAACTAGAGATTAGTAACTTTTCTATTGCTTTCATTTTGTAACTACTGAGAATTTCAAGCGTGGGAACGAAGCGGACCGTGGAATTGCCTCAATAATGTAAACGAGATCCGTATAAGAGAGCTTTAAACAAATATTCTCTTCACGATGATTACAACTTGCGTTTCAGTGGTGTTCGCGAGAAAATTCGCATTGTGTCACTATATTTGGCGAATAAATTACGCGGCAAAACTTTCTTTTATTCGAAATAATTTGGAATCAGATTTCGTCGGAACGATTGCTCATGTGTTGTAGAAATCACATTTTTGAAATGTAAATATCTACAGTAAATTTTATCTTTATGAAAACCATGCGTCTCCTTTGATGTAATATTCTGATTGGAATAGTTTTCTTTCAATTAAGATATTCGAAACTGTCTTTAAATAACCATTCGTCTAAAAAATTATAAAGTGATATGTTCAACTCACATATTTTTAATGCACAATTAATTCATTAATTATTCGTTTTGGGTTATCAATTTCTGTCTTAACCGATGTAAACCAGATGCCCTTTTGAACATTTCCAGATAGACTGAAAAACTATTATGAGAAATGTATGCTTCATATTTTATATCGGTCTGCCAATGTCTGTTTGCGTGTGGTATATGACGGTAATCAGTCAAAATTTTACATTTAAATAAGAAGTGAATTATTAAGTATTGATGAAAAAAATGTTTAAACACAGTAGCTTCGACTTCTAATAGACCTTTTTTTATTTTATTTAAAATTAACTACAGTTCCACATATCATGTTTACGACTTATAAAATTTATTAATTTTTTTTAACTTAACAGAGAAATAAAATCTTTTTTTTTTGCGAAAAAAACTTATTTACAATTTGAACATCGTTACACAATTTTACACCCCATCCACAAAGTAAGATTTAGTCGCAAAGACCTTATTTTTATTTGAATCAAGTCCCCAACTTTTATGAAGACGTCTCTCGACAAAATTAGTTATTTCTGGCATAAAGAGATAAAGAGAAAGAGAGAGAGCGAGAGTTTTCTTTTAATAAGTCCTAGTTAGCACTTAAAAAAATATCTCTCCGATTTGAAACTGCGCATACGCATAGAGCAACATTCTCTCTAAGCGCATACGCAGTTTAAAAAGGGAGTGATATTTTTTAAATGCAAATCCAGCCTGAGTGGGAAGCCGAGCGAGGGATGATGAACTCAAAATGTGTCTTTACAGCATCTAGTCTAAGAAACTGTTGTTTTGACCAGTGCAGAGTTGAAAACAAGTCAAAATAACAGTTTGTCAAACGAATTTCGTTCGTAAATAATGATCCAAGTAGATTACGTTCTATGCAGTGAAAATTATTCATTACATGAGGGATCAATTTTGTAAAATGAGCGGAATTCACGAGTGTGTTTTCGAGCAACAAGCTTTGGAAACTGTTTTTGACAATCGTATGCAACTACCCGCGTCAAAAACAGTTTCCGAAGCGAGTTGCTCGAAAATTCACGAGTGAGTTCCCGAGTTCACAAAATTCATCTCGAATTAATGAATTATTTTCACAGCATGGAACATATGCTATTTTATTCGCTGTTCCATATGGAAAGAAGTTGTCAATACATGTGTATACCTACCCGCCAACAAACAAAAACCACACAACAAAATTAAAATTTAATTTTTTCTCGAAGATAGATCAAAACGAAAGTACACAGGTTGACTGTCATATTTTCGAACATCTGCTCACATCATTCGAACACTCGGCGGTTTCAACCGTTTCGACTATAATGTTGGTACTAAAACATTAGACATTAGTTGTATGTAATAATTTTTGCGGATAGGACACAATGTTATTACATGTGGACACAATGCCATTACATGTGGACACAAATATCGAAAGAACCCTACATGCAATAGACCACATTACATGGGGGGGAAATATACATGTATACGTAACTAGGAAAAATATAATGAAGAATGAAGAATGAGAAATATAATGCTTCGCCGCGGGCTGCAAACCTCACACTCGTCAAAAACATATATTTTTCCGAGTTTTTCGTCCTAGGAATGAAAACAATCGATTGCACTGCCAACCAATTTACGTAATTTCTTGAACTTTTACAGATACCGCGTTTTTGAATTTCCTGATATTTTCAAAAAGTATTACCGACTGAACGAGCCGGTAATTTGAAAGCAAATTGGAGCGCTGACCTACAATTCGAAAGCTTGACTGTAATGGGACAATTATTGCACTTTCAACAAGACGACAATTGTTCTCCGGGCAATAACATGAATATTAGAATCCAGTCGACAGTAACATCACATGACGTTTCTTCTTCTAAAAAAATGAAAAATTCTATGCATTCAAGTCACACTTCCCAGACTCATCGTCTCTCTAGACTAAAGTTTCTTAGACTGTCGCACTCGTACAGCGAGGTCTCAATACCCAGTGACTCAGGCTAATATGTTAATTTACTCGTAATGAATTTTAATGTAATTGGTTTTTCCACAATATATGGTGGATCGCCTCGAATCATTCACCTGTATATAATTTTCCCTACATTTGCAATGCTAAAATTTCTTGGAAGAGAAAATATTTTCTGATTACAGAAGTTACACGTGTGCGTCTATTGACGTTGGCTGTGTTTAAATATGCTGACTACTTGATCACATAAATCTGTCAGAAATTCAATTTTATATATTGCACTTGAATGTTAAATTTTCACAATGTAGTATGAAACCCGAAGTGAAGTGTTTTCGCCCAAATGATTTTAAAAATTCGTTTGGAAATTATTCATCTCGTGACTAAAGTGCTATATTATGTGACTTGCTGCATTACCTATCTTCTTGGACATTTTTATTTTAACAATCGTGACTCGAGCCTTGGGTGAGAGATGCATCCAAACGAGCCAAAATAACAATCTTGAAGGCAGTAAGTAAAGGATTTGCCGTCTGAGGAAAACCCATTTCCGAAGGGTTATGCTGAACACACACGAGACATTGAAAACGTATTTTGATTTTTGATAAAAATTCTCTTTGTTCAAATGTCAATTTTGACATGAGAACAATGAAAATTTTTTATCAAAACACGTTTCAGTGTCTCGTGCATGTTCAGCTTTAGCGAGTACAAACAGATTGCTGCTATAGCGACATTATAGGGTGGATGTGTATTTGCTCGGTCAAGTACCAGTAGCCGGCAATTCTTTTGTGATCTTTTCTTGTGAAGTCTTGCAAATCATGGGCACGTGCACCCTATAGGAAAATCAGTAAATTACTGAAAATTACACTTCTAATAATTATCACGACACACACTGTACTGCAACATTTGACAGTTTTTTTTAGACATCCTGCAGATGGAGTAGTCAATGACTTGTCGTAAGGGAATTTCATTTTATCCAAGAAGTTACAACAATTTGGAATAATTTTAGAAAAAAATTTTGTAGTCATAGCGACACTTCATACAATGCGTCAGATGTATGACCTACCCTCCTAAACTAGCAGAAAGTAGAATTATTTACTTTTCTGCGTTGCCCATAAATCCACTAAAAACCGATTACCATTCGTGGATGGTAAAACCTCTAAACTTTTGCGAAAATTCACTTCCCGATACGGAATTTTCAGAAAGATTTCTTAATTTTCAGCTGGAGTTCTAATAATAGTTGAAAAATCTAGCTTTTCGAAAAATTAATTTGGCTAAAAATTGCTTTGTCGACAGATTGCTACAACCATATTGAAAATCAATAAAAATTATTCTGCTCGTAATTATTGCAAATTGAATTAATGTGCGAAGAATATTGGTCGTAGTGCAATGTGTACCCGGGATACGATGGTGGCGGTGGTATATGCATGTTCGCGAAGTACTCATGGCTGGGCTCCTTCTCCAAATTGAGAATATTACGATTCATCGTTTTATCCAACGTCTTCGCTTTACATCCCTTTTCTGCAGTTATTTCCGGCGTTTTAATTGGCTTAATTTGTCCCTCGATTTGCAAACGTTTGGATTTGTATCGACGATTTTGGAACCATATTTTCACTTGTGTTGGTGATAAATTTAACGTTTGCGAAAGGAGTTCACGTTCTGGAGCGGACAAATAACGCTGCTGCCGAAATCGTCTTTCCAATTCTAAAACTTGGGCTTGTGAAAACAAAACCCTGGGCTTACGTTTTGTGCGTAACTTCGCGTGCTTTCTTAATTCGCATTTCGATGACGTCACTATTTGGTTGTTCGGTTCTTCTATCAAGAAAACAAAAATTTGAAATAGAAAAGTATTTGTTGAATTAAACAATGAATTGATGTACTTGTAATGATTTCCTCCTTAATTTTATTCGTTTGAATTACTTTGACAATACCACGCACGTGTTCAAGGTTGGGTGCTGGTGATGTTTCCATAAGATTACAATTAAAGTGGTGACTCGTTTTGCCGTTTGAACTATTTATATCTAGGGATTGCACGTTGTTGAAAATTTCATTTGCATGCGGAGATGTGTGGCTAACGTTTGATGGAAAATGTGACGTATACGAATTTTGGCTGTACTGGTTGAAGTCGTATGCCGAGCCGCTTGGATTGTTGTAATAATGTACAAGTCCTGATGTTGATACAGTGTCCTGGTAGATTCCATAATCGCTTGAATACGGTGACGGTTGCAATGAATTGCTGTGAAAACATTTACAATAACTGAGAAACCGCTTGGCTGATTTTAGTGATATGTAAATGTAAAGTCACAAGCATTAGCGTTTAAACTGTGCCAAGTATGTAAATTTTAGAACCTTGAATTTCTAG
This sequence comes from Pseudolycoriella hygida, assembly GCA_029228625.1. Lineage (NCBI taxonomy): Eukaryota > Metazoa > Arthropoda > Insecta > Diptera > Sciaridae > Pseudolycoriella > Pseudolycoriella hygida. The sequence goes on along the minus strand of CM055406.1, from coordinate 22,462,613 downwards.
AGTAAAAAAAACTTCATCGAGCTCGATGATTGTTAGCTAACAGTTATGGAACGAAATGGAAAACGTGACTTTTCGATTTCAATTTTTAAAAGTGCAGAAAATAACAATATGTGAATGTTAGATGCTTTTCAAATTTTTGTGGGTTTCAGCGAATGAACTAACTTGTGCTCATACTACTCCTACGCGTGTGAATAATTACGTCGACGCTTCAATTTGTTGATGAACGTGTGAAAGTTTACGGAATGGAACCAAGAATGAGCTTAAGCCCTAGGTATGTATGTATGTAAGTTTTATTTCGAAATTTCTATTGTATAGTGCTCGTGGTTAGTCTTCAGTCTTTTTTCTGACCCAAGGTGAAACTTTTCTCACCTTTAGACCTTACCGCTTAGTACTCTTTAAAAATGTGATCAGATGCAATCAGATTTTTTCGAAGCTTTTGTCGCAATATAATTTCTAGCGACTGAGAAATTTTTTTGGAACGAATACAGTGGTGCCGAATTTTGGGGGAAAAATTCAGTCGGGTGCGGCGCATCCAACGAAAATTCTTACAAAAAAATAAAATATTGTCCACTTCAAATTGTCAAATATTTGGACACCCAACGACCGAGCCTCAATTTTATAGTTTTCTTTTTAAATTTATGCAATTTATGCCTACAACACTGTCTGACTGTCTCAATGGTTTTCTTTCGACTCGTGTAGGAGGAGATACTAATAACGACGTTTAATAATAATAATAATAATTTGCCTTACAACCCATGAAGGGTTAGAGGCTAGATCATTATTTAAGAAGAGAGTTTTACCTTGGCGCAAAGCAAGATCGATTACTCACTTACGCTAAGCATGCCGAAAAACTGCTAGTTAAAACCAGAAACAACCTTCTGAGAAAGTTATGTGGCACTACATGAGGTGCGGCAGCCCCTTGCCTTAAAACTTCCGCATTGGGACTCGTGTACTCTTGTGCTGAATATTGTTGCTCGACTAGGCTTAATAGCGTTCATGCTGCACGTCGAAAAGAACCAATAAATGCATCTGCTTACAGGAGTAATGCGCTCAGCCCCACTCATTTGGCTACCAGCGCTAAGAAATATAGCTCCTCCCCTATTCGCCTTCAAACCAAGGACATTCAGACAATCGTCAGTCAACGACTAAAATCAAGAAAGCCATCAAACAACACTGCGAGTCATAAATCAAACAGCAAAGAATTCAATCTTCCTCGAAAAGTGTAGGCGAATCTTAACAGACTTGGGACAGGACATGGCAACTGCAAAGAAATGCTCTTCAAGTGAAGATTTATCGACGATCCGAGCTGTCGATGTGGTCACCCCTATCAAAAAATGACCCAAATACTTTCGGACTGTCCAAGTCGATGATATCGCTGAATTAACCGATGAGATTACCGACCTTACAACTGTGATAAACTGATTGACTTTATTTATTTCATTTTGTTTAATTTTTTGTACGTTATTTCTGTAATAAAACTATAACACTGTAAAATTTCGAGAATGAATAAACCATACGCTAATAATAATAATACAGAGTGTTTGTGATTTAAACTTCGCTACACCTGATTTCTTTCAGCTGATCAACATTCGTCGAGTTAAGTTCATCGTATTTCTCAGAACTCAACAGCTGAAGAAAGCCATCTGCTGCGAATGGACCCATAAATCCAATTGCTAAAACTTTATCTTGTCCAGAGACTCTCATCCATGGAAAATCCCTTCGTGATATTTTTTGCCGTCAAGCTTTCGTCGAGCTTTACGGAACATATTTTGAAAATATTATTAATAATATTAATCAAAGCAAAGATATAGTTCATGGTTTAGTTCTCATGTTCACCGCTTTCGTCAGCAATTTTTTCATAGCTGAATATGGCGCTGCGATCTTTAGTACTATACTTCACAAACTGTCCGTATATTCAGCTATGGAAATTCCAGATGGCGCTGCGGACGTTCGGGTATTTTTCGTCATATTTTTTTAGGTTAATCACGGTGACTTGTTTGATGATTGCATTGTAAACTTCGATCATGCTAAGTCGACTAACGTACATATTAAAAAAAAATTTCATCTCACAAATCACTTTGGGAATATGGAAGAGTAGTTGTAAAACTTGAGCCGATCGATTCTTTGATATCTAATCTATGCCTTTTACCACTTCTATTTTAGGCGAATTAATTCCTATAGCTGTTGTGTTTAACTCGTTCTGTGATGAATTTGATTCAGCCCCAAGTTAAATGTATCACTCGTCAAAATAGTTGATAAGCGTTTACGAGAATTGGTTCTTTACTTTGCTTGCAAAAATTAGTTCTATTTACTTGAATAAGCTTTATAAATGATCGCACCCAACGAACGAATTTAAAGTAGGCGCCTCTGAACGAAGAAATTGCAAGAAAAATCGATTGATTGAAAATATAAATTCCAACATTATTCATAGTTTTAGTTACTGCAATACGAATGAAAGTTAAATTTTTGGCCATCAAATAAGGATGAGGGTGGTACTTCGTAAAAAAAACAATGAATTTTGTTTGAAAATTTCTCATCAAAAGTGGCAAAAACCATCATCATTTCCCAACTCGTTGCATAAGTTAAACTCTAAACAGAAATTTTTGTTTTCTCAAGATTTATTTTCAATTAAAATCGGAAGATCTGTTAGTTCGTGTAACTTAGGAAGTAAATCGTTTGTTGAGGACGTCTTACGAAAGGTATAACCTGGCAACCTGGTGCTGAAGTTCTGCCTGCGCTTAACTGGAAGAACAAGTAAGGTTATTAGTAACACCGCCGTACTTAAGACCTAAAGCTGGAAATAAAGAAGGCCAGCGTATACATGATATAAGTTTCAATTTAGCACCAGGCTGCTAGTGCCCCCTGCATTCAAAGCAAAGTGTCATAGCTGAAGTACACAGCCTGGTGCTTATGTGACGTATAGATCTAACTACCGCCTACTCTTCGGTAAAAACAGAGGTCTCAAGGACGCAGTACGTAGCCAGGTGTCAAATTATACAATGTAATGTACTCGCTACTTGCTTAATTTCGGCATTTTCAAATTTTCGGCACCAAGTGTCCTGGCTGAAAGTGCAGACCTATCGTAAACGTTTGTTAAAAAAACTAAGCAATCTCAAAAAAGTATCCCAACTACTAGATGAAAAAACAATGATTTCATACTTATATTGAGGCACTTTTCTGAAATTGAAATTTTTTTTTAACAAAACTTACTCTGGAAAAACATCGTTTTTATCGGACGCGCTCTTGGAGTGCTTATATTAGCGTGCGATCCGAATAAATTAATTGTTTAATGACTAAGTTTGCAAAATTATTTTAAGTTCAAGTTGAGCTTTCTAACAAACCCTAGGCGATTTATTCGCATCGTACGATAATAAAACTACTTTACCACGTAAAATTACTGAGATAATATTTCACTTTCGGAATTCAATGTGTCAACGTATCTTTAATCCTGACGGTTTGTGCTACTTCTACCGGAATTGAATTTGTGGATTTTCGTTTATGAAGGATTCTAATTGGAAAAGTTATAGGGGCAATTCGAGTGAACATTTTTCCTATTGAGAAATACGTCTACAACTGAATATACGACTTTTGTCGGATGGACAAAATCGTCTTGCCTTTTTTCGCCTATCCGAAAATCATACTTAATAAAGGTAAAATGATGTCATGAAATCTAATTTTTATTGTAGATGGCTTTTAATCGTTTGAAATATTTGCACTGTGAATGGGCATTATGTGGAGTACAATGACAGAACCGCCATCACCTTCTATTGTTGAAGAATGATCAAAGATTGAAGTCTTGCTCTTGAGGTACAATATCTTGATATGCTCAGCGATCACTATGCCGTCCGTAACGTAAAGTATATGGGATAACAGACCTTTTGTCCTGTTTTGAGAGAGGATTTTAGCTCAGTTATTGAAACTTGTCTTGCGGAAAGTGTTTGTTTCAGAATTCAGTTTCGCGCCATAATTTTGTATGAAAATATAATTGAACTTTCCGTAGGAAAAGTTAGTTCTCTCATCATAACATTCTAAGACAGTAGGAAATGGCTTCATCTCTTTCATACGGTCCTCTCACTTCACGATTCAGCTATAAACCAGCCATGAAATCATTTGAGGAGTCGGCTTATGTCAAAGTATAAAAAATTTCTTTACGAAAAATTATGTGTCTGTCAACTTATGCAATTCACCATGGAATTTTGTAAACTTTATATCAGTGGACCTCGTACTTAACGCGTGGGATTTACGCAACATTCAGTAGCTTAAGTAACCGAGTGATAAAAAGTGAGCCTAACGTTTTTCATAACGTAGTGCTAGGCACGTCATAATTATTTAAATTACAAAAGCTAAAGATCAGATGTATAGCCGGGGACCTAGCTTACCCTTCCGAGATCTATACATGTAATAAATAGACAGTATGCATACTGATCACTTCAAAGTAAAAAACAATATGGTCGATTTTATGAGATTGAAAATGAATGATAATTAGAAATTAAGGTAAGCAATTTTCATAGAAAATGTAGATGACAAATCTACGACAGGTATGGTAATAGATTTAGTGCACAAAGTCAAGTCTAGAGCGATGTCGATGGTAGATACCTATTTCACTAGTAAATTTATTCAAAGTAGACTATAACTCATTTTGTTGGATGTTCTAGGAGGACATTTGAATGTATTGGTTCCACATTCCTTAATGAATTATTTTGATAAACTCATTGTATACGTTCAGGTTACCTTCTCTTCTCATTTATACAGATCCACGAAACATTCTGAAACTCGAAGCTTCCTCGAATCTACAACTAAATTCTCCTCATAACAGATCCGCGGACGGAAGTATATAATTCGAGGTGTCAAAAAGAATTTTCGTTAGGGTCCTGCATTACAATCGGTGAGTTTCAAAACGTAAACCTCTATATTGTACAAAAGGAGAAGAAATTAAAAAGTCATGAAAACAACGGATCCAACGATCAATACAATTCAAACAAATCAATATTCTTTGACTTCTATTATTACGTCACACATTACTCTTTCACCAATTCATGTCAAAAATGGGCTACAAAAATTACCTTTCCATGTGACATCCCAAATAGTGATCACCTTGATCAACTAAGTTCAATATATCCTTCACTGAAAACGGTGTATTATTGCACGAATCATTTCCCGACTGTGATCCACAGTCTGAATTTTCAACATCGAAATATCCTTGTTGCAACATTTTTTCACTACACAAATCTATAACAACAATAATAAACCTTCGCTAAATACAGAAAAAACAAATCTCGTCACCATTCAGTTAAAAATCCGAAACATTCGCTTTGACACAACATCCTCAAAAAACTATTCAAGACTAAAAACAATTTCATGCATCAATACACAAATTAGCCCAGAAACATAATTGTCCATTTAAATGGGAGTGAAATGTTGTATGGAAAATATACTCTCAAGCGTTTCACGCACACAAAAATGTCGAAATGTTAAACAGGACCCATACCAATTCGTTAACTGAAAATCTTATAGTTTTCTCTTCTTATAATCTGTAATCCATTTCATTTAACTGAGAGAAATATTTGACGGGTTCATATATTCCAGGGTTAATGTGAGAACTTAGAAAATTAACGGAAAATAACGATAAAACCCATCCATTAAATCGGTATTATGAAAATCGCGCATAATTGTTTATCAAAAACTTAAATATTGCGCAGCTCCGCCCTCATCATTTTTTTATGATTCGTTATTGGTTTGATATAAATAGATTTCACATCATTTACTTTCCATTTAGTTAAAAAAAATTTTTTTGTTATGAAAATGATCGGTTCGCTTGCCTACGATTTTGTGTTTGCAAAAACATTTCTTTGTTAAAATTGTGTACATTTTCCTCGACTTTTTCTCGTTAAGAATTATGTTTTGATTAAGTCACAAGCTCAAAAATTAAGTGCATGTTCGCAATGCATCAACGGATAGAAAAAGGGGTCATGTCGAGTCGTGCACCGCGAAAAGGAAATCCACACCTAAACGAGTGACAAATAGCTCTATGAAATTGATTTCAAGTTGTGTGATTTAATTCTCAGAGATTTGGAAAGAGTCGTTCAATCACTCAACAAATCTTTGAATCGAATTGAGAGTCTTGAACAGATTTAGAGAGTTTTGCAGGCTTTGAAAGTGTTTCGAAGAGTTTTAAAGAGTTAAGAAAAGTTACGAAAGAAGTTTGAGGCTTTTTAGTTTCTAGAAATTCTGAGGACTTTCAAAAAATCACTCAAATTCACTCATAAATTTGTTTTATTATTATTTTGTATGGTCTACATTTCATTCTACAGTTCATTACACTTGACATTTTTATCCTATTTGAACATTACATCTAGTAGTCTTAGTTCTTATTCTAGACCGGCCGGGAGAAGGTTATGATACCAAGTTCGAACACCAGGTGATGACATTTTTTCGGACGATGGACTTGGCGTTGTGAACCACAGTGTTTGCTTGTCATCATTCACAGTTCTTATTCTGCCATCATCTTTGATGTAACATCAGAAGTGAAGAAAGAATGCCAACCACATTCCGCTGTCCTTGCGTGTACCAGCGCTTGGCAACATATGAGTGACGTCATATGTGATGAGTACAATTTTTTCGTTACTCGCATCGAACACCAAAAAGAGAAGGCAAATAACAGAGTTGAAATGTCTCGAAATCTAGGAGAAAGTTATTTGAGAAAGATTAGTGAAGTATTGTGCAGCTTCTTGGAGAATAAGGGACTTCTAAAATTGATAGATTAGAAATTTTTCAACATTTGCGAAAGTAAGTGAATTTTGACTCTTTTCAAAAAGTGTCCCTAATATGGAACACCAGGGTTCCTAATGTGGAACGCTTCAAAACATGAAGAAATTTTTCGCAATTTTTTTTTTCTTTCAAAAGAAATTGACAATCGATTGTTAAGAGTTACAACTGAAAATAAATTTCGTCTTTCGGACCCTTAAGCGATGTTTAGATGTGATGCAAATGTGGAACGTACATCTATTGTATAACAGTACTAGTTATCAAACATACTGTTCCATATCTCCATATCCATACATTTGCATAACATTAACAGTTACCTTTACATCTTTTTTGGCATGTCGTCTTCCAAAAATAGAAAATAAAATATTTTTCCTTTCAATCTGAACGAATAAAAGTGGGAACACAGACAAGATTTTCTTGTCTCGTCTCTTTCTTCTATATTTTTCAATTTTAAGAGAAGGTAACAAGGCACTCTTTTACTAAGATGTCTAATAAGTACTTCAAAACACAAGAAGTTTCTTTTTCTTAAATTCACTAGATGTTATCCAAATTTACTATCAGGATTTTTTTTTATCAGAATGGCGTCAAAATGTGTATTCTTTTTCTCTTTGGGTACACCTACACAGATTTCTGTCAGTGTTGACGTAAATCAAAAATGCAATTTTTTTCAAATTACACATTATCCACGATCAAAAATTTATTAGATATGTTGGTGTTCCACATTAGGCACCCTTACTCTATGAACGTTTTTTTCGAACTGCACTTTTCGTCTTTTCTTTTCTAGTTACGTAAACAACTATTAATTGTCAATATGATTGTCAAAAACATAATAAAAATCAATGATATCTCAACCACGCACACACCGTTAAGTCTTTCTTTGCATGCAGGATAGATTGAGACATTATCTTGTATTTGTGGCACAAGTACAAATAAAATCTTATTGCATCTTTTCAATGTTATTTCCCGTTGACATATTTGTTTATTATTTATTTTCATACTTTATTATTCTGTGCATTTCGGAGTTGTATTCCAGGATTTAACATTCACTCGTTTGGTCACCCACTGGAAAGTGACTTTAGTGAAGAGAACATAAATTATTTTTTTAATTATCAACATATGGATGACCCATCGGACATTGCTATTATTCTCTAATTTACTGGTATTGAAACATAAGATGGTTTATAATATATAATTTGTTCAAAAGTCTAGACATTAGTTTTGTATTAAACAGACTCTCCTTGTTCTCATGCAAAGATTGTTTACATGCTTGTTAGTTTTGGGTATACAATACGTAAATGACATTCGTTTGTCCATTGTGGTGCAATAAATTTTTATTTTATTGTTTACTTTAGTAAAAATGAAGATTTTCGTTGCCTAATAATTTCATTTTTAGTGTCAATACATTTTCTATTTTATTTTTTTTAAGACAAAATTGGTCGAACAGTGAACCATTGATTTCGTAGGTTGACACTATGAACAAGAGCGAAGACAATGAGTAAAAAATGTTTTTCAACTTTTTCCTTCGAACCGGACGTTAACACGTCGAGGTAGTACATCAAAATTAAACTGTCGTTTGGGGATCTTTTAGAAAGTGTTCACTAACTACCCTCTACCGCAACCTTGAAGAAATTGTTTAAAAAAATTTTACATTTGTATCAGTTTCACAGCGTAAAATTCAAGTTGTGAAACTTTTCAAACCTGAAGACCATTTCTTCATGGACATACAGAAAAGAAGAAATTGGTTAACACCGACGACGCGAGTTGTACTAATATTTATAGAAGGGAATTTCCAGCAAAATATCATAATTCTGTTCAAGAGTAAAATCTTTGCTCACACATTGTCACGCAAGTCCCAGCCTTCTTGAAGGTGAAATAATTTATGAATGAACCCTCAAATTTTAATGGACTTTTCGCGAGGGGTAAACAACTCGATAAAATTACTCAATTACAATTCCTTTTATTTCCTCTGAAGTCAATTGACAATTCGAGTATCAATTTTCATGTCATTTTACCTCTTGTTTGATCGAATTGATCTTATAATTTATGGCATATTGTCATCAAAAGTTGAAGATAAAAATGTTCATGACATAATGAACCATGATTTCCCGTTGAACCGTTCGTCTGAAAATGTCAAAAGGTCATAACGCCTGTCCCACCCAATTTCCCGAGTTGTTAACCTCTCGACTTTTCGCGTTATCTTTTGAATTAAAATAGTACGACACACGGAAATGTTACATTTTCGGAGATTCGTAACTCTGTCAGAATGAGAAAATTTGTGAGTTTGATTAAGTTTTATTCGAAGCAATTGAACACAGTCAGTTCAAATTAACATAGCAGCATCTATTTTGAAACATTTTGCGCCTGTTTAAAACTTGTATTGTATCGTTTGTATTTTTCACAATTTTTCTGGCCTTCACCAAAGAAATGTCATAATTTTCCTATTTTCTTTTGTATCTCACGAGGAATCGTTTATGTCCCAAAATTTTTAGATAAGATTTATTTTACCAAAAGATTGACTTAAATTTGTACAGTGTTTGGGGGCCGTTCAATGATAGGTGCTACTACGTTACTCATAAACAATCCGAATTTCAAGAATAAAATTCAAAATTCTACTGTTCAAATCCGGACTGTACATAATCTGACTGTAAAATGAAATTCTTTCAACATTTTACTATTTCCTGTACTCGTATATACTAACTACCGAGCGGGTAAATAGAGTATACAATAGAACTTACTAGAAAACGCCACTATGTTTTGCCACTGAAGTAGCGACTCGATGATAAGAACTGACGTGAATCTGCAAAACAACCACAACATCTAGCAGAACTAATCTTTTCTGTAGTAACTCTGATGTAAGTATTATGCTTCATAAATCAAATATTCTCTGGGAGAAAAAGTTGTTTACATACAAAAAGAAATTTTATTTGTTTATTTTGTCATAATTAAAAGAAATAAGTTAGAAGCAGTAAAATTTTGAAGATCAAGCGTAAGCTTTTATATATTAATGTTCTTGAAGAATTTTATTTCTTAAAAGATAAGCCACATTTAATGATTTGTTGACTAAAAACATGTTCATATCCAGCATGTTAAAATTATGTTAAAATATAAAAATTTCAGCACATGAATAGTTGTTTAAAACACGGGAGTCGCTAATGAGCATTTTATAGACCTTAAACATAAGTTTGAACACCTCGTGTCACATGCTCCGCGGGGTATAACTGTTCATATCGTTAAGAAATATCCTAAGAGAGATTTGAAACTTCGAAGAAACGGAAGAGAAACAATAACAAGACAATAGAGACTGTATAGAGATTATTAGTAGACTATGTACCTCTTGCTAAAATTATTATTTGGACGTGTGGGGCATTATGTAGACACAAAATTTTTCATGAGAACCCGGAAACAGTAGAAATGAGAATACACGTAGCGTAAAACCGCTCTCTTTTCGATATGTTGGAAAATCAGTCTTATTTACCAAAGCTTAACAGCTGACTCTCCCTTCAACGATTTATCGATTTCCTGTACATGCTTGTAAGTCATAGTTTCCACTCAAAAAAAGTACTCATTTTGCGCTCCGTTAAGAATTTTATTTGGTTGAAAAAATCACGTCACGAACAAGAGTACTTTTTTGAGTGGAAACTAAGACTAAATTTTGATAGGCGAAAGTTTACTTGTAAAACTTAATACGCCGCCACTTGGAAAAGCACTTTCGGCTCTTGTCCTTGTGCGTAAATAATTATCGAAGGCCGGTCCCTAGTTTGATCGAGATCCGAAGAAATGAGGTTTGAAAGCTAACAACATTTTCCCTACAATCAGTAAAGTGAAAATATGTACACAATCTAAAATCTTTCGGTTTTATGCGAGTGGTTGCGTTCGAAGTTGTCAATCGAATCTTTAATAATAATAATCCGCCGTTACAATCCGCCCAGGTCAGAGGCTAGATCATTTTATTTACTAGTTCCGCATTTTGTGAGATTTTTTTGCTCACATTGATTCTTCTTAGAGATTTTTTCGTTACCAACGTTTTTAATGTGTCAGTGGTAAATTGCACACAAACCTAGTGCCATCTTTGATTTACCACACAAACCAAGTGTCGTCTTTGATTTACTAGGTGCGGAAACTAGAAGGTCTTAGAATGCCGGTTCGACCCATCAATGTATTTTACCGGCAGGCATTTTTTGGACCACATGCTTAACGTGAATTCCGAACCACGCCTAACGGTAGCTTGCATTTTACCATTAGAATTTCTTCTGAAGTTAAAGTTAGGCTCAGATATTTGTACACAGAATTCATTGAATATGGGTGACGTCATATTTGTCTTTCTTCTATGTACGTCTCGTTCACAAGCACCCATATTATGAAGCTCGGGTGTGCCTAGAAACGTTACCTTCATGCTATACATTGAAGAAAAATCCTATACATAATTTGTGCCCACCAGGATTGAACCCGGATATTCTTGGAAAGCCAGTACTTTACCACTGAGCTAACCCGTAATCTTTATTTAGCCCGAAATTTGAAGTTTTGAGATAACTTTTAGACATTGTTTGGTTTAATATTATCCGCCAGTGGAATGATCTCATAAAAGCAAAAGATTTTAGTTGAATGTCGCATCGCGTGAAAGCTCAACTTGACAAAAAAAAAGTTGTGTTCTGTCAAGTTGAGCTTTCACAGAAACCTTACGCGATGCGATCCCCTTAATTCCTTAAAATTTTCATATTTTCTAAAATGCAAAAAATATTCGGAAAATGAAATTTTTTTACGAAAATTCATAAAATTTCGAATTCTCAAAAAGTCTTAGAATTTCCGGGAAAACAAATTTTAAATACAAAGTTGTATGGGTAACTGAGACAACCATTGTACTTTATATGCTATAATCCTTGAGCCCCAGAGAGTTCTACGAAATTCTTTCTCATTGCGTTTTTTAATTTTCTCTAGTTTCGAAGCAAAGTGCTTCGACTCGACCAACTTCCGTGGTTTTCAGTGATCAAGTGAAAGTCCCCCACAGCATTTCCCGAGTATTCAAAATTCAAGAAAATATGAGAAAACTTTTTAAATAAAAAAAACTTCAGGGGTGGGCTATTTTTTGCACATAAATCTGCGATTACATTCCCAAAATGAACCCTGTGAGAAAATTTAAGTAAAATCTTATGTCACATATTTTACGTCATTTAAAAGACGATGGTTGGCTTTCTTACTGGAACACAATTTTTGTTTTCCTGTATATTATGCATTAAGGTGGCGCCTTACGTATTTCCAAACCCATTTGAAACATACCATTTTAAATGTTTAAAACAAATTTTACATACCAAAAACATAATACAAATTAATATGTAAAATTAGGCTTCTCAAAGAACCTACTACTTTATGCGTTCATTCATTACTGCTACACACTGTTAAAATTTCAGTGACAATTTGTAATTTCATAGAAACGTTTTATTTACGAGTTTATTCGATCAATTTTTATATTTTTCACAGTAATAAATCGTGGGAAATTGGTGTGTGAAATCCAGTCATTTAGTTTTTAATTTCATTGAGTATTTTTGTTGCTGTAACAGGGCCGTTTATTTTATTTATTTAGCGTATGGATTACAACTATTTTTACAATATTTCTATACTATACTACTACTATACATTGCTACATCATTAGGTTCATTTCACACATATTTTCATGCTATAGTAGATTTGTTAGTCTGCAGTTTGCCGAGAGGTTGATTTACAACAGGTTCGGCATCCGATGTGATGATATTCTGTCTAGAGTGACCTCGCAAACCCAACAGTTGACGTAAACAGGAAACCATCGTTTGCGCCTCTATTTTGCGTATATCCTTGGCTATCCCATCCGAAAGTTGAGAATTACATGTACGCTTACCCCCTATGAAAACCATGTAAGGTAAGTAATGACGAGTTGTCAAAATTTAATAATCTTCAACTTTCGACTTAATTCTTTTGATAGTTTTGAAACTTAGTAAAGAGCTATCACTTTCCACTCGAAGATTTTACTTTTGGCCACCTAATTAACACAAATCTAATTAATTTATTTTGTTTTATCTAATTAAAACTGTCCAATTTCATATAAATTTCAAAATTGTGAGTTGTCCAAGATATGAAACTTCATTGGACAACTCACCATTCTATAAACCTTGAGTTGTCCGATCTTTTTTTTTTCTCGGGCAACTCAATATTCGTTTTTCTGGTGGTCGACTCATCTATTCTTACCTTATTACATATAGGGTCTTTTTACCTCACTATAGAAAACAAAAAATTTACTTCACTAGTGAGGTAAAAAAGACCCTACATGTATGCATGGTTTTCGTAGGCTGTAAACATACATCTAATGCCCAATTTTCGGATGAATACGCAATAAACATTATACAGTGGACCCTGCTACATAATTCATTACTACGGACACAATTTTGAGAACTCGCAAACTCACTCGTGTTACTTTGAGCAACACGTTTTGAAAACTGATGTTAAGACTCGTGAAGTTGCATACTTCGTCTTCGGCTCGGACATGTAAGCTTTACACTCGTCAAAATAACGTTTTTATAGCTTGTTTCTCAAAAAAACACTCGTGAGTTTGGCTCTTATCACGAAATTGTGTCCTCATCTAATGAATTACTTTCGCAGGGTCCACTGACACAAGATGGCGCTATAAAAATCTATTATTTGTGTGCTGATTTTACCCATGTACGCAATGTCGTACGAATTTCGATTGTAACGCGGAGAAAAATTCAAAATTCAACTGCATTAAAAGGGTCGTTTGAGTGTTTGTGATTTTTTCGTTACAGGCCTCGGATCCTGTAAGAACATAGAAGAAGAAAAAAATCTAGTCAAAGCGCCCCAACACCAATTCTTATACAGTAGAAAGATTTGCTTCGGTCAGTAATTTCCACACTTTTTATTACGAATCTGAGTTGGTCATCCATTCGAAGGCGATGACAAATTGTATAAAGGCTTTTGTATGTCATGCAAAAGAGTTGGTTTCTTCGCTCGGGATCAAAGTTAAATAATTTTTGAATAAAGACCAACCAAAAAGTGATCGTCCATAATAATTACGTTACGCTTTTTCAGTGTTGCCACAAATTTTGAATCAACGATATCTCGGGATAGAAGCATTCAGTGGTCAAATGTAGGGTCGACCCCCCTTTTATAAATAATCTATTCCAGAATATCGCCGATTTAAAATTTGTGGCAACACTGAAAAAGCGTTACGTAATTTATTGATGACCCCAAACGAAAACTCTTCGAGGTTAAGTGATCATAAATGACTGTCAAACTAACGCTATAAAGTAGCTGAAGCGATTTTTAAATTGATTTCTGACAGTGTGCCGATGAAAATTTGTCGGCAAATGATCAGCAAGAGGTAAAAGGTCGAAGACGAGTGTCGCCTATAAATAAGTACATATACCGATTTCTACAACTTCATGGTTTTTTATCACATCACATATGGGAATGTTTTCGAAAATAAAAAATTTGAACGAAAAACATGTGTAAGGACAACAGACTTTTATTGCATCCATTTCATTATTGTATTGTATTATTGTTATTTTTGTTATTTATTGCGTTTTGCGAGTAAGCAACAACAAAATTGCATGAACGGTTTATGTAATTCTGATACTTCTTATGAGTGAACAAATGAGTAGAGAGGTAATGAGGTAATGATCTCTTTTGTTATAAGTCTCTGTTCAATCCCTAGCACAGTAGAGCACAAAAGTCATTGATTTCTTATTCTCATTTGATTTATAGAATATTTCTTGCAATAAGCCATATGATGCGTGTAAGACAATGTGGACCATTCTCGATCTTCAATAATGGATTGACCTTTCATGTTAGTAAATGCAAAGACAGATTGGAACAAAAAATAAAGAAAGCTTTTGAATCTTATGCGATGGATATTATTTTAAGCTTAGATAACCTCTTAACGGGAAATACATCAATTATTCTTTCAATTTCATGTAACTTGAAGTAGTCATTCATTTCCTTTTTACAAGCAATTCTTGTTCAAATCAAATGACGTCCATCCCATTTTGATTTCAGCAGTTAAAAGCTTCTGGCAGCTGGCTACCTGATTCATCGTCATCTTGTCTTTAAATGACTTCATTAACCGACTCAATTAACAAGTATCGAACCTTTTAAACCGCCACCACTAAACAATCCGATTTGAAAAGGTGCGATTCTCAAAGTTTCTCTAATTGCACAACAGATATAAACCGCTATATACAATAGAATTCGTAAATTATTAACGTTTACTACTTTATTACTTACACAAAAAACTACACACACTTCATAGCGTAAGATTTCTCTCGACAATAAAATATCCAGACCATAAATCAAGAAAGCATTATGAGTATTATAAGTATAGGCAAAAATATCGTTTTCCTGGCGATATATCGGTACTTGCGTCGTCATCTGTTGGAATAGTTTTACCGAGAAAATGTGCATGGGATAAAGTTTCCGAAAAATGAGCTTTTATTTTTAATTTCGAAGTGAAGAGCTTTTGTTATTCGAGGTGATAGTTAGAGACATGCATAATCTCATCTTTCTCGATTCCCCGAAAATTTTCAACAGGTAACGGCAAGTCACGTAAAATTGAGTAGTTTTCATCAGAAGGAATTAATTTTTAAAAGGGAATTCTGTTTTACAGTTGACATTTGTGCTTGTTACTTAATTATCATCCTTTTTACTCCATGAGGAATTCGACTGACGCAACTATACGTACATGATGGTGATTACAATCTTCTGCTAGACTTCTCCAGGCAGCCCTTTCACCAATGATCAAGTGTCCTCGATTAAATAGTCTTGCTGCCTACTTTTCGGCTTTTCGATCGATTTCCGTGGAATTTTCTGTTCTGCTCGTTCCAAATGTCCGTGAACTTTCCTGATTTGATTGAACGTTGCTTCAGAAAATTGCCCTCACATAAACTCATTGAAAATTTTATTAGTTGATTCTTTTCGAACAGTTTAATAGCCTCACTGTAGCTGTGAAATATCGGTGAAAAAAAACCGATCGATATTTCACAAGATATGTATGATTTGCATGAAAAGAAAATTCTCATTTTCGTTAAGTTATGTTCTGTGGTTTCTACATATGTAGTTGTCTTAAGGAGCAACTCACTCAGCAATATCCGAGCAGAAATCGATTCTAACATAGAGAATCGCCCGGACCGCAAGGGCGGTATTTTTTTGTCCGGTTTCACATACCGCATGACTCTAATTTAAGCTCTTTCCATACACTGAACATTTGTCGTTTGGCTTGACTTTGTGTATAACTTATAAGTGTATGTGGATACTTAATTGGCTCGAATTGATGTTGTTCCGATGAAGCAACATCATACTTTGCTTCACATTTGCCAATAACGTTGTAACGTGCCGCCGCGCCATGGCTATGAGTGATGGAAAAGACTGAATAAACAAAACATGATTTAGGTGTTAATTTCTATTTATTTATCATTTGTTCGGCTTCTTTCATATTTAATTGAAGTAAATGCATTTTGTGAATATTATATTGAAATTAATTATCATCTCTTCGGTAGATAGACGCTGAATGAATAGTTGTTAGAGGTATACAAATTATCCGTTCAGAGTTTGCTTTTTTTTTGTTTAAAGGGTGATTAAAGCAACTTTACATCGATTTGCCGAAACGGCAAATGAATTGATACATCACAAGTCTGGTATTGAGTGCAACATTTCCATTTCCAAACTAGACTGTTCGAAAAACCTGGGTACATCACTCGTTGCAGCCTTTTATAGATTATATTTACACTGAGGAAAATACGCTTAACGTGGACGCCTCCATGATTTTCTTTTGCTTATTTTTCTTGGGACTAGCATAATGGATTCGTATTGCATTTTTATCAATGAGTAATAAACGATTTGCAATTAAGTATGGCGTTATTGCAGGACTGATTAACGAACATTACCGCCTTCGTTAATTAAATTTACAAATTGTACGAAAATAAACAATTATTTGTAATATTTGTAATCTACTTCATTGAATTAATTTTCAGGTTTCGAATTACACATAATTTTATCTTCTGCAGAATATTTTGTAGAATTTGTATTTTAATATTTATAACACATGTAGAGAAAAACATAGGTAAGGTATAAGGGAATTAATTGAATACAACAGCTAAAGCTTTTCAGTTCTTACGCGGTTGTGAATGATGTATTCTACGGAGCTTCCAGTAGCGAGAGTAGCTGATTTTACCGGAAAAATGCCATCGACATGAACCATATTGACTGTCTTCAGAAAATGAATTTCGGGTGTGAATCTGTCCTTTATACATATCATTCACATCATAACAGGGTCGGGAAAGCAAAATTTTAAGGTTCTCAAAGAAATTTTTTGCACGTGCCTCAACTTTATCTTTTGGATTCATTTGCTAAAAGTATATTAGCATCTGGGATATCATCCAACTTTTGATCAGATGTGGTGAAATCCTCTATGCTCGCACTAAACATTGTGTTCCACTTTTGATCAAAACATCCTTTGAATTGATCTCACCAATAGGATCAAAGAGTTAATTTAGGGACCTTTTTTTCGAATTTTCCACACATGCCTTTGCAAACCTGACCAAAATAGTAGTTTTTGATACAAGTTACTGGAAATAGCTTAACGCACTAGATGTGAGATTGACGACACGAGCCGAAGGCAATACATCGTGTGCGTTAAACTACCAGCATACGTAACGTGAATCAAAGTTTTTTGCAGTTCACCCACAAAAAACGAGCTTTTCCCTGCGTGTTTCCACTTGCGAAAATTTTTCGAAGTTTCAATTATTTTTTCGCACTATTTAAATGCAACTGAAAGGTATCGGCTGGTTTCAGGGCAAAGCGTGCTGTGATTTTTCAAATATCTTATGAAATACTCAAGATGCAATCGATTACTTTCATCGTCTTTGGGACTAAGAAGACTTTTTAATTGTTGTAGAGGAATAGTGCGAAAAAAATTATCACACAAATAAATAGTAAGTTGTATCTAAAAACTAAGTGGAATGCATTTCATTGCTGTGCATTTTACCTAATGTTAGTCATTAGTTCAGTTGAAGTACTTCAAGTAAGCCACTCTCCTAAAACTACTAAAAACTTAAATTTTCAAGAATGGAGCATCAGTTTTAAAACACAATTGCAACTCGTACAATTCAAGAAAAATTAATGGAGACACAATTAAGAATTGAGAATAATGTATCGTTTTTGAAGGGATGAGGGGAATACGGAATTGCAAACGTGTGAACTTATCTTATGTTTGAAGACTGAATGCAGACTGGAATGACTCTCTGCAAGCATCGGATGAATAAATTCTACTTTCTAAGTACCGATGACGATTAAACACACACGTCGCGCCTTCGGGAACATAAAATAGCATATTATCCTCGGTATATAAATGTAGACCTTCGTTCTGGGAAGGCAAAATAACATCGGGCTCAAAAAGTCGGATATTTTATCTCGATCGAAGATCTCCATTTTCAGTCCTAGGGTAATAATATGCTATGACACGAATGTGTAACTGATTCTTTCATTTTTTAATGAAATATGAAGTATTTCACTACATCAGAATTTGACTATCAGCACAGTTACACGGTGGGTCTGAACTAAAGTTAAATAAAATTTTCATATGATACTTCAGGAGAAGCAAAATACATAAACAGTTGAAGTTTTTTATCAATAAAAGAAGTAATTTCCCATTTTGAAAAACAAATTTTGCAAAAACTTATTTTTTATATTTTTTGCGGACTTTTCCAGCTCAAAAACTGACAAAAGTGACTAAAAAGCCTAAAAAGCTACAAACTGTTTTTTTCAGAAAGCCTCATTTTTCAACTTTACAATGACTTTACAATGACACCCCACACCAAACAATTTGCAAAAAATTCAATTTTTGGCAGCCATTTATGTAAGCTTTGAACACAGCAAATGGCAGCCAAAAATCGAATTTTGAACCAAATACTTCATGTCGGTGTTGCTGGAAATGTAATGAATTAGGCTTTCCGAAAAAAATAGTACGATAGACTATGAGGTAAGTCCCATATGCGACGTTGGGATGTTTTTGAGAATGTATAAAAGCAACGATGGTAAAGATATGGAAATTGGCGTTTAAATTTCCATTTAAATTTTTAGTTTTTTTTTTTAACAAAATGTAATGTACTGATTTGCGCCAAGGCTAATCCGCCACTTGACACCAGGTCCAACTAGAGAAGGAACAGTGCCAGACCCGAGAATTCCGAAGACGCCGACTAGTTTCAGAGTTTATGGTACAATTGCCACATCTTTAATTACTTCATAGTTATGTTTCAGCTGGTTTGACCAGTTAGTACACTTATACACAGAAACATAGAAATTGTAAGTCAAGAAATTTGACAACAGTGAAAAACACCATAGATGAGCGGGTCGCCCGAAACTATGAAAAACCCGACCCGAATCCTAATTGCTTTTATCGGGTTCATGGGTTTCGGGCTTGGGTCAGGTCGGGTCGGGTTTCTGTATAATTTTTTTCGGGTACCGGTCTTTTATTTAAATTTCATATTTTGCAACGCTGATGTAAATTTCATATCTAATAAACTCGTCTCAAACCACTCTAGACTTTCAGTTAGTACTAGATTGAGAATACTCATTTCATTATTTATATTGATTTGTGAATAATCAAAATAGCCTAGAAGTTAATTGGACTTAGTATGCCTCTGCATTTGTATCCAAGTCAATGTTGATACATCCAAATTAATCTTAGTAGACCACTCCGGTTACTTGTTTCTTTTTGACATATGCGCAGACTGATGATTGCTTTTCTTTTGACGAAGTGTTTGCCCTATGTTTTAAGTTCGATGAGCCACAAAGTACTTAATATAGGAATCAATTGATAACGAGTGAAAACGAGAAGAAAAAGGATGAATTTTCTGACGATTTTCAAGCTAATTGTCAATTGTAACCATTGTAACTGACAATTAACTTTAAATTAAAAGTGACAATTAATTTCCCCGTATAGGGAAATTCAAAGCTAACATTTTGTCTCACAGCTTTACAGCAATGACATTTCGAGCTCACTGAAATAGGATTTTTTCCCGATGTTTCTAAAAGTATTTATCCAATTTTGACATTCATCTCACATTAATTTAATCGGATCGGGTTCGGTCCGGATCTTGTATCGAAACAGTTCGGGTCTCGGGTTTCGAAAAATTTAATCGGGTCGGATTGGGTCCGGGTCGGGTTTGGAGACAGTTGGGGTAGCGGTTTTCGGGTTTCGAAAAAAAATTTCGGGTCGGGTTAGGTCCGTTTCGGGTTTGGAAAAAAGGTCGACTCGCTCATCTCTAAAAAACACACAATTTTTTTTAATTACAATTACGAATTTATTAACATTTCTTTGTATGAGTGCATCAACTGGTGATCAGGTGATACGAAAAACCTGTCTTTGTTACTGCTAAAGTGCCTCACAAATTTTTTATAAATAACAAAAATATACTTATTGAAAATCCATTATCAAGTTCGAAAAATTTATTCATTTTGATATCAAAATCACAGGAAAACTTGATATTACGCTGTCAAAGTAAGAAAAAAATTCTTCGAAAAAGAAAAAGCTGGAAAATAATTAGATACTTGTAATTTGAGTCACGTATGGATTGAGTCTGCCAATGCGAGCCGCAGCATTGTGTGTATTGTATCAGTGCAGTGTATAGCAATGAAGATACACAATAAACCGCCTTTCAGGAAGCAATACATGTGTGAATTTTGCGTAAGTGGTAAATAAAAATGTGTTCCTTCGAGTTATCATTATCGAATGAATTTGACTGCTTCATTTATGTACATAATAATATTTATAGCTAACATGACAAAGTGGTTGCAATCGGTAATATTTTGAGGTACACATTACCACATTAGCGCGATAAAAATCAAATTAGCCACTCAATTGAGCTTAGTTATGAGTCATTACTAATGACAAACAAATTTTTCGCAATTCGCCGACAAAAAACTCCTTTTTCGTGCGTCATTTTGGTGTCGCATGAGGTCACTTCACAAAACTTTTTTAAAACACTAGTGCGAAAATAGTATATTACAGCACATGCTATGTAAGTAAGCCATTACTGAACGGGCTGATGTTCGCACAAGGTGAAAAACAAGTGCGAAGGTTTGAGGAACGAGCGAAGCGAGTGGATTAATCGCACAAGTGTTTCACCGTGTGCGAACATCAGCCCGTTCAGTAATGGCTTACTCACATAGTATGTTCTGCAGTATATTTTATCGCATAGGGAACGAGGAAAGTTTATACATGTCAGTTTTTTTTTATAAAAATTTGTCAATAGCTGGGATCGAACCGGGGACACCTCACGTATGAGACGAGTACTGTACCACTGAACCACGGGATCATTTGAATGTTGGCAATAAAATCGCGTTCATCAGTTATTGTTGCAGATTTTCTTTAAGTTCAAAACAAAATAATTTTATTATTATTTTGAAATCGAGTTTTATTCTGTAACGATTTTTTATTTGTCTCATCCTTTAACAACAGTGTATTTATAAATTATAAATATCGGCATATACACTCGTCTCTCCTTTTCGTTTAATAACAGCAAGCATGGTCTTTGTTGCACTGCAAATGCGCATATATACCCGTTCGTACGTTTGCGTACCCACATGAAATAGCGAAGTGGCGCAGTAGTAGAGTGCTTGACTGTCGTGAGGATGACCGGGTATCAAATCCCGGCGTGTGAACTTTTTTTTAATAAATAAGATCGTTGATAATAATACAGAGTTTCAACGATACGGTACGTATGACTTAAACAGCTACTACGTAGAGCGCTCGCTCATCATGCGTAGGACCCGAGTTCGATCCCCGTGTTCAAAAAATTTTTTATAAG
This sequence comes from Pseudolycoriella hygida, assembly GCA_029228625.1. Classification (NCBI taxonomy): domain Eukaryota; kingdom Metazoa; phylum Arthropoda; class Insecta; order Diptera; family Sciaridae; genus Pseudolycoriella; species Pseudolycoriella hygida. The sequence continues at coordinate 22,441,005 of CM055406.1, read as the reverse complement.
GTGCTAAGTACATTTCATGATGAAACGCTCAACCGTTCAGTAACTTTCATGATTGAACACCCAACAGTTCAGTAATTTTGAAGTGAAAATTACTGAACACCTCGGCAGTTGTCCATGTAAGATCGATTTACATCAATAAAAATGTTACTAGTTTTGACCACTTACCGAGTCCCTATGCGATAAAATAATTGAAATTTCGACAAATTTTCGGAAGTGGGAACACGTAGAGAAAAGCTCTTTTTTTGTCGGCGAATTGCTACATGTTACGTATGCTGGTAGTTTAACGCACATGATCTGTTTCTGAACTCGCCTTCGACTCGTGTCTCCCGTTTAGTGCGTTAAACTACATTCGTTCGTAGTTTGTATCAAAAACTAGTATTTTGCAATTCATCGACAAAACCTCACTTTTTCGTGCGTCATTTCGGTGTCGCATGAAGTCATTTTGCCGAACTAGTGCGATGACGGTTTTTTTACGCACTACTTGAATTGAATTTGTATATTAAAAGAAAATCTTGTTTTTGTCGGTGAATGGCAAAAAACGTTGTTTGATACTGATATGCTGGTAGCTTAACGCACACGATGTGTTGCCGAACTCGCCTTCGGCTTTTATCGGCAATCTCACATCTAGTGAGCTAAACTACCTTCATACGTAACTTGTATCAAAAATTACTATTCTGACACTAGTGTCGTAAAACGGATGCGAAATCTAAATTAATGCTTGCTTTGACTTGTAGGATTGTACCGTTTGCGTCTAACAAAAGTCAAAATAAAAATGTCGTCTACACGGAAAGAAACATTTTATCTGCCGTCACCGATATAATCGACTTCTGCTAAAATTTTATTCATTACAGACACAGGAATTAAACTAAAAGAAGCAAAATTTTTCGCCGCTAGCGGTAAATATATCCATGAAGGACATATTTTCGTAGACTCAGTCTAAATCTTTTGTTTGTTATGAAAAAAGTTATAACAGAGGTAAATTATATCCCTGACAGGTAAAACTTTTCCCCCGGTGATGTATTATACTATTAGGGTCTAGAAGGATGATAAGTACTAACTTGAATGTGAAAGGTCAAGGCCAACGTCATTTCAATCTAGAAAACGCTAGCCAATCCCTACATCCAAGGACATACAGATTAATACGATTTTTTAAATGTGTTGACGAAAAAACAATGTTATCTGGTGTTTATACCAGTGCTCAAGGATTGTCAAACAATTCAATTCCTAAATGCGAAATTACCCTTATCAGGATTCCATTATCCAGTTTCCATTTTGTATTATATTGCCAATTATGTGCCCAAACTCATAATGTCGCATTACTTTTCAATAAATTGTACGCGGAAGACATTAAGATAAATATATACAAAAATTAAATACCATTTTAAGATACGTGCGGTTTATCATTTTATCGTTTTATCATTTCCACCCCAACGCAATACTTATTATGTTAAATCAAAGCGCATTAAACTCGTAACTCAATTCACATATAATAGCTTACACAGGGATCGTAGATCTTAAAAACAAACATTGTGCAACACATTAAGTTATAAACACCAACCGTAATCGTTACGATTGAACTAGTAGCTTCCCCAATTATTTAACGCTTCTTTGCGAAAATCTCGTTGTAGTGTAGAGAGATATATATGTCAATAAAATATCGTTGAGGGTGAAAAGATAGCATTGAATTCAATTGAAATATGTGTTTGATAAGAGTCAACACAACATTTTTATCGAGTTCATTATACGAACGAATAAGAATAATCAAGAAAAATCGACGATATTAGATAGACAGACAGATTTGTATAGTTAGTACATCAATTCAATTTTCACATCCTCAATTCGGGAGATAAAGTGGAAGTTGACTTTTATGGTGTCACTTCGGAGAAGCTAAATTTACTAAATGGTAAATTTTCCCATATAGACTGTGATACCAGATAACACACGTAGCGTATGTGTTACGTAACGAATATCTATCAGCTGATGAATTCCCGGTGAAAGGTGACTGTCCCTAATCAGAAAATTGTTGTTGAAGCGTGATGGAAGACGTTTTTCATGAGCAATATTACCGGGGGAAGAGAATAAAACTTCCCAGAGTGTTGGTTGAATTTTCCGGTGCGTCAAAGTTACCGGAAAAAAGGCTCATAGAGTGAAAGTTTGCGTACTTTATTACGTAGTGGTGCGATTCACCGAAGACGACAAAAACATCTGGAGTTTATACAATCTTAGATGGAACTTCCAGATTTGTGCGTGTCCTGTCCATTGACGATTTTCATTTGTTTACTGTAAATTTTTAAAATTTTATTTATGTAGAAACATAGGTAAAATCAAACATCGCAAACCCTATAGATATTCTAACTTTTTACTATGAGGCAAAGTTTCCATGATCGAACCCGCATTGCCGCGCTGAATGGTGAAACCTTATTTTTGAAAAAAAAGACCTTGATGTGGGGTCTCCAGAAGTTTCGGATAATAATCTACCCAAGAAACCAATTAGCCTTGTAAATGTAAATGGTCAAGCAATGAACTATTTCACAATCTGCCACATCTAGACTGCCGAAAATATTAACAAAAATTCAAAGTTTTGTTAATAGATTAAGGGATGTTTAGACCCTTACGAAAAACAAATCTGGACACTGTCGGATCAAAGGCCGCCGAGCTACGGTTTTTGGTCTTTTGCTAATAACTTAAGTAAAAAACTGAGTTTCAACTAAGGCCAAACGTGTTTTTTCCACATAAATCGAATAAATATCCGATTTTCAAGAACTTTTTTTTTCCTGAAAGATATTCAAAAATTTGATTACGGAATTTAATTTGGGCAAAAACGATCGAAAACTTTTGAAGTTACGGTCGAAAAAGTGGTCAAAAACGTGTTTTTTTTAAGGTTTAAGGAACTTTTCCACTAGTTTCCACATACGTTCGATTCTTTTTGCAACATCTATTCTGTTTGCCACATCTATCCTGATACGTAGGGGTCCTTTGCATAATGTTTTCAGTGTATAAAAGCTAGTGCTGAATGTTCAAAAATTATATTTGTTCTGTGTCTGCTCGGATATACACATAGTCCGACAAGACATAGGTGTACTTATGAAATTAGATACTTCTGCGTGAGGGTGAGGGCCGCATATTTGTTCGTCAGTTTGTCCTTCCTTAAACTATTACCGGAAAAATTTAGAAATACCAGAAAATATTCAAATATTTCTACTTCTATTTATTTTTACTTCTGCGCAGGTTTTCGCGATGTAAAAAACCTGCGCAGAAGTACAAAGAAACCCGAACCCGAATTGCTTTTTACGTTTCAGATTTTTCTACTCGCGTCGGGTTCGGGTTTAAATTTTAGATCGGGTTTGGGTCGGGTTGGGTTTCGGAAAAGCTCGACCCGCACACCTCTACAAAATATCAATTTCTAGAAACTGACTAAGGCACACTAAAAATAAAGAGAATGCTGATAAACTTTCAGGAAACTTCTTTTTATTGGAGACCGTTTCCACACTGAGCCCTTAGGATGAACATAGACAACCTAAGCCTGATCTTTCTGTTTTTTTAAAATTTGGAATTCCTTTGGCTTTAAAATAGAATTGTTGTGATAAAGAATTTTTCACCGAACACATTGTAGCTGGATTTCAAAACAAGACTAAGACGGCTGTTAAATCCGCTTTACACAACGTGAACAAAAAAGCTCTCTTGTTGTTGCATGTTATCTAATCGACGATAAATATTTTATGGTAGAATACCCCAAAAAAAGAAATTATTATTAGTGGTAGGATTCAAGGTGAGTGCTGCACCCAAATCTAGCTTTCAATCATAATCAATCATTCAATCATAAATCATAAATTGAAATGATTCGCCAGAGAGACTGAATCTGAAGCTGGAAAGGTTCTATGCTGTTGACAGATTGAGCCACAACATGCAAAACCAGAGTGACTTGTCTAACGTGAAATTGACAAAAAAATCTAGGGATTTGTTAGGTTCGACCACAACTGACCAAATTCAATGGAAAGCTTTGTGGAATTTGTTTTTATTCTTAAGAACTACACCAAATAAGACTAATTTTGAGTAGCTGCTGAATTGCTCTTAACGCTTTTTAAAAGTTAAAAAAGTGTCTAAGATCATAATTTAACTTTTTAATAATAAATCGTTATCGAAATACACCTACTTCTAGGAAACTAATAATTCATAATAGGCTACACATTAGATATAGCGAAGCTTTAAAAAAATATCTTGAAAACATTGAAGTGTGTTGCTCGTAGGAGGTATACATTCAGCTTGCTTGAAAAGGTAAAAGTAATTTCATAAATGTGACATAAAAAAGTGGATTTCTGGGGGCTTTTAGAAAAATGATAAAATGCAAAATAATTCGATTCAAAAATAAAAACGAGAGTAAGGTGAAAATTGTGCTGCATGGCATTACATGTATATGGTATGCTCAAGCTCATCGAGCCATCCTCAGCATAAAATATTTAAAATGGAATTTTCTTCAAGATTCCCATAGTGAATTTTATTGCAAATTTCATGACTTTTATTGGTCTATTTCAGGCATTTTCCACGTTATTATATGAAAATTATTTAAATTGAGTTTATATTATAATGTGGTTGCTTGAGGGTACGAGAAGCCGAAAAATATTTTTGTTGAAATAAAAATATGAAACACATTTAGATTTCGTGGGATTTGGGAAAATATGAAATTTATATAAAAAATTATTGTGGCATTCGAGTAAAGTTTTCTAAGGTGTAATTTGAAAACATAATTTATAATATATTTATAAGCGCCCTTATTTCATTCAAAATGTTATTTTATGGTTTTGTTTGCTTGCTTCGTTGAGAAGGATATTACCTTTCAGAAGTTGTTTTCTGTTCATACGGGCGAAAACAGCTCAAAACTTACTTAAATACCTGAACAATTCATCTAAACCATAGTCCATGCAAATAATACGAAATCTATTTCACACTTGACTTAGGAAAACTCGTTTCTACTCCCAAAAGGCCCTTTAAGTACGGTTGAATTTTGAATTTTTCCCTACATCAATCGAAATTCGTACGATATATGCGTAAAATCATCACACAAACACTAGATTTTTTGACATTGTGTGACGTAAAACAAACATTACTCGCCTGTTTTGGATGTCGTATGAGGTAGTTTTTTTCACGATATGGAAGGCGTGCGAGAAAAGTTTTGTCGCACGGTTTGATGTAAGTAAACACATAGAAGTGGTGACATCTATGTTTTTTCATCGTCTCAACATAGAGCTACCCCCTTTTCTCAAGTGGCGTTATCCATGCTTTCATAGCTGAATACGGACAAACATAAAACAAGGCGCCTAACCCATTTCAAAAAACGTTGCTTCCACCTTTGTAGGCATTGCCAAACTCGCTACACTCCTTTCGTGTGAGATAATACTTTCATACCTAATAGAAAAGTTACTATTTATAACGCCATCTTGTGTCAAGTTATTCAAGTTTAAATTAAAATTCAAATATTGAGCGGACTAAAAGGGTCTATTGCTTATTGTTCATCTCAGTTTTCAAATTAATTTTCTCACTTCTAGCTTCTCTCTTTGCTCTGCCCATGTCGTCAAAAAAAACTTGAACGAACCATCACGCAGTTACTGTTGTAGCAAAATGGTTACCAACATAAATGCCATGCTTAAATTTTGTATGGGTAAACTGACCGGTGTATGTAAATTTTTGTATGCAAAAACGCGTAAAATTTAACGATTCATCGGCTAATATGACTGCAAATCTAAATCTTGAAACAGCAATCATTGGAATCGTTGGAAGAATTCATTCAAACCATTCGAAGACATAAGAAAAAGGTCATAAACAAGTTAATTTCAATAATAGAATGAAGATATATTCCATGAATGCTTAAGTGAAGTAGATTGCCTAAGAGTTAGTTATTTTATACGATAATAAATTTAAAATGACAGTTAGAAAAACGAGACAAACTAGTGTTTTGTCGTTTCTTGTATATGAGTATGTAAAGTATGTAATTTTAAACTTATTTAATTTCTTTATTTGAATTTGTTTCAATTATTTGACATTATACTCAGGAGTTATTTGTTTTGAATCAAGAATTTCTTGATTTAATCTTATATCAAGTTAACTTTACAACATCTACCAACGATTGAAACATTTAAACGCGCCCTTACAATAATTATATTCTAAGCTTTCGATACAAGCTTTAGATCAGTATGTTAATTTAATTACAATATTGCGAGAATTGGTGCGTCATTGGTTACATTTTACAACCGTACTGGGTGGTGGGAACACTTGGTGGGAAAACAAATACGTCGAAATGCTGCACAGAAAACGGTGCTAAACAGTCTCCTCATAAAAAGCTTCCATGGGGCTTATGAAATCTGATGCTATTTGGGCGGGTGCTAGAATCGAAAAACTGGAAAAATTCGTCAGAAATGGAGTAGGTTACTGAAACCTTTTTAGGCAAAATGAATTATTTTGAATGTTCATGAAATCGAATGTTAGGGCATGTTCGATTATTTTAGGCTGCAAAAATTCTGAGAAGACGTCGAACAGCAGAATCTCACATAATGGTCGCGTTGTTAACAGTTTCACAATGCAACGACAGAAAGACGACTTTTCACGAGTTTTTATAATATCATTTATTTCAATAACTGTCGTATTGAATCAAAGTCAATTGAAACGAAGAAATTCGAAACGAAAGCTACGAAACCATTTAATCTTCGCAAACAAAATAAACTTTATATTGAATGCATCCGAATTATTATTGAACGAAATTCGTTGAATAACTTGCTCGAAATTTGATGAATGACTTCAATATCTGTTACGATTAGTTGCAAATCATTTCTTGAATCGATAACTGCACCAAAGAGTACATCGTTCGAATTATATCAGGGCACCGGGTGTAGCCAGCTTTTTTTCCTTTCATAATAAAGAACGTTAATTATTCCTTTAAAATTAATTCGTTGATGTCAAACAAAAATTAGAGTTTCATTATGAAGGGAAATTTTTATTTATATTAATTCCAATATATCGCGTTAGGAAAATAAGCATGGGAATCGTTTGTGAAATGCGGTACACTTCCGTTTTGTTTCAATTTCAAGGAAACTAACAGAAGGATAGCAAGCGTTCGGTTCAAAAGGTATGAAATAGTTATTTTCGTAACAAGGATGGAAAACGAGGATGTTTGTTTGTATTTGTATACCGAGAGAGTAGTTGTAACACATTCACACGAGTGTTACAATACTTTCAAGGTATACAAATACACACAAACTCGGGAAATCCGAGTTTTTCATTCTTGTCACGGAACTGATTTTTTATTCGTTACGAATCGAAACACACTGAGCACATAAATCGAATTGAACATAAGGTAAAAAAATATTACACAATCACTAACAATTCACACATTTTGATACGTTGTTTATTATACAAACACGGCAAATTTCTTGAATAGCAGAAAATTGATGAAGGAATTTTACGAAAACATATCGATTTATACATTCTGAACAAAACAAACAAAAATCATTTTCATAAAAAAATATGGTTGTTTACATTTTTTCTTCGCAACGTCATTTCAATATGGCGTAAGTACAAATTCATTTGAAGAAGCCAACCAACACGTCAGCCACCTTTACGCTTCTACAGTTGTATGAACACTACATGATGTATCAAAATAATACACATACGCATGTAGATGCTGTGCGTACATTCATACGTTATACGAAAAACTTAACAGAAAGGATATGGCTCGTACATGGCATTATTGGAGGTTCAGGGAACCTATTGTGTTTCTCCGTGGCCTACTAATGCAGAGACATTTAGGTGGGGTTAAATTCGATATTTTCCGAGAGCAAAAGCATGTCAGAAACTCGTGTTTTCGATTCGTAACGAATGAAAAACATATTTTAAGAGTGATTTTGCGAAAACTTCGAACGATTTCGTACATTTTTGGGACAACATGTCCTACTTTTTCCCGACGAATGTGTCATTCGATTCCTTGTTCTATAGTAAGAAAAGTAATTTCTCATTTTTAGAAAATTTGATATTTTGGGGGAGTTATGGTGTGCTAAGTATGTGCATGTCAGGGGGCGGTAAAAGTGGTTTTTTGGCTATAACTCGTGTAATCAAATGAACTTTTATGGGATGGTAAGCCCCAATGATACAAAGGTTTTTCATCATTGGATTCCTTGGAGCCTTCCCCCACTCCTGAGTTATTAGTCATTTTAGGTGAAAAATTCGGGAACACTTTACACAGCGATGAACCGAAAAACTGAGTATGGGGTGTTCTAGTATACTACCCCTACTATAAGACCATGCAAAGACTTCCCCGGTTTAAGGCTGTTGCACCGGTTTGTAACAACTTTTGTAAGAAAGGTCAATTTGTAACACTTTTTCTTGACTATTTTCAGCTGCAGAAGTCTGTATACTACCCTGAAACATGATCTGCAGCTGGATATGCGAAAAGGAGCTATTCACAAGTGACGGTGTACTCCCTTCCGTAGAGTGGTTGTTACCAAAGAAAGCGTGAAGATGTTGAGTTTTATATTGAAATTTAGAACGTTTTGAACACTTTTTCTATGTGAAAGTAGTTATTTACGTAACTAGGAACAATATAATGTTTTTGACGAGAATGAGGCCTGCAGCCCTCGGCGAAGTTAAGGGCTGTAATCGCACGAGAGAAATACATATATTTCTCCGAGTTTCGAATTCTATTTTTCATTCCGAGGGTTCGGAAAACAGCTTTTTTCCTTTTTTCGTAGGACGGAAAACAGCGGTTTCTCGTCCTAGGAATGAAAAATCTCGTATGAATGTTAATCGGAAATGGCAGATTGCACCAATTTACTTTGTGAGTCCGTCGTACTAATCATTAGTATGCCCTACAAAGTAATTAGTACATCTTACCTATTTTGACTGTCGATTTCATATTAATTAACCCATTAATTAAGTTGAGTATATTTTCAGTGTTTAAATGTAAATACAAGCAAAGCGGAAAAATGAAAGAGTAGGGCCTACGTCGTGTTGCTAAGTTGCACCCCTGTCCG
>CM055406.1:22392924-22422288 GCA_029228625.1 Pseudolycoriella hygida | reverse complement strand
ACGATAATAGATGCATCCCCCCACTCCCACCTCGATCTACCCCATGTTACAATAAAATTGTTTGTAGTAAACGTATAGGACCTTTGTACTTCGTACGGGTCCAAAAATAAGAGAAAATCCGTCGAAATTAATTAAAAAGTCGGAGAAAATTTGAGGAGAAAAAATTTTCGCCCCATTAAAAGTCGTACGAAAATTTCGATTTCATTACCTTATAGATGTCCAACATGGAAGAAAAAATTTCATTTGGAAAACTTCGAATGGTACTTTGAGGACTGCGAATGGGCTGAACATAAGGCTACTCCTTCCAATCTTATTAGGGACTCTGGAATGAAACGCATCTGGAAAATTCCAAACGAAATTTTCTTCTTCAGTTGAAATTTAAGGCTTCCTGTTTCACATATACATTGAACTTTTGAAAATGTTTTGTACTGTAGTGGTAGTGAAAGAAAATCGCATTTCATTTATTTTGGAATTCATCGCGGAGCTCCTCATGAGCTCCTGGACAGTATGTTTCGTCACATTTTTGCTTGCAGCGATCCAATTTCTGAAATCTGGCATGTTTATCGCAGTGTTTACTGTTTTCCGTAAAATTTCTTTCATTTGTGTCCAATGACGCTCGATTGGTCGGCACTTTGGAGCACTTGCTGGATCTGTCTTAGAATGGTATGCGCCTTTTCTTGATTCAATCTTCGATTTTGATTCGCTTGTTAATGGTTCCAGAAGTTACAGAAATTTTACTTTTAATGATGCGGTTTTCTTTCATCACAAAGATTAAGGATTCAGTGTATCGTGAATAAGCAAACCGCGAGTTTATCTCATCTACTGAGGCGTACCAAACAAATCATAATTTAAAAAAATCTTAGAAAGAGTACGTACGCTTTTGTTTTACCCCCCTCCCCCATTGTACTTTTTCGTACGTTTTCCGACAATCCCCTCCCCTCATAGAAGCGTACTTACTTTCGGTGTACTGACACAGGTTAAAACCTGGAGGGGGAACGAAGAGTCTTGAAAATCGGTCAAAATTTACTCGATTTTATGTTGAAAGTCAGACGCACGTACGGACGGAAGAACTAAGTTTTGTTGTAGATTTCGTTCATTGAGACGTCCAAAATTGTACCTAAGTATCCATGTTACCGAAATTGGTTAAGTATCGCATACTTCGTATGGGTAATCATACTTCATGGAGGACAAGGATGGCATCACCCATGAATGTTTGAGCGCATGTAGGATGTCAATGTGGACCCTGTGATCATAGCGGTAGTTTATATCGTCCAAACTGACATCCTACATGCGCTGAAACATTCATGGTGAATGCCACCCTTGTCCTCCATGAAGAACGATTACCCATAAGAAGTATGCTATACTTAACAAATTTCGTATAGATCGTACAAATCTTATCTTGACCATTCTGCACAAAACGTTGGATTCTGAATATCTTTATTTGTTAGCACCATCTAATGTTTGGTGGTAGTAGAACATTTTGCCTTATTTCATTACGAACCGAATTTTTAATTTAACTTAATTTTCAAGAAAAATAAACTTAGTTACTTACCCTTATAATTTTTCTCTGTATTAATTTTATAGTAACATGCAATACATCTCTAAAAACTGTAAAATTTAACGGAATAAAAATAATTACTCAGGGGGTGTATTCCGCGATAAAAACATAATTTCATTTTACTGGGTGAGAGAAAATTTTTCTGAGTTGAAATTATAATTGGGTGGTAGTGAACTTAATTTGCATATCGATCTGATTAAATTAAATGACTGCTATTCAACACCAGATACGTACAGGACTAAAAAAACCTAAAATTCTAAAAAAATTTTATTGCATTAAACAAAATTTCCAATTCCAATTCCCACATCAGTTGTTTTGCATTGCAAAAAGAATATAAAAAAAATAATAAAATAATTTCAGTACAAATAAATGACAAACCATATTTTTCTCTATTAAATCGAGGAGTGTGGACACACAATGGGATTATGATTGAGTCGTTGTAAATAGGGGATGACGTTGGTTGTAATGGAATATGATAATGCTATATCTAACAGTAGTGCTACAGCAGGGTATAGAAAAGCTAATCGTGCAGATAACAGATTTATGCCAGAGTTGAATTTAGGTGCAATTTTTTGTCGATTTCTTGCAAAACTTGTATCTTCAGTGGTTCCAAAACTTTGTTTGTAATTTGGTCGTTTATTGTTTAAGTATTGAGCATTCTTTAACGTTGAAAGGGAAACGTTAATGAATATAGTGAGAGAAAATCAAGCGATTCAACAGAAATTCGAGCTTGAGCAGATGATTTTCTCAAAAATTACCCTCTTAATCAGAGAATAGAGAGTGATGGCAGATCGCGTTCAGGAGCGAAAAATTCGTCATGAAACTTGAACAAAGTTAAATTAATGACAGTGTTCCCACGTAAGTCGTTCAGAAATCCAAAAGTTTCACCGAGTTTTTGTGTGTATAAATATTCGCAATTATTTCCATTTTTATGTCTTTAAATCATCTTATACACTCGTAAATGTCATTATTAATCGCTAAAAAAAGTACCCGTCATATGTTGTAAATCAAATTAAGGAATATTATTTCATTTCATGCAATGTTTACAAAATTTTCTTCATGACAGTTAGGTCGCCAAAATAAATCGTGAAGAATATAACCTCAAAGTTCAACTTGACAGCATTAACTGAGCAACTCTAGTTAAAGAATTTTCGTTACTGAACGCGCTCAAAAGTCTTTGTTGATAAATTAAGCAGAGAGTGTTAAGTAATATTCAGTTATAACACTTTTGATTACAACAGCCACACTCTCATAGAACAGTCCGTTTTATTAAAGAATCTTTTAAATGTTGCGACAACGATACGATAAGCGTCTTTTGATGTCATGCAGAAGAAAATCGCTCTCTTCATTCTGTTATTTCTAAATAGAGTGTTTTAAAAGCTATAAAATTCGAAAATTTATTATTGACGTTATGCTTCATTTCTGCCTATTGTATGAAAGTGTAACTGGAATAATCTAAAGTGTTATAACTGCTGTTAGAGTATTTTACTTTGGATGGTATAACAATTACATAATTATAATGATAAAAACAACTACATCCCATAAAACATTTTGAAATGACCTACAAGGAGACTATGTTTATTTGTTTCGATAAAACACTCTTGGCATGCTCACAACTAGAACGGCAGCCTGGAGTCACGATAGTAAAATATTATTTACAAAATGTTAAATTGGTTCAATACCACCCTGCTCCAAGAGTCAAATACCGTTTGACGAGTTAATCTGTTTTCATATTATAGGGGTGAAAATAATAATATATAGTTATTACACATATAAATACATAATGTATTTTTTAGTGTGCTGTTTGCGTGATCGAATGATTTCTGTGTACTACGTTATGAATTTAAACGTGTAGGGGAGATTATAAATAGGGATATGATAGATAAGAGGAAAAGAAAATTAAGATTATTTATTGAAGGGAAATTAATTCTAATGAAATTTTTTTTCGTATTTATGATGTGATCGTCGTGATTTTTGAATAATGAGCGGACGTTTGTTCTTGGAAGCTTATGAGAAAATTTGATTAGCATTTATTGTGCTGATGATGCCGTTGAACGTTTTTTCTGTTATATATATTGAAATTACTGTTTTAGCGCGGCTGTCACTCGCTACGCAGATTTTTTTTTGTGTTGTTCGTGACTTTTCGGTGTCCGTTATATTTTATTGATATCGTTTTCTCATTTTCAGAATGTTTTACAGGATACAGGTGACATTGATGTCAATTGTAGAATCGAGTGCACGGAGATGTCATTATTCATTATTGCCGAAGAAGAAATAATTGATTTGTAACTCGATTCTGCCATGCAACGCAAATTTGTCGATGTTGCCGAATCCTATAACAAACTGAAAATTAAAAAATTATAAAATGTAGACGAAATTCAACAACTCCAAAAAATTGTGTAAATTCGATGTAAATTTTTACAGTAAGTGACACCCTCGTGACCGAGTGCCAAAGCGACAAAAATGAATTTTGGATGAACACAATTCATTCTTTAGTATTGAAGTGACATACCGTGATCTAGGCGATTATTTTTTATTCATTGATAAATTTACCCAATCAATGACAACATATTATGTACCGTAGCCTAGCAATTACCATAACATTATTAAAACATGTTAAATTTACATAGTCCAACATCATTTCAAATATATTTAATCCAATATAACTTCGATCAAATATTCAATTAAACACTTTTTATGTTAATTAATTTATCGAGCAAGCAATTAATAAATTACTAAACAGATAAAACGAGCGAAGCTTATTTTTTAATTTATTCAAAACAAATAACATGAGTGCCTGTATAAAAACTAAATTTTAATAATTGAAAGCAAAACTGAATGTTAATCTCATTCCCCTTACCAAAAAAAGATTCACCGATTTTTTTTTTCCTATTCCGCAGTCTTTGAACAAAGTTTTTACTAACAAACAAATATGGTTTGATGCACAATTCCAATATTGACAGACGTTTTATTTAGCAAATAGGCAAACATTCGTATTCATCTTTGTAAATCGGATGTTCAAAATCGGATTAGTTTAATTGTTGACTTTCTCATGAAATTCGATGAGTGGCGATGTGGCGATATTATAATTTTATTATTTATCCCTTATTTATACCGGGATTTAATTTAACTTTTTTTGTGAGAAAAGTAAACAAAAAAAACTATGTCATACGGAGGATAAACTGATGATCAAATAGTTTGTATTCATGTTTTAAATGAGATTATAAAAATTATTTAATTGCCATCATTAAAAACAAACTTTGGTTTTGTTTTGGGGGTGAGACGATTCAAAATAGTAAATCGAGACGACTGTTCCTCTACGAACATGAACAGAGTGATTTGAATTGAATTGAATACACTTTATTTACATCTTGAAATATAATTCACATAATTTTCTTAACCTATTTTTAGCCAAAAAAAAGCAAGAAAATATAATAATGGACTCCACTGTGCAGTGCACTTCAAAGGAGTCGTTAATTATAGGAAAAAAAATTAAATTAGAACAAACTAGAGCTAGAAATATTTTGTTGTAACAAATGAAAGAATCTAGAAATTTTTGCATGAAAGTTACCATTCAATGCCGTAGGGCATCGGATAAGAGTTGGAAAAATTATTTTGTAAACGCGTAGCGAGCATTTGTGTTAAATACTTAGATACGGAAATAGCTATGAGTAAAAGAGTGAAGTCAAGGAGGATAGCAGGGTTATCAGCACAAGGTGAGAGAAAGGAGCGATTTCCCCATACCAGACCTCGCAACGTAGTATCTCTTATCATCATCAAGTAAGTGGCTTTATCCGACTGTTGTCAAATCACTTCTTAGGGAAGCCATTGATTACGTAATAGCCACGCTTTCAGTTCACTCTGGAAACGGTGTGGGGGGACATTCTTAACGGAAGCAGGCAGTGAGTTGAACCATCTACATCCCAAGACAGAGATAGCCCTCATTCCACTCTCAGTCTTGATGGACGGCTGCCTGAGCAAACCCTTCCCTCGTGTATTGTACCCATGGTTAGTCTTATTATAAGTAACAGTGCAGTAGGATTCCTTGTAGATGGCTTTGTGCACAAACGTACAAACATTGAACCTGACGATATTACTGACACTGAGCACTTTCGGACAGGCATGACGAAATAAGTTGGACGTCGGGTAACGCAAGGGAAGTCTATTGGCCTGCTTAAGGCAGCGCTTTTGGAGGACTTGCAGTCGCTGGATATTCCTCTTATTCGCCGTGCTCCAGGCAGCTGGTAGGTAACTGACAATAGAGTGGGCCAGGGCGAAATATATCTTCATCATCACCGATATTGGAAGCACTCTTTTGAGCTTGCACAATATACCACAGACCGAAGCCAGCCTACGACACATTTGGGAGATTTGCGCGTCCCATGACAGTTTGTCGTCAATGAGTAGCCCTAGATATTTGAAGCACTTGACCATTTCGATCTCCTGACCCTCCAGTACAACCTCATCCACTGCGTGCGGTGGGAGCAGCCTAAAGTGCACATACTTGGTTTTTTTCACGTTGAGGGATAGCTTATTTACGTCAAGATAGTCATGAACCATTTCCAGGTCATGATTGATAGAGCCTATATTCGTGTCAACATATTCTTAAGCGTAAAATAAACCTGTGTCATCAGCGAAGAGAGTCGGGTCGCCCACAGTCGGAAGCCGGAAGATGTCGTTAATATAAACAAGGAATACCAATGGTAATTTCCTTGAACTGGCTTCTAGATTTTCCCAGTATTACACATTGCTTCCTCCCCGTGAGGTAGCTGTTGAGTAATTCCAGTGCACCTCCTCTTATCCCAGCTGAATCCAGTTTTTGCAGTAGTATGAGGTGGTCAACACAGTCAAAGGCCTTTTGCAGGTCTAAAAAAGCGCACTAACCTTTAACCCGTCATCTATCCCCAAAAACACTTTGTCTAAGACCTCATACATAGCCGAATGCGTACCCGCTTTTTCCCTAAAGCCAAACTGTTTGGCATAAAAGAAACCATTTATATTGAGAAAGGCTATGAGTCTCCTGTAGATTAGCAGGAGTGATTGTTCTGAATTTTTACCTTAATTTTTTTCTGCCGCACAGTAGGGAGAACTACAATCTAGTACTATCTAGTACGGTGGCAGGACATTTCTCCGCCGCAAATAACGCCCGGGGCGTTAATAACACCCGGGGCGTTATTAACGCTCGCACTCCGGGCGCTAATAACGCCCGCACTCCGGGCGTTATTTGCGGCGGAGAAATGTCACGTCACCTCTAGTACTGTTGAAACATTTTTGACATAAGTGCTAAGGTCTCACTAAAATTACTTCACACTAACTAAAGATTATATGAAAATGTAAGAAAAAAAATTCAAGTTTTGACAGATTTACATACTATATTTGATGTCAAAAATTATATAAACATATGCAAGGGACCCGTACGTATCAGAACAGATGTGACAAACAGAATAGATGTTGCGAAAAGACTCGAACGTATCTAAAAGTAAATATTGCCTTAACTCTTAAGTATATGAAATTACGTCCACATTAAATTGCCGATAGGGCAATATCGAAAACTCCGTCCGAAGCAACGATTCAAAAACCTCTTCAAATCCCTAAAAATGCCTAAAATTTAAAAAAAAAATCCAAAAAAAGTTTGAAAAAAAAAATTAAAATCAAGTTTTTTCACACAAAAAATTTTTTTTTATACTAGGGCCGATCATAGAACTGACATCGAGCACTTAGGAGAAGCCTCTAACCAACACTTCCATACGAAAAAGTTCGCCTCTTTTTTCTACAACACTGCATCATTAAAGAAGTATTCACGAAAAACGACCAAACATCGTGTAGGGTCGCGCGGTCCTTGGGTGGTGAGTTTGGCCCACACTAAGGACACTTCAGCCTAAACGCCTCAACGGTAGAGGTGTCCAAAATACAAAAGTTTCGAAAAGTTTGGGGCACCAACCGAAAAACAAAAGGTTTTCGATCCCTGATCAAGATTGCATATGGGCGTAACTTTATCCGAGACGATTTAGGGGTAGCTCAAGAGCGTTAAAGAAAGTAGACCAGAGAGTGTTTTCGTCCATTAAAGTGGAACAATTTTCTCATGAATTTCAATTATGTTGAACATATGAACGAAAACACTGCCTGGTCTAATGTTTCTATGTCAATTTTAAGGGTGTCCCAAGACTTTCCAAACACACAGCAACAACCGATGGATTCTCTCATTACTTGAGTGAATATGTGCCTTTGAAAGTCGTTGAATTTTTGACTTCAACGCTTTTGAGCTACCCCTAAATCGTCTCGGAACCAGACCGGAGAGCCGCCGAAATTTATCCGCCAAAAAACGGCGGCTGATGGCTAAAAGTGCAGCCGCTGCCGCCGAGGATTAGGAAAAAACATTAGGAAAATTAGCCGCGCCGTCAGCCGCCGCCTATTAATTTTGTCGGCTGAAATTGGCGGCTAGTACATTTTAGTCGGCGGCTAATCACACTCGCCGCCAAGTTTTTTAATACAATTTAGCCGAATTATCAGCCGTCTGCATTCATTTTTTTTCGGCTAGCCGCCGCACACGATTTATATTCGGCTCTCCAGTCTGCTCGGAACAAGTTACGCCCATATACAATCTTGATCAGGGATCAAAAACCTTTTGTTTTTCGGTTGGTGCCTCAAGCTTTTCGATACTTTTATTTCCCCATACATTTTTGGACCTCCCTACTCAACAGATTTAATTTTTGTGACTTTCTGATATCCACATCTTTCATTCAAAAAGTGAAGAGCGATTTCCATTCTAATTTCGCAGAGATAAAAGAGAAAAAGTTCCACGAACCTTCAGGAAACCAGATTTTTGACCTCTTTTTCGACCGTAACTTCGAAAGTTTTCAACCAATTTTGCCCAAATTCAATCCCATAATCAGTTTTTAGATTATCTTTCAGGAAAAAAAGACTATATTAATACCCGATTAATGTAGAAAAACGCGTTGGGCCCTAATAGAGATTCAGTTTTAGGGCCCTCGCTGAGTCCAGAAGCTCAAAATAAAAAAAAGGTTCTTTTATAAGTTGCCAGGCATACCGAGACCTTTCAAACAAACATAATTTATGAAAATCTGAAAGATTTACTCCCAAAAAAAGATTTTTCGATTACGTTTCAGGGTAAAGTTTTACGAAAATCGATTGAGTTTTACTCGAGTGATTGTGTTGACAGAAAGACGGACGGAGATGTTATTCGCAGGCGAGTGCCAATAATATTTCTTGGGCACTATTAGCAAGCATTGCGAATAATATTTCTTGGTCACTATTTGCAGGCGCCTGCAAATAATATTTCTTGGACGCCATTGGCTAGCGCCTGCCAATAATACTTTTTGGACACTATTGGGAGGAAAAAATGAGAAAAATAAAATTGAAAAAAAAAATCCTTCATTTTTCAATTATAATTTAGGAATTGCATAGGATTAACGAGAAGAAATAATGAAGTGTGTTTTTGATGTTCCGTCTTTTACGCAATTAAAATGGAACCAATCTAAACAGGTACGACCTCTAAAAATTAATTCGTATATGTAGTGATGACGAATCGTATAAATTTCGAATAAAAATATTTATTATATTTATTACAATGAATTTCTTTACACGTTGTTGATACATTATACAGATATCGAATGCTTTTATCAAATTGACAGTTGTAAAGAAAGCTTCACAACGGATTTTCAAATAAACATTACACAAACACTTCACACAATGCGTAGTAACATTTGTAAGAAGTTTACTTTTGTCTAAGCCTGTGGCGTTGGCTCATAATCCGAGGCTGGGCAAGAGTAAGTTTTCTTTCATTTGTGACTTTTTTGCACATTTTCTCCACTTTTCCTTATATTCATTCAACTCCGGTGCGTTTCATAGAAACGATAGTTCAAAAAATGAGCGCTCAAATTATTATATTTCTGACGGATAGTCTCGCCAGGCAATAATATTTCTTGGGCACTATCAGCAGGCGCCTGCCAAGAGTGCCCATGTAGTGGTCGTTGTTACCTTGTCTGCTTAGATAGAGGTGTTACTTCGTGGGCTAAAGAGCAGGAGGAATGTATGAAGAGTGCAAGAGGCCAAGTCGACTCAAATGACGGTGTTTTTGTTTTTCTTGAATAGACTGTGTCATTAGTTTTATGTTTGTCCGTATTCAGCTATGAAAGCATGGACGACGCCACTTGAGAAAATGGAGTTCTTCTATGTTGAGACGTTAATTCAGCTATGAAAAAAACATAGATGTCACCACATGTTCATTACACGATCTTCGAAAATATCATCAGAGTAACAAGAAAAATGCTAATAACCTTTTTTGTTGAGAATTAAATTTGCCACAAAAAAGATTCTTTTCGATTTTCTTTTATTCCTCATATTTTTCGAAATATTTGTGAAAACGTTAACCATATCGAAAATGGACTTGGCCCGTTCTGATAATTCTGTAAATGTAAATCCGCCAAACACTCCTGTTTTCTTAACTTTTCAAAATCTCAAAATTTTTCTTAAATTTCCCTTAGACCTGATGTCAAAAATGTTTCAACAGTATTATATTTATGAATACAAAGATGACAGTAAACTCTACACTGTGCTGGTTAAAATTGCCTTTGGTTAGTCAGTTTATTAAAAAGGCATTTCTCACAATTATATTCACAATAACGAAGTTTTGCTATTGCGTTCGTAATAAGAGACCCCCCCCCCCCAAACTGACGCTATATTTTGGCTATCTAAAAAAGGGTTACAGTGACAAAATTATGGGTTGATATGTTTACAAGTGTTTGATGATCGTTGTGATTTTTATATAGCGCTCATTCCACGAACCATTCTACCGTTCTAAATAATGTAAATGCTATAGAACCTGAGTATACACAAATGTATTTTTGTTCACTTTTATAAAAAAGTTACCAGTTTGTATAGAAAACAATGTTTAACGCAACCAAATTCACAAAGTAAATTCACCTGTAAATTGGGAACGGCATTTTTTGTCTCATTTTATTATGAATCACTTTGAAAGAATGAAAAAGATGAAAGACCGTTCCCAATTTACGTTACCGATGGAATCAGCCATAGACGAAAATCTTTTCTTGCTAGTCAAAATCACAGTCTTTTATTCTTGTTCTTGATAAAGTATGTCTGTTTCGGGAATCCAGTGAAATGATAAACTAGGTGGCGTCCGCCATCTCGCGTTTCAGGTAAAGAGTTAGCATATGACAACCCAGCAAATACGACATCCTTCTTTTTACAAATTATGTAAAATTTTCTTTTTATCGTTAAGTGTAATTTATTTTCTGAAAACTAAATCGATAGAAGTGAATTGCTAATTACGAAGATTAGCAAATGCACATTCGTTTGAAAAAACGAATTGCAAAACATAAAAATAAAATGGAAAAGAAAATTACGCTAAGTTAATTTAAAATGGAAATTTGAATGTCATTTACATTGTGCTCACACTGAGTAGAATAATAATTATGTTTATATTTTAAAATAAACTTACAGCAAAGGATTTTAAGTTTGTGCAATCATCAGAAACCCTCATTACAGAAGGAACCTTCTTAATCTTAATTCGAAAACTCTCACTATTTTAAACAGTATGTGACGACTTTTTTAAGTCTAGGTGGTCGTATATATATGGCGGTAACTTTACACTGGCAAATGTATCCTGCAAGGAGGATTTTTTGAAGGAGGCATTTTTTGAAATTCCACTAAACGAAGGAAGTTGTTCTTTTCGATGATATAAAAAATATCACAATGAAACAATTCATAACGCAGTATAAAAGCAGTATAAAGCAGCATCAGTCTGTTTGAGACATAATATCAGTTTCTTTATCCATTTAATTTTGTAACATTTTAGGGCAGAACAAAATCCCCAGTCTCGTTACCCCGATTTCGTGACGTTTCAAATAAATTATAGGATGGAACAATTTTTTTTTAGAAATTAATTGACGTAACATGTTTCTTTTTCTTCAAACATTCCAGTAACATGTTGAGCACGTTTTCCAAAAGTTGATCCGGTGGGAGCTTCGCGATTTACAGTGCATAAGCACAGTTTACTGTATAAGCTTTTGATTCTTTTCATTGGACCCGTATGAAGATAAAATGTTCTTTGAAAACAGTTTTTATTTTATTTTAATATTGATTTTCGATTAGATCTAATTTCTCTGAAGCACATAATTTGGTTAGTAAGATATTTTTTTTTTGTACGAAAATTAGAATGAAGAATGGAAGATCGTTGTATATGCCACAAGGCCTTTGGCCTTTTATATATATATGAATAAACATTACATTACATTACACTACATTAAAAGGTGGTCAAAAACGTGGTTTTTTGAAGGTTGGTGGAACTTTTTCACTTATATCTCTGCGAAATTAGAATGGAAATACGTTTTTCAGGGTTTTGAATGAAAGATGTGGATAAAAGAAAATCACGAAAATTAAATTAGTGAAAATCTGTCGAGTGGTTCGGGCTATAAAGTCCTTAGTGTGGGCCGAACTCACGCTACGCGACCCAACACGATATTAGGTTTTTTTCGTGAATATTCCTTCAACGATAAGGTTTTTCCGCAGTGTTATAAAGAAAAAAGATTTTATAAAAGATATAATTAAAAATGAAAAAGCGATAGAATTCATTTACATTGTAATTTCCACCAGTGGCGCCGAATGCAGGGGGCAATGCTCTCCACAATCAGAGAAGAAATGCTAAGTGATTCTTAGTGAAGACGCTAATCTTCAAGATACGAAACATGATTCGGTAACAACGCCTTGTTTGACAAGTTTATTTACTCCTGAGCTTGCTGTGTTCGATAAAAAGTTGAGTTCTTGTATTTAAAATTCTAGCAAAAGTTTTGTTTAAAATTACGGTAGTAAAAGTTGTAGCAAAGTATTGTAAAGTATTGTAGTAAAAGTTGTAGTAGCAGTTGCAGTGAAAATTGTAGTAGCAGTAGTTATAGTAGTTAACACCGAAAGTAACTAGGTTTGCCTTCAAGGACACAATGTAAGTCGGCGGCTCCTAAATGACGTAAGTTTGAAATGATGATATAAAATCAACAAAGCATTTACAAGACATTCTGCGAACAGATTTTCAATCAGAAGACAGTAATGTATCATTTAGTAATATCTTGGTTAACCTAATTTACATAATTCATCGTACATAATAGGACCTGCAAAATCTTGTAGAAATTCAAATTCCCCAGTTTTGTAAAAGAGACTAGCACCTAACACCCCAAATTGATTTTCGTCTTCTTTTCTGTCCTACAGAAATAATCTACCAAAACTTACATCGAAGTTTCAACTACCGGAGAGCATGAACATAAGTACCGCATATTTAACTTACTAAAAATAATAGAAGTAGTGTAACAAAATGTCGCGACAAGTTTAATTTCTATTTCCAATTATGAGATGAAATTCCTCAAACTCATTAGTTAAAATATACAAAATCCCTCAATTTAATTTATAAGTTAATTTATAACAATTCGCGATATGAATAAACATTATTTTATTATACTAATTTACCGTATAAATGAGATTGTTCTGAAACATCACTTGATATAGCTACTTGGTAGTGTTGGTAGCAAAAAAAACCTTGCACGAAAAAGTGTTCTTCGTTGCTTGCTTGCTTACCTAAAAATTCAGATCGCCAATTTGCGATTGTATAATTCTATTTTCGTTTTATATATTTGCATTTCAACGGAGTCTCTTTTTAGAATTGCTGACACGTATCTCGCAATCATTTTCTCCTTATTAAAATGTTGCGATACCATAACACTGATAAAATTAGCAGAAAAGTATATGCATAATTAGCGAAATGAATGCCCCGCATTGTATTGTTATTTCAGACCTAAATTAATTAACTGGAATTAATTTAAAGAAAAAAGAAGAGAAGAGAAATAAAAAATAAAGAAAAACTTTTTCGCCATTTAATTTATTTTTAATTTGGGGAAAACAGTTGCTTTATTGACCTGAGATGTGTGTTTTAATATTTTATATACGCAAAATAAGTGTTTACCTTTTGCCCTATACAACACGTTGAACAAGTACATATAAAACGTTAGAAAACTTCAAGATTTATTGTTTAATATCCTATTTATGGCTTAATTTTACGACACCAGAGTTAATTTACATACACTTTTTCAGAACGATATAACTGCGACCATTATATTATTTTCTGAGAGGAAAAGCAACCCTCTTTGATTTTTCTTGCAATTGGTTTGAGTGTAAAAATCAATATCCAAATGGGAAGCATGTGTCTATCGTCTGATTGGCTGATGTGAAACACACATGCGCAAATATATTCGAAAAAGTAAATATGAATGCGATTATGAGGGTTGATTTTTTTTTGGTTGACGTATAGAATGCCAATAAATAACCAATATCAATATGTCGAAACTTAAAATGCGATATGTTATGGGATAAATATACGGGTTATGCTTCCTTTTTTCAACGATAGAATGACAATGGAAATGTTATTCAAGAACTTATGTTTTTCAAGCAGTTTCAAAGTTGAAGATAATGGAAAATTCTAATTTCATTTTAACGGACGGATTTCCTTTCTAGTGCAACAGAGCTACTTAAGGGGAATAGCATGAAAAAACTAGAGCTATGTAAAGGACCATTTTCTAGTGATGTCCATTATAAGCCACTAGTTCAATTTTATTATTTGTCATTACTTTGTAAAATTTAGTGCAGGAAGGTCTATATTTTTGCATAGAATTCCGTCCATCGACTGTCTGAGTGTGTCTGTGTATGTGCGAGTAAGTTAAGGAAATAACTGAAAAGCTTTTACTTTAGACTTTAATTGATTAAAAGAACAAAATATTTTTTGTTACAATAGTTAAATAACTCTGTAACTCAGACACAGAAGGTTGCACAACTGATACAGCATCGTCATTGCAACAAATTGATTATTAAGTTTGTCGCGTTCATTCACCGTTTAGTTTAAGTTTATAATAAATATTAATAAACTAGTCAAAACCGCCGTCCCTAGGGGCTACGCAGGCTTTATCATTTTCGCTTGTTGTCTATTCAGAGAGCCAAAGCAAATAATTTTTCGCTTTAAATATTTTTGCGTAATGTTGAAAGTCATTATATCACTTCGTTAATATTACCGCTAACTAAAATAGAAATGGGCGCGAAAGGCACTTTAAATCAAAATACTTTCTTTGCCGCAAAATTACTCCACTTTCCCCATATTCCACTTCCACCGTATTCAACGTTCACCGTATTCAACGTTCCCCGTATTCCACGTTCACCGTATGCAACGTTCCCCGTATTCAACTTTCCCCGTATTCCAAATTCCCCGTAGTCCATGTTCCCTGTATTCCACTTCCCCTTATTCAACGTTCACCGTATTCAGCGTTGTACTTGCTACGTATTCTACTCTGACTCTTTGCCAAAGAAACTGATGGTCTATCTCTTACACCTTCCACGAACTTCTAAAACCATCAAAATTGACCACATGTCCAACTGTCCGACATTTTCGAAGCAACCAACGCCGCATACGTTTAAAAACTGATTTGACCCAAATTTCATTCTAAGACGTCATCTTGACTGACTTTTGGGTGATTTCAATTTTGACCCGTTTTTTACTCATAACTCCCTTATTTCAGAACAATGTCCCACCCCGGAACATGTTTTCTCGACGTTTCGGACCATCCTCGACAACATATCGAAAAATATTTTTTTTTGCTCCTCAGTTTAAGCGGAACGGACAAATAAATAAATAAATAAATAGACAAATAGACACATAAACAGACAAACTTTAGAGATTTTTTATTAGTAATCCGCCGTTGCAATCCGTCCGGTCATTTTCTTTTATTTACTACTCCCGTAATTTTTATGAGCTTTTGCTGTGGATTCTTCTTACAGATACTTTCGTTACCGAAGTATTTTACTGTGTCAGTGGTAAATTGCACATGCACACAAACCTAGTACCATCTATGATGAATGCCGGTTCGCCCCATCAATGAGTTTTACCGGCAGGCTTCGTTGGACCACATGCTTAACCTGAATTCCGAACAACGCCTAACGATAGCTTGCATTTTACCATTAGGATTTCTTCTGGTGCTAATTATGTCTCCATCTAAAGTTAGACTCAGATATTTGTACACAGAATTCATCGAATATGGGTGACGTCATATTTGTCATTCTTCTATGTACGATTCGTTGCGGCACCAAATTCACAACCACCCAAATTATGAAGCCTGGGTGTGACTAGGAACGTTACTTTCATGCTATACATTGAAGAAAAATCCTATACAGAATTTGTCCCCACCAGGATTGAACCCGGATATTCTTGTTGGAAAGTTAGTACGTTACGACTGAGCTAACCCGTTCCCTATTAAGTTTAGGAAAATAAATTGAACTCGGCTCAAATTTGTCTCCATTTACATCAAGAGCGAAGCGAGAATTCCTATTCGTCTTTTACTTGTAAGGGGTAGGAATAACCCTTTTATTCTCGAAACTTATTATTACGTTTTTGTAAACTAAAATAATGTGACAGTTCGGACGAAAGTATTTTATTTTGCCTCCAAACCATGTTGTAATCTACTATTCATTTGTGAAGGTCACTTTTACCATTACACCCTCTCCGAACATAGCATGACAGTGGAGGAGAAGAGGTAAGAGTGTCGAGCTAACGGGGCAATAGATGAACCAATAGACACCTTTAGTCCGCCCGACATTTGAATTTTAATTGAGACTTGAATAATTTGACACAAGACGGCACTATAAAAATCTATGTGCTGAGTTTACGCATACCGTACGTAGTTACGAATATACCGTACGTAATTACGCATATATCATACGAAATTCGATTGTAAAGCAGTGAAACATTCAAAATTGAACCATGCTAAAAGCGTCTATTCCAAAGCAAATGTGTCTATCAATATCATAAAATGTAAGCGTTGACTCATTTGACGCCCCAGTTCTAAGAAACAGCCTTTGTTCAACGCCACTAAAACATTTCATTTCAAAACAACACAAACAAGAAATCAGATCTAAAATTATCTATTTATCTTTACTATGCGCTATGAACACGCAATTCATAGAGCTACAAAAAACAAAAATTATAATTAGATCATAAGATACATTAAGTGAAACAGCCTACAGGTGGAGTGAGGTGCAACTAGGTGCGGTGAGGTGCAGATAAGTGCAGTGAGGGGAAGTTAAGGGCTCTCTTTGGCAAAACGTCGGGTCGATGTTGTTATACATTTTTACTACGATATTAACTTTCACAACAGCAATAAAAATTACCAATTAAGGAAGGAAACTCGTGGACACATAAGTCCCTCACATTATAGCTATGTGAGCTCATCAATTTGTGCTCACCTCTGAGAACGATCGGACAGACGGATAGAATACATGAATACATAAAAAAATGGTTAGAACTGGATTTCAATGATTATTAAAAAAACAAATCGCAACAAACGTCGTGGTCTTTTAATGGTATATGACGCTGCTAAGGCCCTCTTTGACACCACGGTCGCTCCTTGACGCAACTAGTTAGTGTCAGCGATTAATAACAGCAAATTTTACGATATAATTAAAAATGTGAAGCGCTTTAATGCGCAAACGATGAACTACAATAAAAAAGTGCTTGCCGTCATATAATGTAAAGTATACATTTTTATTGATTATTTTTAACACCCTAACAAAACGGGTGTCGCTTGTTATAAAAATCATCTATTTATTGTTACGTCGATATTTTTCGTGTCATTTAAGTCGGTTAGTATCATTGTCTAATTTTCAGAATGTTTTAGGATTTAGGCAGCGTCAACTAAGTTGTGTTGCATGGACGAATCAACTGACAAAACAATTGATATTCGGCAATGAAGAAAATGTTGTCAACGAAGTGACACCCTTTCGTACCAAACAACCACCCATCCGTGTTATGTGGTGTTTTGTCACTTTACCACCATAAAACATGAATATAATTTTAAAGTTCTGCTTGAATAGACACAACATATTAACCAAAATAACAAGAGTATGGTATAATAACAGTTATAAATAAAGCAAGGCACTTTTTAGGCATATGATATTGCGAAATAGGCCGGATATTTGATATTTCAGATTAAGGGATTGTCGTGTTGTGTAAAGTCGAGAGAAAATTGGGGTCCATTGTATGAAAGCAAATATAATTTTCTAAACTCCTGAAATATGATTATGTTACATGGGATGATAAATTTCAGGCGCGTGCGCTTAATTCAAAAAGGTGTCAAGATAAGGTTGTGCGGCGGTTGCTTCATATAATACATTTTTTTTTGATTGAATGATTACAATTTACAATTCGTTCTGATATCATTATGTTAGACAACTTTTTTTTAAAGAGCTAATTAATTATTCAGTGAAGTGTTAGGAAGTCATTTTTTGAATCCATTGAATATTAAGGTGAATTTTATATTTTTGATGAATAGACATTGTAATTTACATCCAATTTGTTGCATACGTACAACACATCCAGGGATGTCCATATTATGTTCTCCAACTTATATATCCTTGCAATACAAATTTCATTTTTAGGGAAAATCAATTGTGTATAACGTGTTCACATAAACGGAGGTAGAGTTATGCGACATCTAAAACGATATACATTTCAGTGCATGATAGAACTTATTTACTTATACATTGATAGGTATTTACAAGCCGTAGAGAAGATGCGAATATCACACAATAGCAAAAAAACTGAAATTGCATAGTTCTTTGCATCACAACGGGCGAAAATAAAAAGTTCTACCGTTTGGGAAGCCATGAAAATTACTTTGGAAGACCTGGAGTACACACTCTTACAATAGCAAAAACCCTCATTTTCATGCCGCACAGCAGAAAATCGCACATTTTTTGTCAATATATCTCTCCACTTAGTCGGTCTATAGAAATAAAATCAAGAGGCTTGACGACATACTTTCTTTAAGTGTGTGGTCAAAGAGTCAAAGAGATTCTATAATTGCATATCATTGTTATATATGTTGTGTTATTCTCAGAACTTTAAATGACCATTTAGAATTCGATTGTAAGTACCAAAGAAACAAAATCACTAACACGTAGTGCAGATGTGTAAAAATGTTACTCCGTTACTAATTTACAAATGAATTCCCATAGGTTCACCATGAAGTTTATTTGATTTTGGAACTTCTTTAAGACTGAACTCCCATAGATTCACTACGGGGTTTGTCCGATTGTCACAAGCCTTTGTACACTGGACACCTTAAACGATGCTCTCAATCATTCAATGAAAGTGTGAAAGTGACGAACATAGTAGACTGTCCAGTTTCACATGAATAGGTCCTGTATAGTCATTGTTGTATATTATAGAAAGAAAAAAAAGTAACGAGCCTCCCGCAGAATAATGAAAATATGTGATGTATGTTGGCCCATACTACCGAAAAATAAAAAATGAACATCAAGTGCACCAAATTGAATCAAGGTGCATCAAAATGCATCAAGGTGCATACACAGACACACGGGAATTAAATGTTTTCATGTTGTGGAGGAGGCTGAGAAAAACATTTATGTATCTTTCGCCCAAAATGTGCCATTTTTTGCACTGAAAACTAGACTTAATTTGACGTTTTTTGGTCAAAATTCGAAGTCGACTAATAAAACCATATTAGTCCAGTTCGAAACGTTCGAACTGGACTAATATGATTTTATTAGTCGAGTTTCATTCATAAGTTGACGTTTTTCAATGGTTGCTTCATGAAACGTTTGTGCTCAAAATGGCTTTTTGTGCGAAAGATATATAAAATTATGTATCCAACATGTACTACATGTCGTTCATATGTGCTCTATTGGTGAAAAGTCACCAATCTCGCACGATATGACCGACATGTAATACGTGGTGCATACATAACTATTTTGCTCATAGGTCCCAAAGATTTCAGAAAAGAAAGTGCAAAACTTCAAAACGGAAGCCAGCAGGTCTCCCCTCATTCACGGGCGCACTGCTACTGAGCGACTATGCTAAGAAATCACGTGTTTTATTAATTTGAAACATAAACTACATGAACATGAACGAAATTTGCATTAGAAATGTAAACTAATCTGAATTCTGAGTACGACCAATTACCAAAAATACAATTTAGTACAGAGGGAAAGAGAGAAGACATCGATTTGAAAGAAGGACAAAAGAAAGTTTCAATCTGTTCACAAACATTATTCCGACATAATTACCAACGTTGTTATTTTTTCGGCAGATTCTTCTCTATTATAAATCTACTTCAAATAGGATTCCAAGACAAACATAATACCCAAAACGCATAAGTTCGTTATGTGGCCTTTATGCCTATATTATATAAATAAACGAGCACATTGTTTTCTATCAAAAGAAATTTGGACTCGTTATTCTAACAGGATTAAAGTGTTATTTCAAAGTACAAACAAATTTCTTAGGCTTATGTTTTCAGGTAAAAAAATTTCTTTTCTAGAACTATAATGAACTTAAGTCAGTTATAGCTTCAAGAAAAAAACCTAATAATTGGATGAATTGTGTGTATGGATAAATATGCGAAGTCAAAAAGTGAAATTAACACAACAGTTTAAATTTCAATGCACGCGGGGGTGGCCAAATAGAAAATAAATATGTAAAAACATGACGTGTGTCATAAATTTATTGTTTGGGCTTGACGCATTGCAAAAAAGGTATAATAGGTGATTGAAAGATTACAAAAAAATATAATAATTTGAGATTTCGAACCCTAAAGGTATGAGTCGATGGTGATAAGTCCAATGTATAAAGTGTTTAAGGTCTAATAGGTGTAATAGAGTTTGTATTACTGGATGTAGTTGTCATAGCGCCATCTGCAATACGAAAGTAAAAAACACTTGACACATAGCGGAAGCTCAGTTGCTTAAGGGCTCATTTATTGGACGCGATGTTTGTGTTTGTGTGAAAAATCAACTGGACAAAAAAAATGTTTGTTCTGCGATTCGCATCGCGTCCAATATAATAAGCGCTTTAGTTCGGCGGTACTTATAACCTGTAATGTAAGGAACGGAAATGCTGCCTTAACCGTAGGAAATAACGAAACCATTCGTTCGGCAGAAAATTAGATATTACAGTTATGAACAGTTTTTTCATAGAACACAAAATTTGGACCCTTGGATGACTAAGGAGAAATTTTCGTTCCTTACATTACATACATACAAAGTTGTATTTTTCCGATGCGTTTCACAAGTGTTTATAAAAATTTTACTGTCCCTCAAATCATGTAGCCAAATGCGCGAAAAATGAGAAAGCATTACTTAGTTCTTTTAAGTTGCCGTCCGTCGTCCCGCTGTTCCTCATTAGTAGCATGAAGTGCAACTGAAAAAAGACGTTCGGGTATTGAAATTATAACGAGTCACCAAGGGCTTTCTTGAAAAAGAAATTGATGGATTTCAAATTAACTTTTCAATGCTTTGTAATGAATAATGTCTCAGAAGTTATTGTATTTTAATAAGATTATACGAATTCCTTAGCCTTTTTCTTTGCTGTCATGCGAATTTGCTTTAACAATCGCATGTTGCTAAATTTGATTGATTTATTTTTTTTTAATTCTCACAAGGAATGTATCAACAAATTTGAAATTCTTAGGAACATTGTATTTCATGTTGAATAGTTTATGCTATCACTGAAGGTTAAGTCGTTGATAATAAATGAAAATTCTAATCCATCAAAACTTGATAAACTAATCGTAATTGATTAAGGGATACGAACAGCAAACAAAGGAATGCAATTCTAAGCATTACAGTCAAAGCAAATTTTGAATTTGTGTTCCGGTCAAAAATTCAAAGCGCCGCGACGCTCTTTATTATAACATGGTGTAGATCGAGGCGGGAGTGAGGGGGATGCATTTAATAGCGTCTAGAGATGACGAATCAGCGAAAAAAAATGTCCGTCTTTCCGTCCCGTCATTTTTTCTAAGCGGATGTACCGATCACCCTTTTCTTTCATTGAAAGGTACATAATGTCCCATGATTCAAGTTCAAAGATGAGCAAAGTCGGTTAAGTTCCGGAGATATGGTCGAAAAAGTGACCGAAAACATGTCGGCGCAACTTTTTCGCAAATACTCGTACCTCAGCAAGTATATCGCTGACATTGTTTATTTTGCTGTCCCATATCTTTAGAACTATGAAAGCTAGGAAGCTGCTTGCAAAGGCAAAGTTGTAGAGAATAAAATTTTAGAGGACAAGTGTTTCAGATTTTCAGGGAAAAATGGCGTAATCCTGTGATCTAGAATCTAAAATAGGGCGGGATGACCAATATTTCTAGAACTATGAAAGTTAGAAAGCTGCTTCCAAAGGCAAAGTTGCAGAGAAAACATTTTTAGAGAACATGTGCCCCAGGTTTTTGAGAAAAAGTCGCCAAATCTTGGGATGTAAAGACTTCTAGAATTGGTAGGGATGACTCATATCTCTAGAACTATGGCAGTTAGGAAATTGCTTCTAAAGGCAAAGTTGTAGAGAATAAAATTTTAGAGAACACGTGTTTCAGGGTCGTGGGAAAAAATGGCCCAATCCTGGGATATGACGACTTCTAGAATTGGGAGGAATGACTCATATCTCTAGTACTGTGAATGTTACAGAATTTCTTCCAAAAGCAATGCTGTAGAGGATAAAATTTTAGATAACACGTGTTTCACGATTTATCGAAGAATAGCCAATCCTGGGGATATAATCACTTCTAGAATCAGGAAGGATAACAGCCCGGCCCGAAAATTTGTTTCGAAACAAAACCCGCTACCTGAATTGTAAAACCCGACTTGGACCGAACCCGACCCGATTAAACGTTGAACGTCAAAATTGGACAATATTGGAGTTCGAAATGTCATTGCTGTAAAGCTGTGAGACAAAATGAAAGCTTGAAGTTTCCCTATACGGTAAAATTAATTATCACTTTAAAATAAATAAAAAATAAATTGTCATTTTCAATTTAAAGTTAAATGTCAGTTACAATTGACAATCAGCTTGAAAATCCCCAGAAAATTCATCCTTTTTCTTCGGACTAGGCTCGTTTTCACCTGTTATCAATTGATCCAAATGTTAAACATAGGGCAAACACTTCGTCATAAGATTTTTTTTATTAATCGTATGGCTTTATTTACATTTTCCTTTTTACATTAAGAATTTACACAGAAAATTTTGTCACTTCATGATTTTACGTTTTACGAAGTCACTTAAACATTGACGTCCAGATTGCTTAACCAAACTACAACCTCTGGCGTAAGGCGATTCAGCGCCTCCAATCCGTGTTTGAAACCATCGCAATGGACAATAGTTCAAAATGTGGTTCAATGACTGATTCACGTCATTGTCGCAATCACACAGTGACAGTGGTGAGCTCACAAAATTCCACCGGAACATTTGTTCCCCACAACACCCATGGCCACACCGAAATCGATTAACAATCTTCCATTCCTTTCTCGGTAAATCAAATCCGTTGAGCTTTTCATGGGGGTTGTCGATCAAATGCTTGTTCGAGAAATATTGGCTTGTATCCCAGTACCGTTTCCAGGCCGTTTCCATATCAAAAACATTTGTTCATCATTCATCAACATCGTCATCATTCCAGATTGGACTACGAGATGACAGTCGTTTATGTGGGTGATTTACGAGCTTGTTTCTGAACGGAAGTTCAAGCCATGGAATGGGAGTAGAGTCGACGGCGCCGGTAATTGTACGCAATGAAATGTTCAGCTGTGTGTCCAATTTATCGACGTGCTTACTTCTGTACCATGACGGAGCGCAGTATTCGGCGCATGAGTAAACAAGTGACAACACCGCTGTGCGCAGCACGTTTCCGTCCGCTCCCCAATTGGTCCCAGAAAGTTTTTGGATCAGGTGGTTGCGGCATTTTATTTTCTGTGACAATTTCTCCAGATGCGGTTTGTATGTCAGCGATCTGTCTAATGGAACGCCGAGATAACATGGTACGTGATTGTGTTCGAGTCGCGTCCCGTCAATGTACACATTAAGTTGCCGGCCAGCTTCTTGGTTATTAAGGTGAAAAACCGTAACTTCAGTCTTTTGTTCATTTAGTTTTAGCCGCCAATAGACATAATATCGTTTCAGTTTAAGAATATCCCGTTGCAAATTTTTTTCTGCTACTTCGAAGCGTATCACATGCTTTGTCATTCCTAAATCATCCGCGTAACCAAATTTTCTCGCTGAGGTAAGTGGCATGTCACTAATGTATAAGTTGAAGAACGGTGGTGCACAGACACTACCCTGAGCTAATCCGTTGTTTAGTTTGCGAGGACGGCTGCTTTTGTCGTTTATGAAGACCCGAAAAACTCGATTTGTAAGCATGCTGTTGATCAAACGGCCGAGTTTTTTGCTTGGGATGATTCTGTAGAATTTCCAGAAAAATCCGGTCCTCCAGACTGTATCGTATGCGGACGACAAATCGAGCAAGGCCATCGCTGTTTTCAGTCCAATTTGATAGCCTGTTTCGACGTGCGTTGTTGAAGCCAACACCTGGTCGGTACAACTCCGCCCTCTCTGAAACCAGAGAACTCCGGAGGTAGGACGGATTCAATTTTTGCTTTTATCCTAAAATAAATCATTTTCTCCATCAACTTGTACAACACACTGAGGAGGGCTATCGGGCGGTAGTTCCTCGGATTTTCTGAGTCTTTCCCTGGTTTTAATATTGCGACGACAGAGATTTTAAACATAACGAAAAAAAACCTGCCCGTACCAGAGCCGACCCGAACCCGCACTACTTTTCGCAGGTTTGGGTTCGGTCTTTCGGGTTTGGATATCCCGGACGGTCGGTTTCGGGTGTACCTTTTATCGGGTCGGTCCGCACACCTCTAATCTCTACTGTGGCAGTTAGATAGTTGCTTCCAAAGACAAAGTTCTAGAGAATAAAATTTTAGAGAACACGTGTTTCAGCGTTTTAAGTAAAATGGGTTAACTCTGGGATATGACCACTTGTAGGATTGAGAAGGACGACTCATATCTCTAGAACTATGGCAGTTAGAAAGTAGCTTCTGAAGGCAGATTTGATGAGAATTACATTTTAGAGAAAGTAGTTTCAGGACATACTTCGGTAGGGCCTTTGGCATTACTTTGGATAATTTTCGTGCATCTTTTAAATTCTTATAGTTCACAAAGAACATGAAACATTGAATTACTTGCTCATTTTTATTTAGATACGTTCGAGTCTTTTTGCAATATCTATTCTCTTTGCCACACTTGTTCTTATACGTACGAGTCTTTGTTCATGTTAAAAGAACAGCTTATAAGAAATGTATGTGTTCATATCTACTTTAAAAGTTCTATTTATTGTAAAAAAAGCACAATACAATCAGAAAGCAGTCACATAGTACCATCACGTTCAGAGAGACTTCGCACAGAGATCAAACCAGAAATCGCAAACAATTCTATCATGCTGCTACACGAACGAAATTGTAGGAAGTGGCTCTTACAATCGCGGGGAGTGCTCTGTACAACACACTTCCGACGAGAATTACAGTTTGCAATGCGTACTCGTTCAAGAAGGAGCTTAAGGTATGGCTTTCGGAGCGCCCGGCAGTACCCATGTTAAATCTTTCGCATCCACTATCAGTAGTTCTTAAAAAAGTCTATTCATGGTATACATTTTTTCCAAGAGGGGATTTTCTTTCCATTCTTTTTTTGTTTATTATTGTTTTTTGCTATAAGATGAAGTGAGATACTGGAAGCGTCATCAAACTCACACGTATTCGGTTACTCTCACCCACAGCGTTAGCCTGTCTACATAAGTATTGCCCTCAGTTTTGTGAATATAAAGATTTAACGTGTCCAGCACACTGAAACTTAAACAATAATTCATGAAATTGTAACAACTAAAATATCAAATTAATCAAATCAAATCAAATATCTGTGGTTCATAAAACCATGTTGCGACTTTGAAATGATTTAATTGAACTATTTGTGGATAAATACAGGTGACGACGAGAAAAAAAGGACCTGCGTCACGATGTATAGTCATTTTTATAACAAACCAAAAGTTAATTGCAAGTTTTACAGGTAACGTAAAAGGTCATTAAAATGAAGTGTCTAAAAAGGCGTATCCGCTTGGACATCTAATTAGCGTATAAAAATTCATGTACCGTGAATTGGGGTGATAAGGAAAAATCGTTGGGTGGAAAATATAAAAAGTGTAGTAGTTGTTCTGCGAGTCATTACATAGATTTTGGTAGACTTCTGGTTTTAATCTATTTCTTTTTGCAAATTCTAAATGACATGTCTCACATCTACTTGCTAAAGGTTAATGGAGTACGAAATATGTTTTTTTTTTTAAATCTATTTCGATTGGTCATTAGAAGCCTTAAATGATTTCACACATACTTGGAGAATCCATTCAAACTTTAACTTTAGACGTCTGAAGTGGTTGGTGTAGGTGCGGAACCTTTTCGTCATGCGTCATCACTTCATTATTAGCGCCCTAGAATAGTTTTGAATTAAATTAGATGTTTCAAAATAAATGTACGTGAAAAGTGTAAACGTTCAGTGTCTCAAATTGATTGCTCAATTTTATGTTCGAGTGCACAACGTATACAGCTAGAAAATCACAAAAAAACACGATGGTTAGTTCTAGAAATATTCTAAATAAACAACAACATAATGCGACGAGTAATTTGAATGCATGAAGTGAAGAAACAGCTCTGGCATGTGTATTATGCCATATGCATCCACAGTAAATTGAATATCTTCTACTGTTTTATGTCACATGACTGAACGTCAATATGCAAGCCATGTTTGTTGTGATGACAAATCCTTTCATTTTTTGTGTTACCAGATTAGAGCAAAGGGGTTAGCATGAAAATACTAATTTGAAATGTTAAGGTCAAACTCCAATTATTATTCTCTCATTCTTCATGTATGTACCAGAAGCGTAATGTGCTCAACAAACCCATAACTGCGCGAAATGTTTCGAATTAGGCTACCTCGAATTACATTCATAAATCCAAAAGTTATGAATGAAATTTGGTGTTACCGTATTAGAAAAATCTGTCACTTTCGCGTTGCTATGTTTAAAATTGCACAGTAAAATTGTACGTTACTCTCCATTGATAAGTAAAATACTTATACAAAATATATGACGTTGCCATCTACCCCTAAGTGGTTTGCTCTCTCTGACGCTACTTTATACGAAGAAAAAACGCTACTAGTCTCTTGCCATACAAAGTTTGTTTTATCAATCAGTTCAACGGTTATGTGGCACGAAAATATCAAAAAAATTATTTTGTATAAACCACCGAAGAAAGCCGAAAAAATTCCTCAGCTGCCGAAGAAAATTAAAATTTCGGCTGCCCGATTGCGTCTCTGACTGTTTTTTAGTAGAAACTTTGAAGAAAGTTCGTCGAAAAACATTTTGACTTCTGCTGACACCACCCGAATCTCAGTAAATAATAATAATTCTAAATGTGTTCAACGGAAATGAATAATATTCGTGTGTTCAGAATTCATTCACATGTGAAACGAGTTCCTCTTGCACGGTGTCGATCGTAACGATTTAATGTACTTAAACGATTCGAAATGTACTAATTTTCATCCTACGTGCTTGGCGTAGCTTTGAATATGCAGCTGGCAGGAGACGATGAATATGAAGCAGGTTAAAGAGAGTTGAGGTCAAAAAACTTGTTTCGTTTAAACAATTCCTGGCGTTATTTTTGTAATAAACATTTTCATTCCATTATTTTAAGAAATGCTCACAAATTGATTTAATTAATAATTCCCTAATAATATAACATTCAAGTTTATTTATAAACAATAAATAAAACTAAAATAACCACTTAATGTCATCACATTTATTTGTACACAATAATCAAATAATTACGCGCTATAACACTTCACTAATCCACGATATGCATGCTTTTATATGGCGGCGGGTGGGATAGAAATCGTACAGGACATCGTGCGGTGATATCATGCTGTGTAATCGATTAGGTAGAGACTTCATATTACGACCGTAGTCTAACTGAAAATGAAGCAATTTAATAATACATTGAGATTTATATTATATCATTAAATGAATCTTATTGTGACCATAAATCAAATTAAATGAAAACATTTTATTTTTATTAATTGACTATTCTCTGTTCGGTTATTGTACATTATAATGATGAGCATTGGGCGCATCGGGTATTCAAACCTATAGCGAAGTATTCATAAGCTATTAGTTTTGAAAGGAGCAGCATAATTGAATTTATGGGTCAAGTATGTCTATTATATATTTAGCCCGTGTATGGTAATTTAATGCGTAATCGAGAAGCATTAAGAACTCTAGACGAGAATCGTTGTTTCGTTGGTAAATTTTTTGCTTGACCTTAGATGTAGAGACTCCATGAAAATTTTAGATCTCATTTCTACTGTTCGATCGTTAAGTTTTTTTTTGTTTTATAATGGACATGAGAATTCGAAGTTTAGTTTTTTGCTTTTTATTTAAAATTACAATTGATAAATTAAGTTATCGAAAATTGATTATGAATTTCAATTCAAAATATTTGAAATTCTTTCTGCAAATATTTTTTTATAATTAAAAACTTTATCGTTTTTATATCTGTTGATGTATGTTCCATACCTATAAGCTAAGTGAAGGAATAATAGTATATTACAACAGAAGAGTGACTACCACTACGTTGGTCAAAGCGTCACAGCACTCATCCACTCATCGTTGTCACTTTATGTTTATGTAGACGAAAAACGAAAGAATTTCTCGAGAGCTGAAATTGGACTATTAAAATGGAGTAATGACATGGGTAAAAGAATTCGTATATTGACCACGGTGTTTATAAAGTCCTTCAGCACTTTAGGTAGCTATAATGATAATTCATTTTCCTCGCTCGCACCATATCTGGTGGGCAAAAAGCGCATGTTTACACACCGCAGAAAAGGACCCAGAATCGAACTATGCAGAGGACCATCGTGTACCGCCTGCTATGACTTTTTCGTCCCTCAATGGTGGTGCCAGGATTTACGTCCAGCACTACGAACATGCAGAATATCATCTGCTCATCAACGCAACGCCTGGATGGATGTGAGCACTTCCATATGAAAAATCGTTTGGTTGTCTCTCTCTTGTTATTAACTTTTCCAGTATAAAAACATTTATTTTAGTATGAGCTCTATTTTTCCGCTCCTACACACAATTTTTTGTAAGATAGATAACCGACGTCAATATTTGTAATGCAGTCAACATTCTCTCAAACATTATTTCTCTCTTATGCGTTTGTATTTAGTTCGAAATTATTTCATCTGCCTATGACGATATCCTCGCATTTATTCCTCTAGGCTCGGTAGATAACTTTATAATTTATTTCTCGCATACAATACAATGTAGCTGTAGCATGCTCATCGATGTTTGGTGACAATGACTGCTACTGGTTCGCTCATCTTAATAGTATATTACAATATGGTTTGGACATTTTTATTTTGACGAGTGGGGAGTTTGCATCCCAAGACGAAGGCGCCTTTCCCCATAGAAAAAAAGTATACAGTATACGATCGTATACAATAAGTATTCGTCAATACCTATTTGTCAATTTTTTTTGCTCGGGGTGTCTCACATAACTTGACTTATTGTGCTTTTGGTCTTTGCAGCCATCTTTATTACCGAAGCTTGTAAAATTCTTTTTATGTTCGTTGCGCTTGTAAAACGCCTTTTAGAGCATTATTTTTTTAATTTAAATTACAATCAGCAAACTTTAATGTAACAATATATTATTACATAATATTTTGCAATAAGAGACAAACTGACGAGTGTTTTTTTTGAGCAACAAGCTTTGAAAACGTTATTTTGACGAGTGTAGAGCCGAATGCAACTTTACGAGTTAAAATATCAGTTTTCAAAGTGTGTTGC
>CM055406.1:22379606-22392424 GCA_029228625.1 Pseudolycoriella hygida | reverse complement strand
AATACGAAATTTGTACGTACGCGCGGGCGAAGCCAAAGCGAAAATTACACATCGAGTGTGTATTGGGATATTTTGAAAGATATTTTTCTGTAATAGTGAGAGTGTGTTGATACACATATCGCGGAAAG
This sequence comes from Pseudolycoriella hygida, assembly GCA_029228625.1. Classification (NCBI taxonomy): domain Eukaryota; kingdom Metazoa; phylum Arthropoda; class Insecta; order Diptera; family Sciaridae; genus Pseudolycoriella; species Pseudolycoriella hygida. The sequence continues at coordinate 22,392,296 of CM055406.1, read as the reverse complement.
CAACTTTTCGTCCCAAGTGATGGGAAAATATTTTCCGTCACAACCAATACACTCTCACGTGTAAAAAAAACATTTCAATACGTAGGCATCGTTTTTTCATTTTTTCATAACCTGACCCAAGTAACAATTTAAAAACCAATAACTTATTGGTTAGAATAACGTCATTATAACGTTGTCAGGACCGTTATTTAAAGGTGATTGCCCAGTTATAAAGAGACCTAAGTTATTTAACCGTCAACAGACCGTTATTTGACCAATAAGTTTCCTTTGAAAAACTTTTTTGTTAAATAGCCGTTATTTTACGGTTAAATAACTTAAGTCTTTTTACAACTGGGCAATGACGGTCAAATAACGATCCTGGCAAGGTTAAAACGACGTTATTTAATAAATTAATAATTAAAAATTAAAAAATAATAAATAAATTAATAAATTATTGGTTTTCGAATTGTTACTTGGGGACATGGAATGGCCCATTTTATGAATTTTTTGTGTAATTTAGGGCTGAAAAGAGACACTTTTTGACATGGATCAAGTCGCTGGTCATTGTGTGCGACGCTACTTGATGTTAGGTGAGTTAGTTTTTGTTAAAATATGATTTGAAATACGTGATTTAACATTTACATCCATAAATATTTCGTTCATCATTAAAAAAAACAGCAAAAGTTATTGATGCTGCAAAAATTTTTTAGATAGAAAACTTATTTTTACATCGATTTTAGCATTGCTAATCTATTTTCCTTTCTCAAATTATATTTTAAAATTAATTTTGAGCTCCAATTTCCACTTTACGGCACCTTTTTCTTTGAAAAAATTTGTAAACAAACTACTTTTTGAACGTTTTAAGTTACCCTATGAAGGCAATATTTACTGTGTCGATGCTAAATGCAGACATTTCATTTACATTATTTGTAAACGTAAACAGCTGCAAATTCTTTCGCAAAAAATTAAGAAAATTGCTTTTGTAATTTTTTCAACAGGAAACAATTTTCACCGAATCTCAAGTAACGCCAACTGGATTTTTAATTGACAACTAACGAGTCAGACTTGATCCATAGGGGAAATAGAAAACCAGTTGCACAAAGTGAATTTTTGTAGTATCAGCCCTAAGTTTTCTTCACCAGCGTAGCGAGTAAATAAAACTAGGATGTGTGCTGCGAAATCCACTTGTGCAACGAAGTGTATACGAATGATCAATTAGCCTACCTAGTGTGGAAAAATATACAATATGAAACTGAACAACCTAATATGTTTGTCACTTTCACACTAACATTTAATGTTTGAGAGCATCAAAATTTTCCGGAAAAATTATATGAAATTCCGTTGTATGTCTAGTGATTGTCATTGCACTAATCAAATGCCGAAAAATTTAATTTGATGTTTTGGTCACCAAAAAATAAATTTTACTCGATACACGCAACGAAATAAGTCTTCCAGCTCATGCTGGAACTCGCCTTCGATTCGTATAAAAAATTCACCCACTTCTAGTGTCAAAAAAATGTTCATTTCGCTACTACAGTCCAAAATAGCTATTTGGCTGCTACGATTGTTTGCAGAAAACAGAAATTGCATAAATTGTTGTGAAATTGGGTGCTTCTGTCGTATGACGTTATTTGAAAACAACAGCATCTTCATTTCGAAACTTGTTGCATAAATTACTATTACGTGAACGTGCGGAGCCTGAACAAGGAAAAGTACATCCAACCAATTATTATGAAAGTGAAATACCGCCAATGGTGGTATCGCTTATTTTCCATAGCGGCATTTATTTTCCATTATTTATTTTTAACGCTCTCATGAAAACGTTGAAATTTGGAGACGTTTGCAATTCTTCTTTTACATTTTATTTTGTCGTTTGTAAATTGACGAGATGTACAGTTTTATTATTTCCCTGTCTCACTTTATCAAATTCACAATTTTTGCTAAAAGTTTCTGTAGACATCACCGCTGAGCATTTGTTGAATCGTAATTTTCAGCGGCATTTGCAAGTGAATGAAAATAAAGACACGTCGATATGTTTCACAATTTGTATTTAATTTTAATATCTTAGATTACAAATTAAAATAAATAGCTTTAATTACTGTACACACTATTAAAATGAATTCGAAACAGAAATATACAAGTCTTGTGTTGATAATTTCTCCCTATAAATATCCACAAATTTTTGTTGTTGTTGTTGTTATTATACTTAAGTAAATTCACGCAATATTTACAATAGTTTAATGTTCATCTCTCATTTTATTTTTTATTATTTTTTTTTGTATCACTGGTATAATTTTATCTTTATTATACAGTCTTTGCCATTCATTCACATATTCAAATACAAAAAAAAATCATAAAAAAATGTTCAATCAATGCTCATTCTGTTCTACCCTAAATGCATGGCACCACCCATTAAACTGGGGTGAAAATATCCCATATACAGTTGTGCACCTGGTGCGCCTCGTCCAAGTGCTGCCATTTTGATTTTCTCTAATTCTGCCTCCTGCAGTCGTTTCGCTTTTGCGCGTCGATTTTGAAACCAGATTTTCACTTGTGTTTCGGTTAGTCGGAGGGATGAGGAGAATTCGGCACGTTCAGCGATGCTTAAGTACTGTTTTTCGCGAAATTTCTTTTCCAGCGATAATAATTGTTGTGTGGTAAATGGTGTTCTTGGTTTACGATTAGGTTTATGTTTACGGAGGTTACATTTAATTCGTGGTGGTTCATTGTTATCTGAAAATATTCAAAAGAAGAAATTGCGGTTATTACAATTGCAAATAAATTGAATGCATAATGTTACACGATATCTTTTATTTTCGTTTTTTTTTTTTTTTGGATTATATAATTAACATTTATTCGTTTCATTTCATTCAGTTGATGCGGTGGTGGTGCTGACATGGGTGACGACATATTTATATGTATTGCAACAAAAAGGAATAGCTGTTTTTCACATAACATTTTCGGAACATTATACAATATGAGATAGAAATCTTTTATTGTGGCTACCTGTATGATGACTTTTCGAAATTATAATCGGTAAATAACTTTCTGACGATTTTTCTTAGACATCTTCTTCCATTCATTTACCACAAGGGTTAACGGCTACGCTCCTCTCTTTGCCTTTATGTTTATGGAATTTTTGAAGAATACACTAATATTTTTTTATTCTCCTTATCCTTTTAATTTGCCAAATATAAACAGCTGATTCTAGAAATGTCTTAGTTTAAATATCGGAACAGATGTTCGTATTTAGCAAATCATACAGAAATCAAAACACTGGGAACTACGGAAATCAAAACGATTTAAGAAGAATTTTACCTGTGACAGGTAAGTTTGGTTCCAAGTAATTTTTATAATCCCAATTTATCTTATGCGGATGTGGTTTTTCATGCAGTACAACCCAGAGAACACACGGCTACTTTAAATGCACGTTTTAATGCATTTTTTATGTGTAAAAGCACAATAAATGTACTTTCTTCGAGGTAAATTGTTAGCTGAAAGCTGGTAATTCACATTATCTAGAGAAAAGGTACCTGCCACAGGCAAAATAAAGAATTAGAAAAGTGATGGTAGATAGAAGTCATGGTTTGCACAAAGTAAGCTAAGTAAAAATTTTCCTCAAGTTAGTTAGTTTGAGTAGACGGAGCGAAGCTCCAGCTCCTAAGCCTCTGGTGGGCCTGTTGTGTGTGCTCACATTGAATTACTTAAATGATTCTAGTTTGATTAAAGTAACTCAATACGTCCCTGGGCGATGTGCTCCAGATAATTTTATGTGGAAGAATGTAGGCGCCTAAGCATTTGGCTCTAGCTGTTATATACGCTAGACATTTGCACGAAAAGTGTTCAGCTGTTTCTATGTCTCCACAAATCATACACAGGTTGCTACTTATAATATCGATGGTTTTTAGATGGATGTTGAGAAGGCAGTGACCAGTGAGGACTGAAGTCAATCTTCTGATATTCCTTCTGCTTAGGGAGAGGAAATATTTTAGAGTCTTTGACGTTGATAATAATACAATTCTTCGATTGACTCGCATGGTTTGAATTTTGAGTTTTTCCACTCATTTATCTGTCCCTTGAAATGGGAATATGGTAATGTGAGACAAGGTTCGGGACCCGTGAATGATTTCTCCACGCCTGAAACTGTCTGCGGTTTCATTGCAGGATTTCGCTGTGGCTGGGAACGCACATTAGGATGGCAGAGTTACCTTGTGTAAGCCTTTTTATCTTGTGTGCGCTGAAAGCTTTTAATGCACTCTCGCTATTCAAGCAGATTACGATCGTTTGGTTCAAGAGATTATTCGCTAATTGCATTGAGCAATTCCAAATGTTTCTGCCTGAAAGATGTTTGTATAAAAACCGAGCGAAAATGATTTAGCAGTTTGGGTTCAGTGGCAATAAATGTCAGAACCAAAACGGTTGTTCAATTTGGAACCGCCTGAGTACCAAGTGAGGACATTGCCGCTCGTGATCGCTTTGTTTTCTTTCAGTTTCCAGTCTTGATGGAAATTCTGTCTTAAAAGAGTTGTCGAAACAATAAGTCGTGAGGCATTTCGAAAGTTGGACATTCAGAAGTCATAATATTCCAGAGTTTGGCATGACCTACGTGGCGCCTAACTAATAGAGAAGACTGGTGTAGCCTAAGGCATGTGGCTGCTTCGACGTGAATATGGAGTAGTTCAACATTAAGCAGTGCTTCAAGAGCTGCAAGTTAGGGATCAAATGAATTTCTAAGTCTGAGTCTGACACCAGACTTTTCTCGGAAACGAGACCTAGAGTGTAACTTTTTTGTGGGATCATTGGATGATTTTTTTTACTAAGAGAATGTGACATTCCAGAATCATACAACTTGTTTCCGCAACTTTTTACTTTACAGAAATCCCAAAATGCAGCTTTTGCAGAACCCGTTTCACTTAAGCAGAAGCACAATTTGAGCAAAAAGTAGACGTTTTTTGTTCCCCGTATTAATAGCCTCAGCCTTCTGATCATTAAGAAAATAAAAAATAGACCAATCATTCCGGGTTATTCATTCACCTTTCCTAACAGTTATTGTCATCACTCACCTATTAAGAATGTTTAAAAATATTATCATCCAAAGATAATTCAGACATCACCCTATTTCCACTAATAGTCTATTAGAGGAACTATTTACAGAACATTAATAAATGTATACAAGCTGTTATACGGAACATATAAGATAAAATGCCGCTACATCCATGTTTATAATTCAAAAATGTGTTGCATTTTAAACCTTGTATCGGTACAATATCTACATACGAGATATTTAAAGAGAGAAAACATTTCAAATATGTTAAAATAATAAATCTTTTGGAACCACTGAATTTATGGACATTTTTAAAAATGTTAAATGAAGTCCATTAATTGCATCAAAAGAGATGTTAAATATTATGTCAAACAAAATAACGACACATTTTTAATGACACATATTAATAGTGTTTTGTGGTTTGGTAATATAGAGTGATTTTGAGGTAAATATAAACTAACTGAGCGCGACTTTCTAATTAATAGATACTTTTTAAGGGATTTTTTTTGTTATATGAAAAATTGCTTCATTTTTTTGAACAGTTTTTATCAGCTAAAAGTTAGGGCAACGTCTCCACATAAAGTATTAATTAATACAAAAAAAGTATCTTTAAAAATCTTACATATCTATCGTTGGGTTAAAAGAAGAACATTTTTTAATCCAAAATATTTCTTGGTAGAGCTAAACGCCGCGCCAGTGAGTATACGTGTGATTTAACGAAGACAGTTTAAGAATACAATTTCACGACAGCAATGCGCTCAACTTCTTAATTTTTGAATTTATTTATTTGCGCTTACATTCTAAAACTGAAATTCGCACAATTCCATCAATAATATATGGCGCACTTTTTTGCGCAATAAAATTTCCGCCAATATTATAATGAAAAATAAAGTCAGTGCTCCTTGATTAGAGTACAATTTAAAGACAACATAAGATCCACAAACGCCCCCATTATTTCTGGATTCGTTTTCATAAGAAACAAGTCCCACAAATAAAACAAAAGATTTCTTTTGTTTTATTTGTAGGACCTGTTTCTTATGAAAATTACGGCTGATCAGATTTCATCAGGCAACATTTCATCAGGTTGCTTTTGATGAATAGCGACATCTACCTTTTTTCACTCATTCATATAGTTCAACACCAAAGCTGAGTCGTTTTTATCCAGTAGCGCCACCATTGTTTCATTGATAAATACGGTTCAGTAGGAAACAAACGATACCATCCATTTTGCGATGGTACTGTCAAGAGAAGGTAGCAAGGACATCTTTTGCTTCGTGAGCTTTGTAGTTTATTGTGGCTTGTGTAATTTGTAATGATCGGTTATGTTATGCATATGTTAATTTAAAATCCACAAATAATCCACAATGAACGAAAGAAATGAGAAATGTTCCCAAATAACCTCCACTTTAAATTGGATTGGAAATTGCCGGAAGACAATATTGAAAACCTGTTGCCACGCGAAAAAAGTTGAAAAAAATTTAAAGAAAAATTTGTTCTTACAAATTTTCAAAAAAATTGTGCTAGAACCGACCTAGAGCACTTAGGAGAGGCTTCTGACCCATACTTCCATGGACAAAAAAGTTCGTCTCTTTTTACTCTATAACAATGCACAAAAAACCTCGTCATTAAAGGAATATTTACGAAAAACCACCAAGTAACGTGTTGTGTCGCGTAGAGTAGGTTAGGTCCACACTAAGGTCCCTACAGCCCAACACTTGCAGATCCCAATTAACCAAATTCTTCCGCGGAAATTCGTTCGGACATTGAACAAAAGAAGCTTTTTGTTCTTTGTCCGAACGAATTTCCGCGGAAGAATTTGGTTGATTTGGAGTCGAAAAATTTCTCCAACACTCAAAAAACCCCTTTTTTGACCTTATCTTCGAAATTTCTTAACCGATTTTGCCCAATATCAATTCGTTAATCATTTTTCCGATTATCTTTAAGGAAAAAAAAGTTTTTGAAAATCTGACAACATTTTCTCGATTTATGTAGAAAAAACACGTTAGGCCCTAGTAGAGACTCAGTTTTAGTGCCATGGCTGAGTCCAAAGGTTCAAAATTAAAAAAAAGTTAATGAAAATCGGAAAAGATTTACTCGAGTTATGTACAAAAAACCACTAAAACGGCTTTAGCTCAGCAGCCCTTGGCCCGACAATGCCCAAATTCATTCCCAAAATTTTGACTTTGATTGAGTTTTACTCGAGTTATCGCGGTGACCGACGGACATCTTGCATTTTTCTTTTTTTTAGACTTCAAAACGAATAAGAAACCATCTCCCAGGTCAAAATTTGTCTGGTTACAAACGTCATGGAAAACGCATAAGACCACTTTTCGAAGAACTTCGTACGGATCTAAAAATGCTTCTTCAAAGCTTAGGTACTCTGTTTTTCATTGGACAGTATAAACACGTGACCTATCTCAATGTGAGAATTTACTTTTGTTAGCTATTTGGCTGTGACATCAATTAGAGCACAATGAGCCCGTCGGAGGCCCTCGTGCGTGTTTCCACACTAACATGTGGACGTGGAGACAGCTACTCTAAAAAGAAGTATTTGCAAAACATATTTTCGATTGTCGATCTCATCTTTTTTTGTAAATGAACCCCAATAGCCTTATTCTGAATTTCTATAATTTAATTTAGAATACAAATCAAGAAGCTATTCGGCTATCTATAACGGACAATTTTAAATCATAAAAAAATGTCATTACCATAATCAATTCATTTGGCCTAATCAATTGTGAGTAATTGCGAAGTAAATAGTTTTATTAAAACAGCAGCAGCTACAGCATAACATTTTCAAGTAATACATTACACAACAATCGACTACACGTTCGTATGAATAGAGGTAAATAAACGCAAAAGCAACCAACACGGTGACACCGTAGATTATAGCAAATTTTTAAGTAACTAACTTGACTAATGCTCTTAAGAAATTGATATAAAGAATGTTATTTAAATTCCTTTTTGCTCGCGGGGAATGCTGTTATCCAAAGAGAAAAATATTACAAATGTGTGAAATGCAAGAAATAAATTTGTTTCTTTATCGGTTACAAAGATTTTTGCTAATCCAATTAATTTATATAATATTTGCGTGGTGTTAAGTAGAAATCCATCTGTACGTTGATTTAAAAAATGAAATCTTAGAAGAAGTTACTTACGCGTTTGTTGGTTTGATATACAGACTACAGACGCCTTTATATTCCCTCCCCACCGGTATATAGAACCAAATGCAAAAATATTGAACAAACAATCGATAAATAAATGAATAAATATGATGGATAAACCTAAAAACTTGCGTTGTGTAAATTATGAACACCTCCTATGAATATTTTGTGGTCTGAAGAAATAGTAAACAACAAGTCGGCGGGGAAAATTGCTTACCAACCGAGTTGGAACTTTATAAGGAAGGGTGCATGTGCAATTTTTTACAGAAATGTAAGTTGCGAGGAAAAAGTAAGTAGATTAACTTGCTTTTTTTAGTTGGAGAGTGACCTAATGCAAGCTTCCACAATACAAAAAATGAAAACTGTTTTTGTAAATAAATAAAAAATAGAAATTCAATTGAAAACTCTGAACTTTGTGCGACGCATGAATATAATGGAAGCTTCATGACAATGCGTGAGTAATAGAAAACCAGCTGGTACAACACACCGCATAATGTTTATACTTTTCAATTGTGGGAAAACTAAAAAAAAGGAAAAATGTTTGCTTAAAGGATCCGTACGATTCACTATAAAACTTAAGTCCGCCCGTAGCTAGAGATGAATCATCATCATTGCATGCAATGAAACTTCGATTGGATTGGAAAAAGGCAATATTAACGAATCCGTCCAAAGCAAAAAAAAATCAAAAATAACTCATACTCCCTTGGGAAAAATTTTCCTTCCATGGGAAAAAATATTCCCGTTTATTTTCTCTCACATGTAAAATAGACGCATAACATAGTTTAGTCTTCATACGTGGAGTTCCATAAGTTTTAGGTGAGCCTTGAACGAAATTGTAGAACGAATGAAAGCTTTGTATGCAGCGGCGCCGAGTATAGGGGGCAGAGGGGGAGGCAAGTGCCCCCCATGAAATGATCCATGGGGGGCAACGCCCCCATGAAGAGAGGAATAAACATAACAAATTAAACGGAAGGTAAATTTAATCACTATCTGAACAGAAATGGTATATTGAATTAGCAATCCATTTTACATTTGACGTTTTTTCAAGGACCGACAAATTTTTTTTAATATTTTGGAATACCTAGCTCAATTTTGTATCGATGATGTGTTATTCCAAACTTCTGACCCATACACTTTTGAAGTCACTTCTTGATGTATAGTTTACGTGGGTGAACCGAGGTTCAGCACGTAGACCGCCTTTAGGCCTGTTGTGCATAACCTATACTTGCAAACCACTACATGTAGCATCTACCTGTAGAGTTTTCAACAAAACGGGCCTGAATTTTTCATGTGAATGTCTCAGAATTGCATTAGGGCCAGAACAGACTCGTTTTTCGAAAGTTTCCAATAATTTAAAAAAAAACTCGTTTCACAAACTGAGAGATTCAAATTATAGGGTCTTAGGACTTTAGAATATTTCTTGTAAAATGTATAATTGCTGTGGGTTCCATTAAATAACAAAAATAGAAAAAATTTCGCTCGCGTGCGCACTTACTTCTGTCACATAAACGGCAAATACCGCAGCTTCATTCGGAATCTATTACTTCAAAAATTTTCTTATAACTTTCGCTATAAAAGCAAACATTAGCTACCGTTTCATTGCTTACTTTGGCATGTTTGCCAAATACACATCATCGAATTAAAAAATTTTGCTTGCCCCCCATGGACGGTAAGCAAGTCGGCGCCGCTGTTTGTATGCATTCCTAAAAAATACAACAGCGACTAATCTCTCTTCGAAACTATTCCAATGCGAATGGTACCTTTCATCATAGTAATAGTACCCACGAAGGACTATTCGCAGGGCCTATGACTACTATCGGACATTTATACCGGCTTGTCCAGTACAGTTACGATCATATATTTATATATGATCGTAACTGTAGTTATTTCTCCAGATTTGCTTAAAAATGTTTCATCTAGTTATGTAAACAACTATTCATTCAGGCCTTCATCTCTTTCAAAGAGTAGAATCAACATTAAATTACACTAACTCGAATATTGAAACTATTTCTGTATTGAAGCTGATAAAAGACGAGTATACTTTGAGAAATGAGCAAAAACATTACACACAAACACCATGCGCATCGATGCTACTTAAAAAAATAAAGGAAATTTAATTTAAATAACTCGATTTTAATTGAATAAGTGACCAATTACCTACACTATACCACAAATGCGACTTTATGGTGCATATAGGTGTATTAAACGCATAACATATGTCATTCAATCTTCAACATAATAACATGATACTTTTATCATGTCGGTTATGTAAGAAGAAAGAAAATCTATCTATCACACAATATTTTAACGAAAATCAAAACGTTAAATTGAGTGTGGAGCGAATGTTGTGGAGTTTTTGATGAGTGTTTTTGTATGCGACGAGATATTTTGACAATATGAGAGATAGCTATGCAGTGCCACACAACATTTTGATTCGATTTATTAAATATTATATGAAAAGTTCCACTGAATTCAATAATAAACATTTGATTATAATATAAATATCAAGAATCTAAATGGTTCATGATTGTCGAAAAGCGTGATATTGCCAGACGTTAATTTCCTCTCAAATGACAAACATGTGTATGTGGTTACATTTTAGCACTTTTATGTGAAAGAGTATACAGACAGTGTGTTAATTTGCGTAATAAGACAATATCTGGTTTTGATTTTTTTTCTCTGTGTAGACTGGGAACAATGTGTCTGTCTATAAAGGATATAAATATCAGGTTTTCAATCCATAAATATTAAATTGGAAAATGACAATGCATATAAAACAATGAAATAAAGCCATGCACATACTGCCCAAATCTATTTTATTGAATCCAAGAGATCTTTTGACAAATAAAAAAATGATTTTAAGACAAGGAAGAAAGACAATAAGAGCCGAGCGTCTGAATCTGGTGGCGTATTCAAAGTTTTTTACCTAAACATTGAATTTGTAATGTCGGCGGCGGCTCAAAATCTCCAAAAACCAAAAAAGTTTTAATCGGCAACCGGCGGCGGCACATGGCTCTAAAGATAATGTTTTTTGAAGGAAATCGAAACAATAATGTACCTACTGTTTTTCGATACTCAACAGAATCGACAAGACAGTTCTTAACGAAAATATGTATCCTCGCTGCTTGTCCATTGCGCAAATTTTTTGGCACGTTGACGGAACTGAGTGCAATGACAACAGAAGCGATTGTAACGTCAATATCATGAACTAAAGATAGTTTTTTTTTTCTTATGTTAAAGCAGGCCTCAGCCCTTTGTTTTAACACTAAAGATAGTTCGCTCCAAATGTCAAAATTCTCAAATAAGTTGGTCTGCTTCAAATGTCAAGTGCATAGAATGTGCTGCCATCTTTTTTCGTTAAGAACGGCCTTATAGCGTGGCTCCAGTCCAGAATCTGGATTTTTATATTTGAATTTAACGGCGACGATGGTGAGAATTTATATCAAAATGATATTGTAATTAATTTGTTGTGCACATACCATACGATCAATAAAGAAAAATAGATGGCAGCACCTTCTATACACTTGACTATAACCTTGTCATATGATCCCGTTTGACGTTTTACAAGCGTTTTAGTAGTTCTATTTTTGTTCACACATGCATCCTGGCGGCGCTGTTGCTAACCGAAATTTTTCAATGCAGTGACACATACCTGAGACTAAATTTTATTTGAGAATTTTGACATTTGGCGCAGACTATCTTTAGTTCATGGTATCAACGTTACGAGCAAAATAGCTGTCGCACTTTTCGTTTCGTTTTTTTAAAATTTGTTAAACCACTATCACATTAGCAAACTTTATCAACTTAATCGTTACTTTGCTTAGTTTGAAAGGCAAACAAACATACATGCATCGAATCTCTATGGTGACGAAATTTCAAATATGATGACGTAATTTGATCACATTTTTGGTTTATCTCGAAAAACCCAACCGCCATAAAAAGTCTCTAATTTATGTACCAGGCCAAATCACTTATTTTTTTCTCGCATTTTTGATTGTTAATATGTAACCAATGAGTTCCGATCGGTCAGATTTTTTTACCCGATAATATTTGAAACGTAAGGAGCTCATTGCTTTACATCACAATGATCGCAATTTAATAACTTGATTTTGGGTTCCAATGAGTTCGAATGGGTTCAAATGAAAGTGGAAGTGAGTTGACCTGTTTTATGTATACATACATTCCTAAGATAGGAACTGTCACTTTTCGAGCAAGAATCGTGAAATGTAAAATATTGTTCTCCTTGGAAAAACAAAATTACGTAAAATTATTTCATGTCATTAAGACAAAAAAGAAGGTCTGGATTTTATATATGGATGTCCTGCGCTCGAAAAAAATTAAAAATTATTAAAGATTACAAAGAAAACTTTGTTTTTTGTTGATAGAAAAGTCAAACGTCAAAAAACAATTTGCAGACAATCGCATCGCGTAAGGTTTGTGTGAAAGCTCAACTTGATAAAAATTCTTTTTTTTTGACAAGTTGAGCTTTCACACAAACCTTAC
>CM055406.1:22349706-22379106 GCA_029228625.1 Pseudolycoriella hygida | reverse complement strand
AAATTATTAAAGATTACAAAGAAAACTTTGTTTTTTGTTGATAGAAAAGTCAAACGTCAAAAAACAATTTGCAGACAATCGCATCGCGTCCAATATAGTGAGCCCTTAAAGGAGTAGTATATCAACGTGCGATGCAATTAAATCGCGTGAGGTTTGTTTGAAAGCTCAACTTGACAGAAATAAAAATAATTTTGCTGAGCTTATATAACAACTCCTTAATAGCGCTAGAATATTGCAAAGAAATATTTTCGTTCAGTTTCGGCAACCAAACTACATCCACTAGTTGATTGCCAAATTCATACTCAAAATTTCAGTAGCTTGAAAAATAATAATAAAAAAAAAACTTTTATCGTTGCCTCATCTTTAAACATTAAATAAATTGTTTTTTCTCAACCCCAATCAAAAAAGTATCAATAGACTGATAACAATGGAATCGATTCACTTTCGACAAACTGCAGCGTTCAACATAGCAGGTAAAAAAAAAGTTTTTCCTTTTTAAATAAATGAACTGATCTTTATCTTTGTTTATTGAATATACCGATGATAATGAACATCTGTGCGTTTTATTTATGGCATTAATCTTTAATTGTCGCCACTCTTTCTGTTTTGTCCATTTAATTCACTGTTTAGAATTTTATAATCCTTTTTTTATACAACAATGGTTGAAGCATATGTCACGAATAATAGACTTTAAGTAATTGGGTTACACTAGCTGGTGAAACTGTTTCTGTTCAGAAAGTTCCAACATTTTCAAGATGAAAAAAGGAAAAGGTGCATACGAAAAAACGTTTGAAAAACTCGTTTTTAGATCCGTCTAGAATGTGCTGTTCTGTAGTAAACAAATTTACGAGTTCATTAAGAGATTCGATGAAACACGTAAACGGTGAAATGAAATTCTTTGAGGAAGCTGAACGCAATGTTGATAATTAATTCGAAAAACGAAAAATAATTTCCAATGTCAGCACAATTAAGTGGTAAAAATAAAATTTTATTGATTAAAATTTGTAAAGACTTCGTTCAGCTTCTGAGTTACCACTTAACGATACCTAAAGCAATATCACAATTTGAGTGCATATAATAAGGTAGAAGGATAATACACACATAACAATTCTTCGAAATGTCGTGCATGGTTTTACAAAACCAATTATTCCACTGAGTCTACGATATACATATTTATTTAAATTAAATGGCATTCTCGCCCATTTAATTACCGTAGAGTAAATTTAGTAGCACATTAAAAATGCATATTTTTATTTCACATATGGCAAAGAGGAGCAGCATTTTAAGCGCACAAACACACAGAAACTTAGTCATATAAAACACTCGAACGATTAAACGTATTTGAATTGTTTTCAAAGGGATTCGTGGCTTTTATTAATGAAGCAATTAATTAATAGCATTTTCGTAATATATTTTGTTTTTCCCCCTCATTAAAAACAGTTTTGTTAATTGTCTCTAAAATTGTAAAGTCAAAACAAATTTTATTGTTCTATCCATTCGCGAAAAATAATGTTCTAAAAATACGAAATGTTTTCTGCATATGTTTAAGATTCGGATGTGTGACTGTTACTTTTATACGACTTGTGGAATTCACAAATGTACACATTTTACTTTGAAAAGAGATTTTTCCATTTTTAGACTCGTATGAAATTCGGCGTCTACTATGTTTGTCCCTACGTGTGTAACATTTCGAATTTCGATCAAAAAGCGTTTGAGGTGCTGTTTTTGAGACCGCAACCGAGCTATGAATCAGAAATAAAAAAATCCATGAACTCCTGGTCTCGGGCAAATCTCAAGCGATTACGCTCGAAGATGAGAAAAAAGGTCTCTCTTCTACTCATATCTTTTCAGAACAAGGACGCAAGATGCTCTTGAAACGGAAGATCTCAGAATACTATAGAAGACGAATTTGTGAGATCGGTTCTTTGGTTTGGTGTTAATGAAGTATAAATTCATGTTCCACTTTCACTTCATGTTCCACTTGCATATTAGCTACTTTTCCATGAATATTTTGTAAAGTATAGAGGACGGCTTTCCAATGAAATTTGTAGAGGAAATTGTGGAGAGCATTTTTGCCAATCGAAATGTCGCAGAAAAAAAATTTCGGTGTCGCATGAGGTCATTGAGGTAAAAATCGCTTTTACGCACTTCTTCTTTATAAGCCTTTTGTTTTATTTACTGCTGGATACAGGCCTCCCCATAGGGGGTATTTAGTCACTGAAACACGACGCTGGCCAGTGCGGGCTGGTGAGTGGACCACCGCGCAAAAATCTTATTTCATCATCACTGCGACGCTGGTCAACTGCAAATACCATTAATACATGAATTCCGAACCACGTCTATATGTTGAAACTACATATAGGATTTTTTTTATCTGGAGTTAATTATATCTACGCCTTAAGATAGGCTCAGATATCTATACACAGAATTTATCGTAGATGGGTGACGTCATGTATGTCCTTCTTCTATATACGGTTCATTATGGACACCAAACACCACAACTACTCACATTTCGAAGCTATCATGCTACAAGTTGAAGAAAAATCCTATACAGAATTTTGTCCTTGCCGGGATTGAGCCCGGGTATTCTTGGTGGAAAGCCAGTACGTTACCACTGAGCTAACAAGCGTGGTAAAACTTTATCGTACTAGTACGTAAAAGCTGTTTTTACGCACTACTGCGAAAAAATAATTGAAAAAAACTCGTTTTTTTACGGTGAATTGCAAAAAATGTTGTTTTATACACGTTACGTATGCGTTCGATGTGTCACATCTAGTGCGTTCAACATCAGACGTGACTTGTATCAAAACCTACTATTTGTATTTCTTACAAGCAATTGATAAGAACACTCTCATTCTTTGCTTTTTTATAGAGCGTGGGCAACTACTCGTAGGTGCAGGTCTTGTCTGACACGGATCTACTACGACTTATAAAAACGCAATCGTGTGAAAAAAAAATTACATAAAATGTATGAGCTAACTGTCAATATTTTTCACATATCTGTCAAACTTTTTTATTGCTTCATAAATTATCTGTCAAGATTTTTTCAAGCATCGTTTTTGCTGTCATTTTTTACACATTTTTGCGCATCTGTGTATTAGCCTTAAGAATTTACTATATGCGAATCGTACGGGTCTGTCATAAGCCCTATGTTTTTGTATGTTTTCTTTGAAATTATTTCACATGTTAATTAATTAGCATCCTATTGATCTTTCATTAATTCTTTGTATTTGAAAATTCTGATGGACAATAAATTACATTTCGTCGGCCGATCTAAAGCCGCTGGAATGTAATTGACTAAAAACATTTCATTTATTTTTTTTTCCAAATCCATGCAAATCGTCTTTCTGGGTAAAAAGGTTCAAAAATTTGTCATTTGTTCGAACCCATAGGATGCTGTTACGTTGGGTGAATTAAATATACACGCTATCATGTGGTAAATGAGATTAACAACGGTGCTTCAGCTGAAGGCATGGAAAAAAGCAATTGGAGTGAGCTTCATTTTCGTTGCAATCTTTAGTTTTCCCCCCTTCTTATGACGATAATTAACTGCATTACGTAACTAAACTTGGAAATAAACTTCTTGTCTATACTTTAGGTTTCAAGCGAGTAACGACATGGACGTCATTTTCACACGTTTGCGATAATTATTGTTATTCACAAAGAATAACGACAACGTTGATTATTTTTATGCACATTTTCGTATATAATTTATTCGCTGTAAATAAATTGCGCTATGTATTTCTTACGAGCGCAATTATATTACGGTCGAACTTTAGAGTGAATGTGCCAATATTCAAATATTTTTCTTCATATCATAGACGTTTTAGCAGATTGCCTCATGTAATAAACGAAGAAATCTACGACATTTCCTTGTCACTGTAAGGTGTAAGAGAGGTTTATCACACCGAAATATGACCCAAACATGATTTTCAGTCCAATCGGACCAAATCTGCCTTCCTCATAACTCTAAGAAAAATCAGTTGAAATTTTGCCTTACCCTCAATTTTGAAAATTTTGGTTGTCTGATCGGGATGAAAATTTTACGGGAGGTTCATCACACCGAAATATGAGGCAAAAATGATTTTCAGTCCAATCGGACTAAATCTGCCTTCCCCAGAACTGACTATAGTCAGTTCTGCGTGAATCATAAAAAATCAATTTCAGAAAATGTATCTGTAACCGTTTAGATGACGTCTACTGGAATGGAATCAGAATAATGTTATCTAAGCTCTATCTAAGCCTTTATGTGTGTACTAACACACCAGCTGTCTGAGTAAGGGTTAGTCAGTGCTACGTCTTGAGTTGTTGATTCTCATGATACTCTTCATTTTTCGTAAATTTCATACTAAAAACTGTCAAGTCTGAAAGTTACGAAAATCGTGAAAACAAGGCCCTGAAGTTTAGCTGTGCACTAAAACGGTGCGTCATGAAGGACGCAATAAATATAATATTTATATAATAAAATATAAAAAATAAATATATATATATTCTTTAGGTCAAACAATAATTGCTGACCAAAACTAAGGCACATTTATCATTCAATTTATCAATGTATTTGAGGTAGAAAAGTAGGTTTTTTCGTGGTCCGTACCTGGCCAGTACAAAAAAAATTAAATCATAACCCATGAAAATTGCACAAATTTGTCAAATAAATCACAAAATTGAACATAAAAACCGAAAAATAACTGAAAATTTTAAATAAAAACTAAGAAATCGTATCAGCATTTTGAAAACGGTTTGAAAAAGAATTTATGTAATTTATGATGTTTGTGTCAGTTAAATCTAATTTCAAATAAAATAAAATAAAATGTAATTCCCTCAGAATATTTGTTCGGACTATAAAGCATATATGACGCTATTATATACGCAAAAAAAAACCAACAACAACAAGATATAAAGCAATAACATCGGTGTTTTAAAATATTTATTGGAAAACCAATTTCGGCAAAAACTGCTCAAACAAAAACATCATTCGGGCATTAAAAATTTTTTAACGAGAACCAGCAAAAAACAATAGTATTTTGGGTCTCTTTGGGGAAGTTACAATAATAAATTTCTCCTAAATGAGACCTTTTTATGTTATATTATTATTAAAATTTATTGATGTCAATGTCAATAGCGCATTATCAAAAATATAACATAAAAACCATTCCAATGCTATCCTAATTTCATCGACCTGCGCGCTTTGAAAGAATCGGTTTATGATTAAAACAAATTTTTATAGATTTCTTGATGATAGTAAGATACCTAAAAACTAAAAAAAAAAGTAACAGAAGCTATTAGCCCCGTACGATTTTTTAGCAAAACCCTATGTCAAACGTTTCAATATGAGCCATGGACCGCCAATCTAACTAACCTGAGTAGTTCTCGTAACTTCCTCTGGTAGGAGGAACTTCCTAAAGGTAGGAGCCGATTTTATTTTACCTACTTAAAAATTTGGTTCCTTCTATGAGCGCCAGAGCTCGAAACGTCAACTGATTCTCACCATTTTTTTTTTTTCGTTTCTTGAATTGCATATTTTTTATTTTAAACGCTAGCGAGCATAGGCCGAACTCTACTTGCTAAAAACGGCCATCCACAAATCGCTTTTTAAGCCACTTCTTTGGCCATATCTCCAGATCTAACTTATATCAGAGTTTCGAAAGATAAATAAGACTTAATAAAATTGGTGGAGATTTACTCGAGAAGAGACAGACAGAATTTTTTTTTCGATTGTAATCGGTCACAAAAACATGCTTTCCAGTCCCGAGTCGACCTTCGATATGTTAGAAGCGTAAGAGTGAAAACATAAGCCCCTTCATTCTCTTTGTACAGGGCTAAAAATACACACACAACACAGAAAAGGTAATAACACCAGAACAAAAAAAGCAACAACAAATTTTTTAATGTAGAATATCAGCAGGTGAGTTGTCCCTTTTAATTTTCGTTTCTTAATCATTTTAAGCTCATTAATTATAATTAAAAGATTAATGGGTTGAGCTAAATTATTATTTTAAAAATAATAAAAACTGTTGTGTTGGTAGTATTGACGTAAAGTGATAGGCTGTTTAGAAAATAAATTTATATAATATATAATTTGGTTTCTTAGTCAGGGACACATGAGTCTAATTATCTATGTAAAGAAAATTAAGAAATATTCCATGTTTCAAAGTTTTCATTTCTTCAATATAGAATTGTTAAAGCTGCGTAGTGTTATGTGCTACACTAACTATTGAAGGTGCCTACAATATTCTCGTATAAATGCGATAGATAGGTGTCAGCAGTGGCAAAGCTTCACTTTGCCAATGAAATGAAAATTAAAACGTACAAAGTCCTACTCCAGTTCTGTTATAATTCACTCAGTAATTGATGCAGTAGCAACTCGACTATCCATCACTGAGGCACCAAAAGAATTGTCTGATTCTAACTTTTTTTCGATAAGATAAATGATTTTAAGATGAAAATTGTTCTGCGTTCAATGTTTGTTCAATGTTCATATTTTTTTAAATTCGATTTCAAATTTATACAATTAAACGTTTTTATTTTGTTACACAATTTCATTCCTTCAGACAAATCCAATTTTCAGGTCCCACAAGTTATATTCTGCATACAAAAGTTCCGAACCGCGCGTTAAAATTCGAAATTTCACTATACAAAACATAACTTGTGGGACCTAAAATTTAGGTTTGTCAGACAGAATCAATTGTGTAACAAAATAAAAACGTTCAACCGTACATTCAAATAATTCGCGCGAATATTCACTTACATTGGTACCAACCTAATACGATAAAGTATTCCATATTATTTCTATAGAGGTAAGCTGACCATACCATACCAGACAGCATTCCACAGATATGAGCGGGAAAAAAATTGAATTTTTCAAAACGTACAATTTACATTAAATAAAATAGTTAGAGCTCGGACTGTTCCAGATTTCGTGTCAAAAATCATTTTAACCACACACACTTGTTGCTTTCGTTTCAAAAATCGTTTTCACCACGTATAAAATAGTATATTGCAGTATCGTTTGGACATTTTTATTTCGACGAGGGGGAAGTTTGCATCCCAAGCCGAAGGCGCGGGATGCAGCCACACGGGTCAAAATAAAATTTTCCAAACCCTATTGTAAGTTATTTTACTTGCTAAGCCCCGCGAAAATTAAAATTACCGCAACTGTCATCAGGTAATGACTTATTTTTGCGGGTTGCTGCAAGTAATAAATTAAACCGCCAATATACTTCTTCCTGGTTCATATTATCAGTATATATGGCATACAGATTCATAAAAAAAAAATTGAAAGCGCGAGGTCTATTGTACAAAACTCTTCATAAGGACATGGCTAAATATAGTGAAGTATAGCATCCCAAGACTTCTCTATCAAAATGTATCAGATAGTCAAGATCAAAAGAGGACTACTTCAAAATACCGCTTAAAATGTCAATTTGAAGTGACGCTTCAAATAGCTTATTGACATTTCTAATAATTTTGATTCGAGATATGGGACATGCAATTCCTAGTATACGTGGTATAGTTAACAAAACATAAGTATTTTCTTTTTGTAAATCATTGCGACTCATTTGATGGCTACCGAATGAAATGAAAACGAAAGGCTTATGTTTTGGTTTCAAGAATCGGTTGATCAAGGGAATACAACTCAACAATTGTTTATGATAATTACATGCAAAAGTCTGAACATTTTTCAGATGAGTCATTATCGTTAACATCTCAATTTAAAAGATTCACATATTTCGCATTGCGGAAACATGCATGCAGATAGAATGAGAAAAACAACAACAATAATATACCCTAATTAAGTTAAGCATAGCAGCTAGCAACACATTAATTTAAATTTATTATTAAGTTACAGATTTAATAGTTTAATAATTAATCGCTGTGTATCATGCGAACCGACAAATAAATATTGTGGTCACCAACACATTCACAGTGTAATTGATAATATTTTCATATGCAAATTAAGCAGTTAATATCTTGCTAACAATTATAATTTTATTTTATTGAATTTACGATGTTAGTTCACAAATGAGATTTGTTTTATTGAAATAAATCAAAAATGTTGGAAAAAAATGGTCAAAGTGCATGTCGTCATTTAATTAAAACAGTAGAGGTGACGTTAATGAGAACATTAGAGACCAAGACGTTACTTGCGGCGTATGTACCTGTTAGATTCTGATAATTTATGGATTTCTAGATTGGTAGATTAAGAGATAAGAAGTTTAACTATTTTCTTTTATGTCAAAACTCGTGATCTTTTCCGTTTAGCTTATAATTCGCTAAACATATTCATGTAATAATATAACACAAATATTTCCACTTTGTATGGTGTTCTCTATCATTTTCCAAATTTGATTTGCATATAATGTTTGTATCGCCCAAACGAGTCAGACTTCGTTAATCTCTCATGCTTTTTTCACATGGTCGCATACAATGTAAGCGAAATATGTGCACATCTCAAGTTTTATATATTCGGGCTGTTAGTTGATAATAAAACTCAGTGCAATATTTATGTTGTTTCAAATTTTTTACTCGAATTATTGATTATTTCATATTTTTATAACAATCTGGTCTATAATACGCATATTACAGACTTAAAACGAAAGTTTAATTCCCTAGTATTACCAAATATCACGTCATAATTGCTTTCTGTTTTTGGTATCTCGATCTAACGAAATCTATGATACAGCCCTAGGAAGACACAATATTTGTGGTACAGGGACGGAAAAGTGAAAACCGACAAGTTTCTGATTTGTATGGTAAATTCGTATGACAAATCAGAAACTTGTCCGTTTTCACTTTTCCGTTCCTGTATGATATACAATGGTTAAAGTCTAGTCCATCTACTCGGCACCTATGAGATACAGACATTAGTTTTATGTTTGTCCGTATTCAGCATGGATGACGCCGCTTGAGAAAAGGGAGTAGTTCTATGTTGAGACGTTGATTCAGCTATGAAAAAACCATAGATGTCATATTTGGAATTCGGTGACAAGACACGGTCTATAGCTTCCTTAAAGACTTTTTTGGTTATGAACTATTGCTCCTAGAGCTCTCGTTTTCGTAATAAGTAGTAGACCTCCTTCCTATAGTGACTTAGGAAATCGTACGGGGCACCGTAGCTTCTATTTAATTTCATGTGATAAGATATTAGGATGTGATAAAGCAAGGTGATTAATTCGGATAGTATGGTTACCCATGACAAAGCGCTATAAAGTCTGCTTTATTCGCCTTATGTTACAATATACTATCGCTGTACAAAAAGATCAATAGGTTATAAATGGAGAAATTATCTCTTCAATTCAATTTACAAATTAAACAAGCAATTAATACATTCTTTTCGCTAGAAAAACATATCGAAACTGATACCAACATTGAAAGCAAATTTAATTAAATGAGATGGTGCGTTTATACGAATAATTATTTTGACCACTTGACAAATAATTTCAAATTGAATTTCAATTAAATTGAATACAATTTCAACGGATTGGCATTTAATTTAACAAGATAACGTTTTAGTCCATCAAAGTAAACTGCTGCCTTTCATATAAACATAGTACGGTGTTGCACGAAAAAGCATTAAATGAAAGACTCGAATCGAACTTATACGAAAACGTTATAATAATGTATACACGCATTTTATGAAAGTATTTTGTATACGACCAATTACGGCTGCTAATTAATGTTCTGCGAGATTAATTAATTCAGATCGTTCTCAGAGACAGACAGAGATAATAACATACTGATATATATGCACAAATATACGTTTCTGTGTTAAATATTGTGCAAATAACATACACTTATTATTGTGCAGTGCATATATATATGCCACATTGGTACTAGCACATATACATATTTCAAAACTGTATAAACAATTTAGCAATAAAAATTCTTTATCTCCTTTTTTAAACCCTTTATTGGCTGAAATAAAGAATTAAAGAAGCAATTAGCGAATGCAGTTAATTTGCGACTTTTAACTGGTTTCTGCTCGGTAATTATTTCACAGCAACAATTTTCGTATCATTTCAACCGATGTTTCATAGGAAATATAATTCGATCCAAACTATTTTTTTTGTAAATTACGCTCACAAGTTCATCAATGCATTTAAAGAAAAACAGCAGTTGCAGCATATTTGTTTACTGGTAATGTCCAATAAAAAACAAATCGCTAAACATTGAAATATTGACGCTATAAATGCTTTTATTCTCGGAGTATGGAACCCTGGTGCATTTAAATTGAAAATGTTGTAATAGTATATGATGCAACAAGGACTATAATTGGCGTTTTCAGGTTTGAGAGATATAAGAAATGAAATGAAATTTTGAGCAAAAATGTTCTACATTAACCTGAAATTGCATCAATGTTATTATATGACCATCTCAATCGTTATCGCAACGTTTGAACAAGTCGTTATAAGGTTGGTTTGTTTGTAAAGCAAGTTGTGTTAAAATTGGTATGTGCTAATTGCTGGTAGGGAATGTTTTTCTTAATTAATTTTAAATTGCGTGTCTATAACCAACTTGAATGTAATTTTAACCATATTTAAGCAAAACATTTTTTTTCATTTGTTATTTTTACAGAAATATGCTTCTTTCGCAAGACTGGTTCATATCCTTCGTATAACACTTTCGGAATCATTTTTTTTTTTGAAGAAGTCCGATTCCATTTAATTGAAAGCGATTAGTTTGTGTGAATTCACGAAATTAATTTGTTAAATCATGATTTATTCTCATATAACTCACTGTTTAAAATTAACATTCTAACTGTTCACAATTTAAATTGGTTACAAACGAGTTAGTATTTATCACGCCAGATATATCGATTGCTGTGTATACAAATAAAAAACCTCATAAAAGTCTGGTTCGTTCAGTCGTTTATATGGGCAAAAGAAAATAAACGCAGGTAGCGTTTCAACCTGAGTTGAGACTGCGTTTTCAACATCTTATCAGATCTAAGTGCGTTTACAGTAAAGTTACCTGTTCAATATTCTTAATTTGCTTTTTCAGTCCCGATAAGCCTCCTTTAAGGGAGAACGATTGTTCGTTCAATTTTGTCAAACAGCTTTTTTAAAAAAAAAATTATAAAATAAAAATGAACTTTTTTCAGCTGGAAGTTTCTTCGTGTATTTATTGAAGAGTTTAGAAGTTCTTGGAAGTTAATTATTATAAGCAATGCAATGCATGGAGAATGAATGTTTCTTGACAAAAAATGGAGGGGGGAGGGAGCGCTACACAAATAAACTTTAAACTTTTTAATCGCACGCAAATTCCTTTTTATAAATACGTTGAAATCAGGAAAATAATTGAGAAGTAGTACTGAAGTAGTGAAATGTGTCGCGGTCATGAACTCAAGGAAATAGTTTCGACAAGGGACGAAAGTATAAAATTCAAACCTGTGCACAGTGTGACATTTTTTCAATATGGCGGCGTGTGTCAAAAGCAGGCACTACGCCGTTGTTGAATCTATTACGAGCTACAAGCAACGCTACAGTAAATTTTTTTTTTAATTTGTACCGCTTTCGCCTTATTTGGTAAATTTGGCGTAATGCCCGATTTTGACAAACGCGTCAATTTTGAAAGAAATGTCACACTGTGCTGTGCAGTAATTACTGCCCACGCCGGAGAAAAGGGCTGCAATCGCACAGGTCGCATTTTCATTGGTCATTGCTTGTGATTCACGTAATTTTTCATCACGTCATCAACTAAAATCGTAATTTTCACTTTCATAAACACAAACTTTCAATAACTTTACAAACGCTCATACAGTTTTGGCATTGTATACATCAGTTACTATCAGCTTTCTGTTGAAAACCTATAGTACATTACATTCTTATGTAGGAGCTAAAACGGTTCATTTAGACCCAGGTGGTAAAAAGGTCCGCTGCGCTCCACCCTCGGAGGACCTTTTTACCACCGTGGTCTAAATTAGCACCGTTTTAGCTCCAAGTGGTGTATACTATTTTTCGCGCAGACGGACAAAATGCCAGATTCCGAACAGAAGCACTCGACAGACTTTGCATGAAAGTTTTACATCATGATCACATAGCAAGTGTGGGATTGATTTTTTAATATTAACCATTTGACTTTTGTTCATGTAAACATAAAGAAGTTTCGTATCGGATTTCAAAATTCAAAGCGATATGTGTGTGTATTTACATGAAAAGTGTTTGTGAAGTGAAAAAAAAAACAATTATCATAGTCTCAGTGCACATCATTGTTAGATGTTACCTTGACTATGATGTTTTCATTTTTCTGTCAGCAGTGAAAGGTGGGAAGAAAAGTCTTTTCTTCCCACCTGTCGTTTTCGGTTCTGGTCTAAAAAGTGCGCCTTTTCGGATGCAAATTTGGTGAGACGGACAAAAAGTCTGTGCGAAAAAATATTATCGGCCCTTTTTCGAGAACCGAATTTTTTTTTCCTTCTTTTTCGGTTCTCTTGGTAAACTGAGATCTATTAAGTTTTCGGCTCCCATTTGGGAAGCGAAAATTACGGTTTTCGTTGTTGAACTAAAGAAAAATCTAAGCAAATGATCTGGTTTTTGTCGAATTTGCAGTTCGCAATAAACGAATTATTTAGTAACAAAAACCTCATGTTGAATTGAAAAAAAAAATTTCAGACTTTGGGGCCAAAATTGAAGGAAATTTTGTAAATTTTCTCTCGATTTTGGACCTCTGCATGAAAAACTTTTTCCGTACCTGTTTTGAACGACTAATCTTAGGTATATTCGCATGTAGATCTCGCTGTGCTCGGTCACAAATCGCGAAATTGCCTAAAATCAATCGTCCAAAACAGGTACACAAATAACTATTGATTTCTAACAGCTGTGTACCCGCAACGTTATTGTTCGAAAACTGTGATCAACTTTGCCAATTATGGGAACTCAAACACTATGTTGACGGCCATTGGGACAAAAAATCAAGGAAGAAACGCTCTCTAAATTCCTATAGACTGTTCGAAAAATTCGCACATGTTGTAAAAGTTGTATTTTTGCTTGCAAACTTCTATGTGGCTCTTTATTTGAAAAAAATGTCAATTAGCTATGAATACATTGTTGTTAAAATCGATTGGTTCGGTACCTTAGACTACATCTTCTAAAAATAAATATTTCTCTAGAGACATGCGTCGTAAAAATTTGTCAAAGTTAAAATTCTATTTTGATTTTTGCAATTGCAATGTAAGGCTTATTACGAAATTACCCCGAGAATACGTTATACAAAGGCACACTAAAACACATACCTTTCGAGTGAGATCGTTACGTTACACGCTCTTAATTTTTTGAAAGGGAAAATGACAACAAAAAAGTACACTTCCATACGAAATGGTTGCCTCAAATGGATTAAGAAAATTTATTTTAACAACAATAATTGCATTAGGTCTTGTTAAACACATTCTATAAACAATATAGTATGGCTGAATTAAAATAACACTTGATGCTGATGCAGAACGAAATGCTTCTTAAATAGTTGGAAGTTGCAAACAACAATCGCCTTCACACAATCGCAATTGTTGAAAACGATTTTTTTTGAATAGCACACACTATTTTTATGGCTACACCAGTGTAAATAAAAAGTGTATATCCATAATAAATAAATTGTAAACGTAAATAAATGCTTCAATAAACCGTACATTATTAAATTATTCGGCCGTTAATTGTGTTATTATTGTTTCTAATGAGGTATAATTTTTCAATTAATAACTTACAAGATTTTGTATAGATTTTTGTTGTTATTTCACTTTGATGTTTTTGCATAAATTTCAAACTGTCAATAGTGTTAACAATATGCTGTGATAATCATGAAAAATGAGTTAGGTCTCTTCAATGGTGTGTGAAACCACAACCATTTTGTTAGTAAAGTTGTGGGAATTTTATCGAACATGATCAATCTCAGAGGACTAAAGCGAAATAAAATACAGTCAGCCGGTCAGATCATTGGGAATAAACTTGTTTTTTAGTACAACATCTCATGAGACAGGGTAAAAGGTGTAAGAAAGCATTATCCGACGGTTTCGGGATTTGACTGGCTCTTATTCCCTTCAGGAAAAAGTGTATTTGTCTCCGTGATAGATTCCACTTTTCCTGTAGTCAAAATTTGACCAATAACACAATTCTTCCGATTTCAAAATTTGGCTTCTATCGGTAAAGCTTCGGCAAAAGAACAAAAAAAGCTCTTGAAAGCTTTTCCGAAAAAAGTCCTATTTTCAAATCGGAAGAATTGTCTTAATTGGATGATTTAATGTGATTATTTTGTTCATTTGGTTTTAGTGTCCCCCTTGTCTGGTCTTTTCTCTTCGAACCCCATTTTAGAGGTCGGTCTTTTTTTTGTAGTTCGACCCGACCCTAACCCGACCAAAAATTTTAACCAAAAAAAAATTCGGGTCGAGTTCTATTACCCGAAAGAATTTCGGGTTGAATTGTTTTAATAAAAAAAGTCATTTAGCTATTTATAGCGCTAGCTCTATAATGTGGTCTCGGCGGCAGCGTAACTCAATTTTATTTTCGGCGGCGGCGGCGAACATTTTTGAAACCTTCTCGGCTGGCGGCGGCGTTTTTTTTCAAAAAAATTTTGACTTTTTTCAATTTTTTAATTTCATTTTTTGTATAAATATTGGCATTAATCTTCCAAATTCCATAATTTCTGTATTGCTAAACTTTACGGTTTGGATATGGTGCATCATTTTTAGATCTTTTTACAAATCGGTTTGGGTTTTTTTATGTACCCGATAAAAAGTACGCCCGAAACCCGCCCGCCCGGGATTTTCAAGACCCAAAAGCCCGAACCCGAAACCAGTGAAAATCAATTCGGGTTCGAGTCGGGTCGGGTTTTTTCCAATTTTCTAGCAGCCCGCTCACCTCTACCCCATTTATTTGTAATATATTTTTAAACGGACATATTTAGTGAATTATAAGACCAAAGGAAACAAATTTGAAGTGATATTGGCAAATTACACATTTTTTGCATGTGTTGAGGGTTTGCTGAATATGTTCATGAGAAAATTTAGTTAAATCAACCTCTTGAGTTTGATTGTATTGTGCCACCATCTAATAGTAGTGGGTAAAAACTGTTGGTTTTTGAACGTTGTCCTTGTATGGGAAAAAACCACTCGCCTGTAATGGACTTTGTAAACATGTTGAATAATGCACTGCGAATCGATATCGTAGTAGTTGTACCGCATTACTCTTAACCATTTACAAATAAAAAAATCAAACTAATCATGTAAGCAATAATTAATTATCAAGTCCGAAACACTTGACCTACTGTTTAATACAATGAATGAGTTTCGCATTTGATTAATTAAAATAAATTAAATATCATTCAATTATCGACTAACATACAATTAATCACATCAAAGTCTGTGACCTTATAAATTAAATGAAACTTAAATTTAACACATCTGACAATTAATTCTAGCTGAAGCTAACATTTCCCTTTTACCTCATGAATAAAACCAACTCATTTATGACATTACATTTATTAGGAGTATTTATCATAAACACAAACGAATCGTCAGTTATGTTGTATATGCAAACACCATCTTCATACTCTCACTTATATGATTTGGCTATTTTCTGAAACATGTTTTCCAAATACTTTTATACCTACTTTGAATTTTCCTGCAACTTAACAACATTTAGATACAGCACATGGAATTTACCCTACAATGCTTCAAAATCTCAAAAACAAATAAGTTTTATGCAGACAAAGCGTTTTCTTGTCTTTTTGCATTATTATAAATTCCAACAATTCGATTGTTTTCGAAATATTTGGTTTTGATATGTAAATTAAGTGAGGTAAGATGTATGAATTGAATATATAGTGTAGAAATATGTCATAACATGGAACAAGACAATATAAAAAGAATTTGGTGACTTTTGAACGTAAAACGGATATTGCATCGTCTGCAAATATCTTTTCCAAGTGGTTTAGCAGACTATTTGTGTCCGACAGTTGAATTATTATTCGGAAACTTTTTTTTGTCGCACATACACACATGCTTCAAAAGAAATGCAGATGTGAAAATTTAAGCTTTCAGCGACAAAAAATGTGTCTAATACAAGAGAATAAGTAGGGCCAAATGATTATGTCCACCATCCAATCGGCAATTTGGTCGATCGTTCTTGGTCGAAAAGATCAGAACGAAAGGAGTAATGATACATTCTGCGATTGCGATTTTTTGGTCATACAAAACCGAAAAATTTAATTTTTCGTATTTGTTATCGTGTCAATGACACAATCCTTCAATTAAAAAAAATGGTCAACTCAAAACAAAGTCCCGAAAATATTCCAGCAAACGCTTCGTGTGAATAAAAAAATAGCGCGATTTTTTGCGCTACAATGTAAAATATTTTATACTTTTTTGTAGCGCCTAAATTATTAGCAATCGCAGAATGTATAATTACTCCTTAAGGATCGTATTCTGAAAAATGACAACGCGCTCCATTGGTGATGCATATACTCACTGTACAGGATTTACCATACAAACTTGGGTTCACTAACCTCGGATATTCCTAATTTGATGGGATCTCACTCGATGGGCAGATAAACGTAAGTTTAGGTGCAAAAGAATTTCCCCGAGGGAAAATCCTTTATCATGACTTCCCTTGATTTTCTTTGATTTACCAAAATTTGAATGATTTTCAAATGATCTTCTTGCTTTTCTAAAAGATTTTCTTGAATTTTGAATGATTTTCATTAAGTTTAATGGATTTTCCCGGATTCTGTTTTTGTTTATTTTCCCTGGATTTCGCAAATGATTTTCTTTTGAGTGCAAAGGCATTTCCCACGTTTCTGCCCGGTTTCACCTTCAGAACAAACTTTTTGGTTTATTGGTGTCCTATTTGAGCCACTGAATATTACTGAGATGTTACATCTTTATATAATACAAGCCAAGTCTGAAGAACGTTCGCAGTGAGATATTTTGCATCAGTTCATTTGAGATGTTGAACCATTTTAGTAAATATTAGTATCAACTGTTCAGGATTTACCTGACTTCTGCAAAGGCTTCTAAAAAGGATCTAAAATCAATGGTTAGCCACTGATGAAGTAGGAGGACTGAAAATATGTCGCTTTATTATTAGGGGAAAATCAAATCATTTGCAGGTAATGTAAATTGTGATTTTTTCTAAGTACCACAGTGAAAATCGTTCCACAGGAAGAGATTAAATATTTGAAATTTTCTGGATTGTTTTGTTAAAGTGGTTAAAAACAATATTTTCTGATCTTTTAGACATATTTTACGAAAATAATTACTCCTCATCAACAATAATGTGCCCACACTTAAGGGGTCATTATAAAAGGCGCGACGTGAATCGCATCGCGTCAGGTTTGTGTGAAAGCTCAACTTGACAAAACAAAAATTTTTTATATAATGATCCCTTTAGGGAGGTTTAAATATGTGTATTGTGCATCGTAATTTTTTCGTCTGCTTCCATAGGTCACGTGACTGAAAAGTCAAAATGTGATTGGTCAGTTGAATTCTCTCAATTCTCTCACCAGATCAAGTCCAATGCCTGTGGCAACGGCATTTATGGTATTTCGCCGAAGGTCTTTTGACCTCCCACCATGAAGCCTATCAAAAATGTCATTCTAAAGTATAGAGTCTGTGTCATAACATTTTGTGGTAGACACTAAATCTTCTTTAGCTGACCACACAAAATAATAATATACACGTCAATTAATGTAACAATCAAATGGCATTGACTTGTTCATATATTTGCTTAGTCATTGAAGTCTGAAATTTGTTAAAATATTTCAACTGCTTTAACATCACTACCCCACGTGAGAAACATTTCGTACAGAATTTATGTTACATTTCAAAACAACAAACAAAAGTCCAAAAAGTAATTAATTTTCCATAAATTAATATCCAATTCAAACTAATTGTGATATCATTCATTGTGTGCTACTATTTGCCGTAATAATTCTACCACAAAACATAAATTTAAATACATTAAACATATTTTTATTGCTGTAATATTCGGTTGGGATTCTCATCAAAATCTAGAACATGATCAAATTTATTATTATTTAATTAATTTTTAACATCGCCAGCCTGTTCTTTTTTTTTTTTGGCTAATTCAAACGGCCGTAAATTAAGTGGACAATATGTCACATTTGTTAAAGTTTCGAACGTAAAGTCTTGAAAATAAAAATTTTATTTGGTATTCAGATACAGTGAAACGTATGTAAATTAGATTTCAATTAATTAGCTATTTAATTTGATTTTTTTTTTCAAAGAAAAAAGTGGTGTTCGAATAGCTGTCAATAAATTGTTAGATTTATTTATTCTTCATTGATAGCGAAAGGTGCGGTGCAATAAACATTTAACTTATCTGCCGTCTGACTTGTTTCTGCTTGAGCTTCCATGGAATTTGAGAAAACATTTTGTTCTATTCGAATGGGAATGTTTAGAAAAATGAAAAATCTGTTGGACATTTTTGAGCTGACATACCTATATATTAACGTATCCCAACGCTACGCTGATCTTTTTTCTATCGCCTAATGTTTCTTGATATTATTTCTACATTCTAGACCGGAGGGGATGATCACTTCCAACGAAATAGATCTCAAAAAACCTCATAAATTCTAATTAATAATATTTACGTTAAAGGTATTGTGTGACATATAATAG
This sequence comes from Pseudolycoriella hygida, assembly GCA_029228625.1. NCBI lineage: Eukaryota > Metazoa > Arthropoda > Insecta > Diptera > Sciaridae > Pseudolycoriella > Pseudolycoriella hygida. The sequence goes on along the minus strand of CM055406.1, from coordinate 22,360,484 downwards.
ATTTATGGGATTTATTGAAGGGAGTACCACTCCGAAAAAGCTCATCTTTGAGAATACCAAAAGTTTCTTAGAATGGGATCTAAAATCTCTCTATGTAGAAGTAGAGACGGAATTGTCAATGGTCCATGGCCATTTCAACAAAAGTGACATAAAATATTATTTTAAGTTCAGTTCAGTTCAGTTCAGTTCATTTATTTCCAAAATATAAAAAAGCATTCATTCACATAAGTGTAAAAAAAGATAACTTATAAATAATCATGAGTACGTTATTAGTTTTAAGTGAATAGTAAAAAAGAAAAGCCCCATTAAGTTAAAAACTATTCAAAGGTGCTAATCATGTAAAAAAAGATAAAATAGTAAGAAAAATTTCAATCATAAAAATAAAAAAAAAACTATATCAGAAAATAGCTTAATCAAAGGCAAAGATTTATCAAATAATCAAAATATCAAAATAATTAGGTAGAATGGTGTATTGCAGTAGAAATTTATCATCAGACGGTAACAAGAGAAAAAAAAAATCGTAATACAAGATGCATTGTATGAGTCCCCAATCTCAAACAGATAGCCAAAGTTCATTCAAAGTAGCGACTCCCGTAATAAACGATCAAAACTATGAGATGATGCGTTGCGAATGTTGCGAGGCAACTGATTAAACAAAGTGGGACCAGCATACGATATCATTCGTTTCCCAACCAGGGTCTTTATACTGGGCTTCAACAGCAGGTCGGAGTGCCTGGTGTCATAAGGATGCGAGGGCCTAGTAAATTCAAGGTTATGATGGCATAAATCATTCACGGATTGATGTACAAACTTGCAAACAGAGAATTTATACAAACTTCCAACAGACAGAATGGTAGGACGCAATTTAGAATACAATAATCGAGTCGGATATCTAAGAGGAACCTTGTGAACAATCTTCAATGCCCTCTTCTGCAACATTTCAAGTCCACCCATAAGCGACTTATTAGCGCCCCCCCATACACTAATACCATAAATCAGTCTACTGTGTACCAGTGAAAAATATAGCCGTTTAAGAATTCCTATGGGCAACATAACACTGAGTCTCTTGATTATGCCTATTTGACTAGAAATCGTACTACACAGCTTGGTGACATGAGCATTCCAATTAAGACATTCGTCTAATATCACACCCAGAAATTTCACCGAGCCAACTGTAGGGACGGTAACATTGTCAAGGACAAACTCAGGTAACGGAACACTCTTGTTTCCGAAAGACCTAAAGTGTATCACCTTACACTTGCCAATATTCAGTGTAAGTTTATTCTCGTTAAAATATGTCATGATCAAATTCAAGTCGCGCTTTAAATTTTAAACAAAAAATTGTTCTACGATATGCCGAAAAAATGCACCGATTTTTTCATAAAATGAATTAAAGCAATAAATGAAAGAAGCAGTTCAGTTAGTACAGCCGACCGATGGCGGACACTTAAATTGAATTTGAAATCACAATGTAACTCTTTATAACCCTAAAAATTGTATAGTTTTTGATTTCCAGCGTAAGGACCGCTCCTAACATAGTAAATGCTATTCGGTAGTGGGGCTAAAATTTTGAAATTTTTTTCAAGAAAAACAACAAAATAAAAAAAGCTGTACGTTTTGAAGGCATGCCGTAGAATAATTTATTACAATTACGTTTTACATCTGTTAAAATTAACTTGTCAAAATAGCCATGGACCATTGTTTGGTAACAACATGGTTCCTTGATTTTAAAATCAGTGAAGCTTTGGCGCCGATCAGTCTCTGAGCCGAGACGCAGATAGTCATGTATTTTGAGTGCGAAAGGATTTTCTTAAAGAAAATTCTCAAAGGATTTTTTTGATTTCCAATGATTTTCCATCGTTTTCTTTGATCTTAAAGGATTTTCTTTGTAAATTTCTGAGGATTTTCTTGCATTTTGACACGGTTTTTAGAGATTTTGTTTTGATGTTTAAGGATTTTCTTTAATTTTTAAGGATTTTCTTTGATTTTCAAGGATTTCCAATGATTTTCTTGCAATTCGAAGGATTTTTTTGAGGATTTTCAATGAGTTTGAAGATTTTCTTATGAGTTTTCTACGCTTATCTGCCCCTCGCTGTGAACTCCGAGCTCATTAATCTTAGTTTATGTAAGCTGCCTATGATCCGCCTTCTCTTAAAAAAGACATCGGCGCGGTGGAGTCCTCGCAGGAGAGATGCTGTGAGTGCTTCCTAAAGCTACTTCTCAAAAAAGTTTACGGTCCAAATTTGAAAAAACAATTGCGGCCTAAGTTCTATTCCTTGAAGCAGTAACAAGCTTCTAAATTTGGTTGTGAAGTTCTAGAAACATTATGCAATAAATTCTGTTCCATTCCGTAGGTTCTTAGAGACTGAAAAATTTCAATTCCTTATCTCAAAAAGTCAGTGGTTCTGAGGTTCGGTAACAAAAACGATTATTATTTAAAATAATGACCCCATCGACAAACCACCTCGAATGGCTACCGAAGTAATAATCTCGTCTTCGTTTTTCTAAATTAAATTATTGCTCATTTATCACCTTTTATGCGCTATCAATTCGACATAACGATTTTTTTAAGCCACAAATATTTTATTTTTCGGTTAATATTTATTTTTAAATTAACACTAATTTGATCATCGATCTTTAAATTTTATATTAAACTTTTTTCTCTCGTTATAAAAAAATCTAACAAATTATCTTGTTAAGCATTTTTTTAGCTAACTTGTTTTTGTTTTCTGCTTAATAAGCCATGTGGGAATGGATTCGAAAAAGAAATATTTTATTCATTTAAATAAATGAATATTTAGCAGAAATCGAATAAAAGTTAAAATGTAACGATTTGTGAGAAAAATTTGCATTCAAATCTGAACAAAATTATATCCCCAAATATTTTATCTTGTTATAAGTCTCGCAGGATTGCACTGACTTTGTCTAGTTAATTAACCTTCGTTTTTTGTTGTATTTCCGTTCGCTAAGGGAATACAAGTTTGTTTTTCTTTCTTTTATTCAGACATGATAAGACCAGAGACATGTAAATAAATATCATTTGGTAGTTTCACGTGCTAAAGCAACCATGAAAAATGTTTTGTAGAAAAATTGCGCCAAAAACCCCGCGAAATTTCTTTGAATTCTCCTGAAATGTATAATTGGTGGATTCTGATGCATCAAGAAATTCACTTTGTATGATCACAGCTTTTGCATACAGTTTACTTTGTATGGCAACAATTTAACAACAAAAACAACAATAGAAAAACAGTGCTGCCATACAGAAGAAAAGTTCTCTAAGCGAACTGCGTTATAGTCATTGTAATATGGATACAGAGACATGTAAATAAATTTCATTTAGTCATTTAACGTGCTAAAGCAACCATGAAAAATGTTTTGTAGAAAAATCGCGCCAAAATTCTTTGAATAAATTCTCCTTTGTATGATCACAGCTTTTGAACAACAAAAACAACAAAAGAAAAACAGTGCTGCCACACAGAAGAAAAGTTCTCTAAGCGAACTGCGCTATAGTCGTTGTAGTATGGATATGTAAGCAAATCACTCTTTTGTTATTTCCACACACTCTTTAACTCTCTCTCAAATTAATTAGTCTACTTAAAACAATTGTTTTGCTATTAGCTTTTGAATGGTAACGGAAAACAGAGAGAATACAGCTGAGCGAATTTATCAGTTGAAATGCAAATACACAAACACAAAGAATTTACTGCATTCTGTTCGCTAATCATTTTTTGACTAAATGTTCCTGCAATTTGTCTCAACAAAACTATTTCTAAACTACTCCAAATATGCTGACCGGCAAACCATAAACTCTCAAATCTAATAGGATTATACTACCAAGTAATCGAAAATAACCGGCGTAATAGATCTACCCTGTGAAATGTGAGATGGGTCTAAATTTGTTTTGAGAAGGTATTGCTATTTTGATTTTTTCCTTTTCTTTTTGAAATCTTCTATTGTTGCATTGGTCATTTACCATTTCACACATAAAGTCATTTTAAAGAAAGTGTAAAACACCAACAGTTTTTGTTGTTCATTCGATTTGTCAATGAAGTTTTGTTTAGAACATTTTTCTATGAATTATACGTTGCGTGTTGTGGTATAAGATGTCGCCAATTATAAAATTAAAACTTGCTGAAATGATGTCATGCATGTGACGGTATATAAACAAAGTTTTGATCGGTAAATGTCAACACTGGTGACCACGCAAAATTATCGTAACACCGAAAAAGCTGATTTTCACAAATCAACAAACCAATTTCCTCTTTTGATTTCTTTTAATGGACTAAGTCGTCAACTTAGCAAATAACTTTTCATTTTGCTCAAATGCATGAAGCCGTCGGCATCTCACTTTAAAACAAAAGCAACAACTGAACAATGAAACAAACTACACAAAACATTTATGGTAGACTTTAGAAAGCATCATATTGGAAGAGAAACCTACCTCCAGGTACATGTCCAGGTCCGAATCCCTGTCCCGGAAACAATCCCGACGGACCAAATGGAGTCATTTGTCTGGATCCTGCCCAGGGCATACCGGCACCAATACCACCCCATGCTGCCGCCGCCGCTGCTAATGCACTAAAAGGTGTTGGTCGAATTGGTACATGTCCGCCTAATGTCGGTGATGATAACATATGCGATGATTTGTCTAAACCGGGTGTTGAACAATTTTCATTATGAATGTCTTCTATATCTACAATTGAATCTTCCTGATTGGAATCATAGTCCACTTCTGACTCAGTCGAACTGTGCGGTGTGTGTCGTTCATTTTTTGCTATGCTATTGCTGTCATGATGCGATATGGGTGACGAACTAGATTGCGATAAATTTGTTGGGATGTCTGACGATTGTGGACTTTTTTGTCGTGTATCAGCTAATAAGGATGCTACACTAAAATTACTGATGCGACTAATTTTCTGTTGCGGAGGAACCGTCGGGCTCGTCATGGCTGTGCGTACCGCAGTCACTGTCATAATATCTGATGATTTTATCATGAATCTCTTAAAAGTATTAATATTCAAAACGCATTTAGAACAACATTCACTAAATTTAATCCTTGCATGCACAAATCCAATTATGAGTTATCAATTGCTGATGATTATCTATTTATAGACAACAAACAATTAATTAATTGCACCGCAATATAATTTTTTTATTCTCAATATCAACCAACGCTTGAATCGCGTTCTTTATTTGATTTTTTTTTACAATTAAACCCGCACTAAAACAACAGACACCATATAACTATGTTAAAAACACACAAAAAAGAAAATACAAAAAATTAATCTGAAATGAATTCTCTGTGTTTCCACCAGTGGTTATTTCGTAAACGTCAACACGACTTCACGTCTCACATTCAACTAACTGGTTTGAATGTTGCGATACTTGTTAAGTGACTGTTGCTGGGTTACGGTGGGTTTTCACGCAGAATGATTAAGCCCCGCCTCGCCGTCAGTTCGCCGACCAATCGAATGCTAACGGAAAACTGATTTTATACGTGCGTTACTTCCTCACATAATGCTGTAAGAAACGTAAATTGCCAATAACTCTGTCTAGATAATTTCTCGAGTGTGAGTGTTTTCCAAATTGAGCCAATTATCTAGTGGGTATAGCAAACTATCTTGCTGGTTGCTGTTTTTTAATGTGTATACGTGTTGGGTGTTGGGCGCCTGTTCGAGCAATTTATATTAAAGGATGTTGTTCTTTTGGTGTTCTATACACGAACGTATATGTTTATGTAACAGAATTGTATGGGAGAAAAGTTATTCCCCGTATTTACTGTGTAATTAATTTGGGACAAAACACTCTCTGCTGTTTTTTGTTGGAAAATTGAGGATTTGTCTCTTGGGTAATTGTTTTTATTTAGTGTCAAATAAGAAAAACTGTTTTTAATTAGGTGATACATTTTCGTTGTTTTATTTTGATCAATTTTATAGAGAGAGAGAGAGAGAGAAAAGGAAAGTATAATAATTGTCATTTACTTAATTATCGGAATTACTTTTAATGTCTTTATTGTTTGAATTCGTTGTTTTTCCTACCAAAAGAATGGAATTTACCTACACCTACATAATAAATGTATACAGGGGAAACCAGGGAGACATGTGACTCATTTTTCTCACTTTTTTCGAACAACGTAAAAGTGAGTCACTTTTTTGGCTATTAATTCACATTTCACACTTTTACTCATTTATTTCGCCTTTTCTTTCAAAAACAACGTAGATAACTTGACATTTATCCTATAAAATCAATTCATGTTCAGCCTTTTTCATAAATTTTTTTTATTATACAGGAACGGAAAAGTGAAAACCGACAAGTTTCTGATTTATCACACGAATTTACCATTCAAATCAGAATCTTGTCGGTTTTCACTTTTCCGTTCCTGTACTATTTATTTTTATAAAACATTATACATTCATTATCTTTTAATTGTACTACTTTATTTGAATAGCTAGTTTCATTGTTTACAGATGTAAATTTTCGCAAACATGCGAAACGTAAAGTAGTAAAATTAAAAGATGATGAATGTGATATTTTTACAAGTAACAGCGGTGTTCTTTCCGAAACTCTTCTAACAGAGTTTCCTCTGAAAAGTTTATATTGTTGAAGTTGTTGCAGAAAGATTTTCCGTAATCAAATCAAATCGAGCGGCTTTGCCGTGAAGAAACGTTAGACCACTTCGCGAGTTTCGTACACATGGATTTTTTACAAGAAAATTCCAACTTGACAGAAGTAAAAAAATTTTTTGTAATGTTTAATTTTCTTGTTAAAAAGCCAATTGTACCAGAACTTGAAAGCTCGCGAAATGCTCTAATGACTTCACAAAAAATCCATAATTTATGAAATTGAAATTCTGATGTTACAAAATCGGTTAGAGTTGGAGAACGCGTGACTCGAACGAGATTGGAGTGAAAGGGGTGTTAAAACGTGGATTTTTAGCGTTGAAATTACGAATGAATTCTTATGAAACTCATCTCTGATCTCTCTCTCTCTCTCACCAGATTTTTTTCATGAAAAACTCAATTTATTGGTCTGAGAAGTGTGGCTGACCGAAAGTACTTTTAAATTGCTCTATAGTTGTAACACTTTCGCAGGGCTGTCGGTAGAAAATCCGGGCCCGGGGTGTGTTTGTCGTGAAACAGATTAAACGTAGCAACCGTTTTTATACATATTGTTGTAGTCACTACGTTTCCACATGGATTTGCTTTTCCACGGCCCTAATAATAATAAGAACCCGCCGTTACAACCTGTCCGGGTCAGAGGCTATGTCATTTTATTTTACTAGTTCCGCAATTTTTTGTGAGCCTTGGCTCACATGGATTCTCTTAGAAATCATTTCGTTACCGACGCTTCTACTGTGTCAGTGGTAAATTGCATACAAACCTAGTGCCATCTTTGATGTACTAGGTGCGGAAAATGTTAGGGCTTAGAATGCCGGTTCGGCCCTTAAATTTTTTTTGCCGGCGTATTGGATCCTGAATTCCGAACCATGCCTACCGGTAGCTAGCATTTTACCTTTTGGATTTCTTCTTGTGCTAATTTATATCTCCGCCTAAAATCAGACTCAGATATTTGTACACAGAATTCATCGAATATGATTCGTTGCGGCACCAAATTCCCAACTACCCAAATTATGAAGCCTTGGTGTCCCTAGGAACTTTACTTTCATGCTAAACATTGAAGAAAAAACCTATACAGAATTTGTCTCTAGGAGGATTGAACCCGGATATAATCGGTGGAAAGCCAGTTACCACTGAACTAACTCGTTCGACGGCCCTAACGTTTCGAAATTTGACAACGGATTTCGTACTGGAATTTTTGAAATAATATTTTATTAATTACTTTAGCGTACACGTACAGTTTAAATTATAGCGTCGCAGGTGAACATTTTTTGAAGTAGAAGTGTTAAATCACGTAAAATAGTAGCGTTTTCAATGAGAATCCCCCCTTCCCCGCTCTCGTCGGGCCTGCACTTTCGTTCCCAAATAAAATCTTAAGGTGGAATTCCACTCAATTTTAGATTGCAGATTTCACTCCGTTTTGCCTTCGTTTACTCCTCTTGTACAACGTTTAATTTCGAACTAACGTGAACTGTGAACTTTTCTTTGTGTGGTCATGTACTAGAAGTGGTAAAGTGATCTTCATTGACGAATAAGTATACTGACCAATGCAAGGTTGGGCCATTAAATGCTCAATTGAACTATTGCTCTCGGATGTATTTTGAAGTTTCGCAAAATTTCACTACACTACCGTGGGTTTTCTTATAGAGTAACAGCAGCAGATCGACTAACACATAAGACGAATAACGTTTAGAAGTTATAGAAAAGTACAGCAATAAACTCACTTTCCACTTTTTCTTAATTTTAACTCACTTTGCATTCACTTTTTTCCTCATTTCTAACTCATTTTTCACTTTTTCGGCTAAAAATTTCTAATACCTCCCTGGGAAACCCATAAAGGAGAAAAATAGGGAGGTATAGCCAAAATGCGATATGCATGCAAAAATATGTAAAAAGCAAAGAAAAGGACTCACCCAAAATATATCGATTTATACTTGATTGCTTTTGGGATTGTCAAGCTGTCTTCGCATGAAAATTTGTTTTTTTCTCAGGTTATTTCTACATTTTTTTAAAATGGGATGTAATCATTCATTCTAAGTTTTCACAAAGAAAAAGAAAGGATTTTTTTTTTGAATTTTTAGTGTTCTCTTTTTCCAATCTTCAAGGATTTCTCAATCGTAACCGTCGAAATTAGAATCCGTTTGTAGGAGAGAATGAAATGTAAATCGGGAAGAAAATTATGTAAACAGAGATCGGTGAAGCGTTTACGAAATGTAATAATAGAAAATGTTCATTAAGGAGTCAAATAAAATAACGGAAATCAGTCACGATGATTATGTCTAGACTTATCTATCGTCCAAAGAGAAGATCTAACTCCACCGTGGTGATAACGGCTGATTCCTCTTTGATATTTCGTAAGCTTAGAGAATCTCTTTAAATCTTTGCATAGGACATCGAGGGAATCATTGAAAGAATAATTTGTTTAGACCCGTTAGAAGATACGAAAATGGGTCTATTGCGTTTGCCACGACGTTTGTAACTTGTCGATTTGAGGGGGAAGTAAGGGGAAGCATCGATCATGGTCCTTAGATGCCAAATCTGCAATAAAAATTTTGTCCGTCTGCCAACACGATAGCTCGAGTAAAACTCAACCGATTCTCAAATACTTTATTTTTCCACTGTCCACATTGTGAAGAAGAAAAACGTTTCCATACATTGAGAGGTCTGAACATACATATCGCTAAAAAACATCCAGGTAAAAAGAAAATCAAACTTGATCAGTTGGAAAATTATGACGACAATTATGGTTTCAATGCTTGTGAAGAGACAGACTTAGGCATCTGGTTAGCATCTCTAAGAAAATCAATACCAACGTTGAGACGATGTCCAAAAGGTGCTCGGTATGATATGGCAAATGCTTTATCAAATGTCATCACTCAATGTATAAAGACGAACGACAAAAATTCCTGGAATACACTTTTACTTCTTCCCTACGCAATACTCAAAATACCGAATGCAGATGAAAATATTACAAATTTAACATCTTATGTTAGACAGAACATAAAAACATGGTATGAAATTGGAATAAATATGATTCCAAGTATACAACAGATACCGACAATTGACAGTAAAATGGACGTGAAAGGAAAAAATGTATCAAAGAAAGTCGAGGCAAAGTTATCAGATGGTGATATCAGTGGCGCTTTACGGCTAATTTCCTCAGATGAGATTATTGCACCAAACAACGAAGATACTTTAAATGAACTCAAGTTAAAACACCCCGCACATCCCGAGACATCTTTTTATCCAGATTCAATAATCGATGTAGATAAAATAGTTCCGACTGATGAAGAGGTTAATCTATCAATAATGTCATTCAGAAAAGGAACAGCAGGTGGTCTCGACAATTTCCGCCCTCAAATTTTGAAGGATTTGCTTAATGTCCAAAACGGTGACGCTGGAAACAAACTACTGCAGGCAGTTTCATCACTAACAACGATAATATTGAGTGGGAACGTTCCCTCTCAAATTTGTCAGTATCTCTACGGAGCATCATTGACAGCCTTACAAAAGAAATCTGGTGGTATTAGACCAATCGCCGTCGGTAATACATGGAGAAGAATTGCAGCAAAGATTACATGTCGTAGAATCGCTTCAGTATTGTCAAATTTATTTCTGCCAAAACAATTGGGAGTAGGAATAAAACATGGAGCGGAAGCTGGTGCACATGCAGCACGAATATATTATACATCAAAACATAAGTCAGTTCGTGTTTTCTTGAAAATTGATGTGAAAAACGCTTTTAATGAATTAAGACGAGACACTCTTTTGCAAAAAGTTAAAACCACCGTTCCAGAGATCTACAAGTTTGTTGAACAGTGTTACGGAGTGCCAACGAATTTATACTACAGAGAACATATAATTCTATCACAAAGTGTTTTGTCTTGTTCTCCAAGACATCATTACATCTCTTCAGAATCTTGACCTTAATATATGGTACCTTGATGACGGAACAATTGGCGGTAAGCCAGAACATGTTTTTAATGCACTTCAAGAAATAATCAAAATAGCAAAAGACATAGGTTTGGATTTAAACCACCGAAAGTGTGAAATGGCTGTTTTAGGAACCGAATCAACTGATGTTAAGAACGAGCTGCACAAGCTATTCAATACAATTTCGAATGGTATTCAAATGATGAAAACCGAAAATGAATTTCTGCT
>CM055406.1:22336907-22349206 GCA_029228625.1 Pseudolycoriella hygida | reverse complement strand
TCGAAATATTGATCCTTAAGAGCACATAAATATTCAATTTTAATAATTGATGATACAGTGGACTCAATTTCTAAATGTTACGCTTTCACGTTTCTTTATGTAAATTTACAGTGACATAAATCAAAGCGGAACATTTAGAAATTAAGTCCCCTGTATCAAATCCTTAATGAGGTTTGGTGATCCTTGTACAATACACAAGTATTTTCTTAGACGCTTTCACGAAAGTAAAAAAAAAAATTGAAGTTGAAGACAGGCCTGTCGGAAATCTTCCGAATTTACAGTATGGACAGTCCGAGCCTAATGATTCCACAGTATTTTTTAGACAGCTATAGATTTTTTATTTTTTTACAGATTTTTTGAGGATTTTCTTCGAATTTGAAAATATTCTGATGAAATTCGAATTTCTACTTTCTCTGCTGCGCGACTCTTTGCATAAAGATCCCCAGAAAACTGGGTTTTGACTCATTGGTTACTTACAGAGCAGAACCCATTTCAACAAATTTAGGGAAATTCGAGAAAACGAAGAAATTGTACATTGCGCTTTTTTTATGTGTTCAAATTCAAAATGATAATAATGTCTAATGTACTAGCTTGTTCAAGTTTAGATTATTATTTTCTTCAAAGTCTCTGGGGAGCGCAAAAATTATAGGGGGAGCTCCGCCACCCATAGTCCCACCGTAGTTACGGCCCTGCTTTGGAGAAAGATATTTTTACAGTCACCCGAATTCGAATGACTGTGAAAATATTTTTCTCCAAAGGCTCACAAATGAAATTAAATGTTCTGAAAACAATTGTCCTCAAACTGTCCTTTTGAAAGACGCTTAGAAAAACTAGAAAAGAGAGCTGTGTATCAGCCACTAGACAATGTCAGGTGCTTTATCAACTATTTCCAGTACAAAATTATGCATTTTCTACATCACGATATTCGCAAAAATATTTAGTTGCCAAGTTTACTTAATTCAATTTTTACGATGTTTTAATGCAACATTCTTATAAGGACAAATTGAGGACATTTCTTTACTTACTTTTATTTTTTTGCTAAATTACTTCCCCAAAAAAATTATTTATATTTTGCAGTAAAATTACTGTTAAATCAAATATACAAAGTGTTCCCCTAAAAGGACAAATTGAGGATATTTTTTTGGAGCTATTTGCTCCTCCGTAAGTCATCAGGAAAACCGTTTTCGAAAAATCAGCCTCTGTTCTAATTTAGTACACGCAAATTCCCAAGACGTCTAGCTACGACAAATTCCAATTCCTACAGGACATAATAGGACATATTGAGAACGATCGTTTTAGATGATCAAAATAAAATTTCCAGAAAACTTTGCCTTATCGTTATTTCACCCCCTGCAGCCTGCAGCATCAGTTTATAACAGCTAAAAGTGTGTTTTCGCTTCGTAACGTGCTTATGCATACTGCCGTAATTTGCAAACGAAACTTAGTGGTGACATTTTGAGAGAGTTTCTTATCTAAATTGCGGCAAAAAATAAAAACCACTAAAATCGAATTTATATCTCTGCAACAAATATCAAGTGAGAGATTAGTCCGATTGATCAACGAAATGCTGCGGGAGGATCATCACTCTTACTTTCTTCCGAAAAACCTCCCTAGACACTACTTCCCTAGAGATACGAGGAAACGTTGAACATTCTAAGAATGCTGTTAACCGGGTCATGCTAGCCATAGTCATTTCTATGAAAGTTAGCAACAAAACATAACCAAAGACCCGTATGTATCAGAACAGATGTTAAGCAAAAACTTACTCAACTATTGGTTAAGAATGTTAAGATATTTTTCAAAACCTTCAGGCTAAAACATTTTTTCAACATCAACCTGGGATTGACCTGAGTTTCGTATAAAAGCGATAAAAATTTCATCCTTTTACATTACTGTTTATCATCAATTTTATCTAAACTTTCTCAGCAAGCCACCGTCCTTACTCCACAATGGATCTATATGTTCTGAACTGCTATGACAAAACCATAAGCCTGCTACTTCGTACGGGGCTAAATAAACACTGCAACAATAATTTGTGGCTCAAAACTTTTTACTTAATTGCTGAATTATTCATTTAAATATTGTCACATGAAAATAATATCAATTATTTCGTATGAAAAGGTGAAACGAAACGAGCTTTTAAAAGGAATAAAGAGAGCTTTTTACTTCACGTAAACGGTGCCTTTCAATTTGTATGATATACACAAACACATTACAACTTGTCGTCATAAAATTACCTTTCATGTCTGATATAAAATACGTTTCCTGAGCGGTAAAAATTCTTAACAAATTATATCGTTGTATCGTTTTAGTGGACTTTTTAATTTCGAAAGTTATTTTTATTCAACATGATATACATTAGGTTCAGCTTAGTTTAATATCAAAAGGACTTTGAAGTAATCGGTTGTGCTTTAGCTATCACGTTTCAACATTACCACAAATTAGTAATCCCTTAGCCAGCGTATTTTTCTTAGGAACTGAGTTTACAAATTTTCTTTTTGACATTTTGTATTTTTGGAAAGTTTTCAAAAAATTTTTACTTGAATTAAATTTATTGAAAAAACAGTTTAAAAATGGTTATTAATACATTGCACACGAAAAAGGTTATCTGAAAATATCTCCCCCATTTTGTTACAAGAACGAAAAAGTGCCCATAACCTCAGACGCATTGCTCCTCTGAATGACCATGCTTATTATGTGCTTTAAAAACGACTTCGATCTGGGCTCGTTGGATTTCAAAATAATTTTCTGGCTTAATGCTTCAAAGAAATGGATAGCCTCTTCGCACCAAGGACCTAGCGTTTCAACGGCGAAGGGGACAAAATAATAGCCCTGGTTAATCAACGCACTATACTTCGCCGTTTTCTTCCTTGCATTGTCTTCTGCTGCACTTCTGTCGGTTCTCGAGCTAGCGCGAAGATTGCTTGGGGCCATAGTGTCAGTGCACGTCGCGTTTCATACCAAAGTACTACCCCTTGTCCACGGAATCAGTGATATGCCAACGCATGCAACCAAGCACCTGACTCTGACTGAAAAGCTAAGAACCGTGCAATGTCGATGTCGCGTTCGAAATTCAGTTGGTTCACCAACCGTTCTGTTGTAATAATGGTCCATTGGCGCTGTAGAGATGGTGTTTCGGGTTGGGTCTGTTGCTGTTGCAGAGCTTTCCACTCTTTTAGGCCATCTTTATAATCAGCAATCTGCTCAACAGGCGGGTGAGACTCTCCGAATTAATAGGAAGCGATGCCATGATCCATGTGCTTCCAAGTTGGCGTTGTTCTCAACAAAAAGACTATCTTCGGCAGCTTAAGGCAGTTCTGCAAGATCAAGATGTAGAACGCGACATGATAATTGTCTAATTCTAGCAGTCTTTCAAACCTCAGCTTTATTTCGACTAGCTTCTTTTCGAAAATGCGTTGGAGATAGCCACACCCAGCAAGATAAACTCGTTGACTATTAATTATAGTTCAGACTGTATGAGGGATAAGTTATTAATTAGTGGTGTGGGAAAGACAAGACTTACCAATATTCGGTTTGACGTTAAACATCGATGTCAAAGTCACAACTTATATGTTATATATTTGGACACTGCATTTTGGAGGATGAAATTGTTTTTCTTGTCCGTTCCACAACACATGAAACCGAATGCCGTATGAAATTTCGATTCTTGGTCAAACATATTGTAACATAGCCTTTGAGAACACAATCGAAATGTCTTTATTTCCTCAAAGGCTTGGGTTCATACGCGTTATATTTTCAACACATTTCAATCACAATAAAAATTAGAACAAAACACTAAGAGCAATTTAAATAATTGTCTGAAAATAAATCTTTAAAAAATGAAAATCCGAATAGTTTCCCTAATTAGTTGATTTTAACGACAGGTAAGCTAAATGTACCGAAACATAACGATTCATTAACACAGCAGATGTTAAGCAATTCTCCCTTCAACGCGCAGTGATTACGAAGAGAAGAAAAGTATTTTCGCAACATTCCCTTATAGGATTGTTAGTCTCGGCTTCAGGCAAATACTTCTACAAATACTTTATTTATTTATTATTTACTTTATTAGACCCGTACGAAGAACGAAAACTTCGAAAAGGGCTCTAATGCGTTTACCACGACGTTTGTAACCACCCCAATTTCGACCCGGGAGTACTACTAATACTAATAACAAACATACACTTACACTTCCAGAGATAACTTTCTATTCACATTACATTTTACTGGTAGACTATATTTTTGCATACTGTAAGACTTATGTACTTTTGCTCGGTTTAATTTACATTTCACAGGTATGGTTTGTACCTTCTGCAAAGCTTTTGCAGCAAAGCTTAATCTTCGCCTAAAAGTATGCTTTTTGTTTAAGTAGCAGATGGAGAAGTAAACTAAAAACTACGCTAAAAAATAGAGAACTAATATTTTCTTAAAGTTTTTGATATGAAAGATTACGCAACGCAAAAGTGTGTAGAGGGTGGGAGGCAAATGTGAAACGGGAGAGGGAAGGTTTAAAAATTCCATTTTTGCGTTACGTTAATAGATAGATGCAGCACTGTCAATTTTCAAAAAAAAGACTTATAAAAATTTGTTGACATGAAGGCGTCGCATACCAATGCTACTTGAGTTTTTAAATTTTTAGGCGCACCTTTGCCAATAGCATTTCTGTAGATAAATGTCGGTGTCTAAAATGCAGTACGCTAAATAAATTTAAAATTATGTTTATTTGATGCTAATTGATTATATTTTACAATAGAACTCTATAACATCGAAACCAAATCGTTGAATATTTGTGCCGCAAAAGGTGCAAGATGTAATCCATAAAGTTAAAGGTTCCAAAAACAATTTTTTTTTCAAACTCAAAGTAATATTGAAAGGTGTCACAAATTGCAAAGATATTGTTCTGCTGCGTTAAATTGTTTAACAAAACGTTTTATTGGGCAGATGTTGCACTCGAAAAAAGGTTCATTTCGTTTACCTAGCCTGCAGAGATATATACTCTGCTCATCATAAAAAAATAGTTAAAGGTAATTTTTTTGTAACTAATACAGTATTGTACAAGACCGCAATTTTGAATGGCAATAAGCTAATATTGTTCCCTAATTTACTTGACTTTTATATGAAGTTCATTGTCATGTTAGTGATTGTCATTATATATACTTGAAAAAATATAGGATTTTAAGCACCTATAAATATTGGAGATGTTTTCTATTTGCATTGTTTGGTATTTGTATAGTCATTCATTTCGTTTTAATTTATTTTTAAATAAGGGTTGGAGAGCACTTTTGTTTGTGGCAAACAAGGTGAAGATTGTCAATGTCTTCTCAAACGATTTTGCTGGCTCAGTTGTGAATAGGAACAGTGATGCGAATAAATTTTTTAACCACAATTTAAATGCGCTTTAGTTGAATTAATGGGAAAAATCAATTGACGCATTGAGCGTTTCGGTTGCAGGCATAAATGTAAAGGTCTTTAAAACAACGAATATGCTTGAGGAAAGTAAGAATCGCGTCCTAATAACTCCAAAGTCATGTATTTTTTCAGGCCAAAAATAAGTCCTACCCACATATTTGAGGGGTGTTTTAAAAATGTGATTTCAAAAATAAATATTGACTTTGAATAATCCACACGTTTAGAGCGACATTGGTGTCTGACATCACGAGAATGAGTATTTTACTAGTTTGGAGTGCACGCAATTCACCATGAAACCCACTCTGTGAATTTTTGAGATATCTATTCTCTTAAAACATAACTAAAGACCCGTACGTATCAGAATAGATGTGAAAAACAGAATATACCTGACAGATATGTTTTTTCTTTGCGTAGATGTGGCAGTTCTTTTTTATATTTAGTATCTTTTGATTTATGTAACTTCCTATTTGACTTCACTCAATATCTGTGCAATAAGAGAATGCACCATACGCTAAATAAATAAATAAGTGGCAAATAGGACATATCTTGCAAAAAGACTCGAACGTATCCTACCCAAGTACATCTCAGACCATTCAAATCTAGAAATGCTTATATCCAAGGATTGGTCCATTTTCCCCTAAAATTTCTCTCATTTTCTAAAAATTCTCTAAAATTTTGTTCTAATACAACTTCGCGTACAACTTCCGTGCTATACTTGCTGAGATATTTGCGAAAAAGCTTCACCGACCCTCGAAAAACCATGTTTTTAGTCACTTCCTCGACCATATCTCCGGAACCACTTGATCGATTTTGCTCATCTTCGAACTTGAACCATGGGAGGCATGTATCTTTCAGGGAAAAAAAGTTTAGGGTGATCGGTTGAGCCGTTTGGAAAAAAAAAGTGGAGACGGACGGACGGACATTTTTAGACCCGTACGAAGAACGAAGTTCTTCGAAAAGGGGTCTTATGCGTTTACCACGATGTTTGTAACCAGTCGAATTTCGATCCGGGAATAGGGGGGAAGCACCGATCATGGTTCTTAGATGACGAATCAACACGATTTTCAAAAACTTTTTTTCCCTGAAAGATAATCAAAAAATCTTTAATGGGATTGAATCCGGGCACTGTCGGCCCAAGAGCAACCAAGCTAGGGCCGTTTAAGTGATTTTTGGTCTTTTGTACATAACTCGAGTAAATCTTTTCTGATTTTCATTTTTTTTTTTTTGTTTGAAAGACAATCTATGGAAGAAATTTTTTTTAATTTGAGTCCTTGGACTTAGCTAGGGCACTAAAATCGAGTCTCTGCTACGGCTCTATGTGTTTCTTGTAACATAACTCGAGTAAATTTTTTCCGATTTTCAAAATTTTTTTTTGTTTGAAAGATCTCGGCATGACCGACAGTTTATAAAAGAAACTTTTGTCTGTGCTTAGGGCTCAAGTGGGCCATGTCGGTCCTAAGGTCGGCCGTAACCAAAAAACAATTTTTTTTTGTTATGTTGCAGAGGAAATTGAGGAAAACATTTTTGGCTATGGAATTGTGTGTCCGAGGCCTCTACTTAGGGCACCATGTACTAAGGTCGGCCCTAGCCCAAAAAAGGGTTTTTTCTATGTTGTAGAGAAAATTGAGTAGAACATTTTTCTTTGTATATTTGGTGGTCAATTTTGTGCTTTCGGAAAGGTTTTTTACATCGTTTCTTCGGACGGGTTTTTCAATATTGCCCTATCGGCAATTTCCAATACAACTTAATGTGGACGCAATTTCATACATTTAAGAGTTAAGGCAATATTTACTAAAATACGTTCGAGTCTTTTCGTAACATCAACTCTGTTCGCCGCATCTATTCTGATACGTACGGGTCCCTTCATATGTTTTATATTGTTGATTCGTCATATTTAGACGATAATAAATGCGTCCCCCAACTGCCATTCGATTTACCCCATGTTACATTAAAATTGTTTGTAGTAAACGTATAGGACCTTCGTAACTCGTACGGGTCCAAAAAGATCCCGAATCTCACTAAGTTATAAGCAAATCGAAGAGATGTCTACATTTACAAAATATTTGCAAAATAAATTGTGGTGTCTCTTCGATTTTCGAGTCTATTGTAACTAAATTATGATAGAAAAATTTTCTCCAGTCAATAAAATATTTTTAAATTGGTTTAATAACTGCAGGAGTAATCAATCAATGTTGCAATGTCCTAGTCCCAGTGTGTTGTAAGTGAAACAATAAGAAAAACTCATAAAATTGTTTTCAAATCCTGAAAAAAGAACAAAATGTAAGCAATCTGTCAATTTTGATCGAAGATCTGATATTAATTCAAAACGAATATTTCCCACACTATGGACTTTATGCGTGTGATTATCATGAGGAGTGTGCAAAAGATATTTAAAAAAAACTCCCAATATGAAACAACGTTGACATTTTGCCATTTAAATTTAAGCGCAATTTCTGAACGTTATACAAATTAGAATTGATTTAGAAGATGATTTATGTATTATGCTAAAAGTACAAAATTTAACAATCGCTAGAATTTTTTAATCACGAATTCAGATCTCTTTTGCAAACAATCAATTAACCGAAATGTTTATAGGGGCAATGGAAAATCTATATTCGTTGATGAATAAAATTAATTTTCGATTTCCATCTATGGATTCACCAAATATATACGTAGAATATATATACACTTCTATCTGTGTGCATACTATATAAACCATTTTGTTATGAAATTAAATTTCATCTCTACATATCTACATTTCTAAATAAATATCCTATTATGAAACAGCAGAGAGCTATAACAAACACCTCGTTAGCTACGGATTACGATTAAAGTCACTGATAAAAACAAAACGATAGAGGCTGTAAGATGTAGAGATTTTATCAGCACTTTTCATCCAAATTCAAACGACGGGGATAAAAGACATTATAAATGTATTATTTAGGCGAAAAAAGAGATTACGCTTTGTTGATAAGTGAGGATTATTTTCAATTTTTTTACGTAACATTTTCTAATTGATTATTGAAAGAAATCCCGATATTTCGGTAGAAGAATTTTTCGAACAAGTCGTGCTGTAATAACTATTGTAGCATTCTTTGTAGTTGTAGCGATACTTTTTTATTGGACAGTATGCTTCTAGTGGTATTGACCGCCTCAATGCATAGAAAAAAATACTATGGCTGCAGTTCGCAAATTCTTTTGAATTCGATTAAATCAAACGAGCATTACCCCTCAAATCCAATCGTTCATTGCCAAAATATCACCGTAACTTTAGGAAGTGACCAAAATAAGAACAGTAAAGGCAACGTAAAAGAGGATTGGATATTGATGTTAGCATTTTTTGTGGCTAATGACGCGTGAGTAAGTATTTGTAAGCTATGTCCATTCTCGACTATATTCACATCAAGAGAAGGGGAAAATAACTGAAGGAAATAGTAGAACAAAGAATTAGTACGAATGAAGGCAAATAATCTGGTTATAACCAGCGCGGGGACATGATATGGCGGTTGGTTATGTCACTGAACCAGCGAAGCAAATTTATGACAAGCAAATTTATGACCAAACGAAAAGTGTAACCAGAGAAAAACAAGGCAAATCCACTGTGAAAAACGGAAATACAATTGGGAAGACCTGGTTGTTTGGTATGAATTCTTCGATCCTGTTTTCCCGATAAATTTCTTTGTCTTGTAACTCAAAGAAATTCCTTAACAAATGTTTAGTACTGGTCGAAATAATGATAGTAGTTTCTTATGCTGAGTAATTGAATGAAAAAAGTACTGATAGACGCTTTTAGTCCACCTACCTTATCATATTTACCGTCAATCCATTGTTAACTTCCATTCTTTACGCATTAATCCATGACGTATATTATTTTCCCCAATAAACGTTGATTGAAATTCAAATTGGAAGCGAAATTGGAATTGATGATAAAATCCGATCCATATCGGAAGCAGAATTCTTTACAGATTTAATTTTTATTTGTCGTTTTCTTCGTAATGAAGAAAATTATTTTGTGTTGCTTTTTAGTCTAATTTTTTGTCGGTTCTGTGATGAAGTGTCAATATTGACTTAGGGAGGTGAGCCTTTGGTCGATTTCAGAAGGTAGCGTGGTGCCAAAAAAGTTCCTTTGACAATGCTGGATGAAGAAACGAATACATTAATGTGCACTGTGTGTGTGTCATATAAATTTTAGTTTGGCACTTCTGCTGCCCTCTACATTCACAGTAGAATAACTTAAGTAGGCAGTCTGATGCCGAGTTGAAATTTATATGACGTACGGTATTCGTTACTGCCGTTACGATGACATTAATATATTTTTGTCATCAGGCTGTGTTCTTTATGGTAACTTAAACTTCTGCAGTCTTGTGCCAAGCTGGACAAGTTGGTTCTAAGTGAAAATAACGTTTTAGTGGAGGATCTGATCGAAGTTAACTAATACCTGTTTTAAACTTCTTGTGGATCGCTCTTTTCATTTAGGTAATGACTTTGTGGGTGCATTTTCAAAAACTTTCATTTTGGACCATGAAATGAGAGCTTTTTCACAAGTATTTTTCAAGGAAAGTACCGGAAAATTCTTTATAATAAAAATGTTCTCATGGGCGAGGATCTGATCCAATTCATCTGAAGCCTGTTTTGCGCCCATTTAAGAGTGCTTCTATTCATTTCTGCATTCAGCTCGTTGGTGCATTTTCATAAAACTTTATTTTGATTCAGAAGCGCCGTGTGGAACCGAGTGCATAGTAATGTACTTGTTCCCCATTCCAACATTGTTATAGAAAGTTTTTTAGCACAAACTTGAAATGAAATTTTTCTCCATGAAAGTATTCTATACGACGATGACATAATGAGTTCATGCACTAGACAAAGGACCAGTCTACTGCATGAACTTCTTATTTCATCGTCGTGTAGAACATTTTCACGGATTAAAATTGCAACAGGACTCTTTTAACTAACATAATTTGTTAACTTTTTGGATGCTGTATCACAAAAAGGTGAAAGTTATAATTTCTTTAGCTGTACATATGAATTTTTTGCTTAATATTTTGTATATTGTATTTTTAGACCCGTAGGAAGAACGAAGTTCTTCGAAAAGGGTCTATTGCGTTTACCACGACGTTTGTAACCAGTCGAATTTCGTTAGATGACGAATCAGCAATAAGAAAATGTCCGTTCGTCCGTCTGTCTGTCTATCAACACGAGAATTCGAGTAAAACTAAACCGTTTTTCAAAAACTTTTTAAAGTGGTTTTTGGTATTTTGTAGATAACTCGAGTAAATCTTCTCCCATTTTCAAAAATCTTTTTTTTTTGAAAGGTCTGTGCATGCCTGACATCTTATGGAAGAAACTTTTTTGATTTTGAGCTTTTGGATTCAGCCAGGGCCCTAAAACTGAGCCTCTACTAGGGCTAAACGTGTTTTTCCTTCATAAATCGGGTAAATCTTATTCGATTTTCAAAAACTTTTTTTTCCTGAAAGATAACCAGATTGAATTTGGGCAAAATCGGTTGAAAATTTTCGAACTAACGATAGAAAAAGTGGTGAAAAACGTGGTTTTTGAAGGTTGGTGGAACTTTTTCACTTATATCACTGCGAAATTAGAATCGCTCTTCAAGGTTTTAAATGAAAGATATGGACATCAGAAAATCACGAAAAAATAGTGAAAATTCCGGGTGGTGCGGGCTATAGAGTCCTTAGTGTGGGTCCAACTCACGCTACGCTTTTTTTCGTTTGATAATGAGTTTTTTTGTGCAGTGTTGCAGAGAAAAAAGAGGCGAACCTCTGCTAAGTGCTCTAGGTCGGTGCTAAATTCTGGGCTTATTTTAAGGACTCGGAGAGATTTTTTGCACCGTTGCGTTGCTTCGGACGGGTTTTTCAATATCGTCTCACGGCCATTACCAATCAAATTTAATGAGGACGTAGTTGGATATACTTAAGAGTTAGTCAATATTTACTTGGATACGTTCGAGCCTTTTTTTAACATCTTTTCTGTTTGCCACATCTATTCTGATACGTACAGGTATCTTCCATATGTTGAATTTTATAACCACGTCAAAATAAATGAATTTTACTTCAAGGAAGTGGACGCCTTACCAGCGCCTGTGCCGTGCTATATTACGCCTTGCAGGCTTCCTTCCGTGAATAGGGCTATGTCCTTAACTCCTCTGCACAACTTAAACTATGCTAATCGGATTTTTTCCGCTTGACGTTTTAAATTAAATTTTTTTTTGTCGTTTTTCCACTATTCGTTTGTTTTGCGCCGAGAAATTATTTTACCGGCTTTCCAATTCATTTTATCCGAAAGCCTGCAACTTCTTGGGAACCTTCCGAAACAAGAAAAAATCACTGCCACCATAACGGTATAATTTGGTAAGAATTTTACCCCCGTTATTGAGCTATAGAGAGTGAAATATAAAATAAAATGTTCAAATGTTCAACCGGTCAATTTGTTTATATTAATGCTATAAAGTTTAAATACATTTATTTCATTTGAAATATAAATATCGTTAAAACAAAAGCAAAAAAAAAAACTATGAAAAAAGGTGGAATTCAATTTTTTTGTTGAAAATTTCTACACTGAGATACTTATTTTTTGAATAACAAAAAAGTACAAAAGTCTGAAGTTTATATGCGAAAAAGGTAGGGTAAACATTTAATTAAATGCGATTTAGTCAATTATCTTTTATACTATACAATGAAAAGGGATTTTCAATATCTCAACCAAATGATGGATTGAAATAATTTTTAATGGTCTTATTATATTTTTGCTGTCTGCTGTTTGACAAAGAAGATTAAACTTTTTTTATTGTTATTATTATTTGTGCATGTTTATGTGATTTATTTATTTTAATTGGCAAATTTCCATGTTACAAGTATACACAAAAATTTTCTCAT
>CM055406.1:22287361-22332465 GCA_029228625.1 Pseudolycoriella hygida | reverse complement strand
CGAACAAGTCGTGCTGTAATAACTATTGTAGCATTCTTTGTAGTTGTAGCGATACTTTTTTATTGGACAGTATGCTTCTAGTGGTATTGACCGCCTCAATGCATAGAAAAAAATACTATGGCTGCAGTTCGCAAATTCTTTTGAATTCGATTAAATCAAACGAGCATTACCCCTCAAATCCAATCGTTCATTGCCAAAATATCACCGTAACTTTAGGAAGTGACCAAAATAAGAACAGTAAAGGCAACGTAAAAGAGGATTGGATATTGATGTTAGCATTTTTTGTGGCTAATGACGCGTGAGTAAGTATTTGTAAGCTATGTCCATTCTCGACTATATTCACATCAAGAGAAGGGGAAAATAACTGAAGGAAATAGTAGAACAAAGAATTAGTACGAATGAAGGCAAATAATCTGGTTATAACCAGCGCGGGGACATGATATGGCGGTTGGTTATGTCACTGAACCAGCGAAGCAAATTTATGACAAGCAAATTTATGACCAAACGAAAAGTGTAACCAGAGAAAAACAAGGCAAATCCACTGTGAAAAACGGAAATACAATTGGGAAGACCTGGTTGTTTGGTATGAATTCTTCGATCCTGTTTTCCCGATAAATTTCTTTGTCTTGTAACTCAAAGAAATTCCTTAACAAATGTTTAGTACTGGTCGAAATAATGATAGTAGTTTCTTATGCTGAGTAATTGAATGAAAAAAGTACTGATAGACGCTTTTAGTCCACCTACCTTATCATATTTACCGTCAATCCATTGTTAACTTCCATTCTTTACGCATTAATCCATGACGTATATTATTTTCCCCAATAAACGTTGATTGAAATTCAAATTGGAAGCGAAATTGGAATTGATGATAAAATCCGATCCATATCGGAAGCAGAATTCTTTACAGATTTAATTTTTATTTGTCGTTTTCTTCGTAATGAAGAAAATTATTTTGTGTTGCTTTTTAGTCTAATTTTTTGTCGGTTCTGTGATGAAGTGTCAATATTGACTTAGGGAGGTGAGCCTTTGGTCGATTTCAGAAGGTAGCGTGGTGCCAAAAAAGTTCCTTTGACAATGCTGGATGAAGAAACGAATACATTAATGTGCACTGTGTGTGTGTCATATAAATTTTAGTTTGGCACTTCTGCTGCCCTCTACATTCACAGTAGAATAACTTAAGTAGGCAGTCTGATGCCGAGTTGAAATTTATATGACGTACGGTATTCGTTACTGCCGTTACGATGACATTAATATATTTTTGTCATCAGGCTGTGTTCTTTATGGTAACTTAAACTTCTGCAGTCTTGTGCCAAGCTGGACAAGTTGGTTCTAAGTGAAAATAACGTTTTAGTGGAGGATCTGATCGAAGTTAACTAATACCTGTTTTAAACTTCTTGTGGATCGCTCTTTTCATTTAGGTAATGACTTTGTGGGTGCATTTTCAAAAACTTTCATTTTGGACCATGAAATGAGAGCTTTTTCACAAGTATTTTTCAAGGAAAGTACCGGAAAATTCTTTATAATAAAAATGTTCTCATGGGCGAGGATCTGATCCAATTCATCTGAAGCCTGTTTTGCGCCCATTTAAGAGTGCTTCTATTCATTTCTGCATTCAGCTCGTTGGTGCATTTTCATAAAACTTTATTTTGATTCAGAAGCGCCGTGTGGAACCGAGTGCATAGTAATGTACTTGTTCCCCATTCCAACATTGTTATAGAAAGTTTTTTAGCACAAACTTGAAATGAAATTTTTCTCCATGAAAGTATTCTATACGACGATGACATAATGAGTTCATGCACTAGACAAAGGACCAGTCTACTGCATGAACTTCTTATTTCATCGTCGTGTAGAACATTTTCACGGATTAAAATTGCAACAGGACTCTTTTAACTAACATAATTTGTTAACTTTTTGGATGCTGTATCACAAAAAGGTGAAAGTTATAATTTCTTTAGCTGTACATATGAATTTTTTGCTTAATATTTTGTATATTGTATTTTTAGACCCGTAGGAAGAACGAAGTTCTTCGAAAAGGGTCTATTGCGTTTACCACGACGTTTGTAACCAGTCGAATTTCGTTAGATGACGAATCAGCAATAAGAAAATGTCCGTTCGTCCGTCTGTCTGTCTATCAACACGAGAATTCGAGTAAAACTAAACCGTTTTTCAAAAACTTTTTAAAGTGGTTTTTGGTATTTTGTAGATAACTCGAGTAAATCTTCTCCCATTTTCAAAAATCTTTTTTTTTTGAAAGGTCTGTGCATGCCTGACATCTTATGGAAGAAACTTTTTTGATTTTGAGCTTTTGGATTCAGCCAGGGCCCTAAAACTGAGCCTCTACTAGGGCTAAACGTGTTTTTCCTTCATAAATCGGGTAAATCTTATTCGATTTTCAAAAACTTTTTTTTCCTGAAAGATAACCAGATTGAATTTGGGCAAAATCGGTTGAAAATTTTCGAACTAACGATAGAAAAAGTGGTGAAAAACGTGGTTTTTGAAGGTTGGTGGAACTTTTTCACTTATATCACTGCGAAATTAGAATCGCTCTTCAAGGTTTTAAATGAAAGATATGGACATCAGAAAATCACGAAAAAATAGTGAAAATTCCGGGTGGTGCGGGCTATAGAGTCCTTAGTGTGGGTCCAACTCACGCTACGCTTTTTTTCGTTTGATAATGAGTTTTTTTGTGCAGTGTTGCAGAGAAAAAAGAGGCGAACCTCTGCTAAGTGCTCTAGGTCGGTGCTAAATTCTGGGCTTATTTTAAGGACTCGGAGAGATTTTTTGCACCGTTGCGTTGCTTCGGACGGGTTTTTCAATATCGTCTCACGGCCATTACCAATCAAATTTAATGAGGACGTAGTTGGATATACTTAAGAGTTAGTCAATATTTACTTGGATACGTTCGAGCCTTTTTTTAACATCTTTTCTGTTTGCCACATCTATTCTGATACGTACAGGTATCTTCCATATGTTGAATTTTATAACCACGTCAAAATAAATGAATTTTACTTCAAGGAAGTGGACGCCTTACCAGCGCCTGTGCCGTGCTATATTACGCCTTGCAGGCTTCCTTCCGTGAATAGGGCTATGTCCTTAACTCCTCTGCACAACTTAAACTATGCTAATCGGATTTTTTCCGCTTGACGTTTTAAATTAAATTTTTTTTTGTCGTTTTTCCACTATTCGTTTGTTTTGCGCCGAGAAATTATTTTACCGGCTTTCCAATTCATTTTATCCGAAAGCCTGCAACTTCTTGGGAACCTTCCGAAACAAGAAAAAATCACTGCCACCATAACGGTATAATTTGGTAAGAATTTTACCCCCGTTATTGAGCTATAGAGAGTGAAATATAAAATAAAATGTTCAAATGTTCAACCGGTCAATTTGTTTATATTAATGCTATAAAGTTTAAATACATTTATTTCATTTGAAATATAAATATCGTTAAAACAAAAGCAAAAAAAAAAACTATGAAAAAAGGTGGAATTCAATTTTTTTGTTGAAAATTTCTACACTGAGATACTTATTTTTTGAATAACAAAAAAGTACAAAAGTCTGAAGTTTATATGCGAAAAAGGTAGGGTAAACATTTAATTAAATGCGATTTAGTCAATTATCTTTTATACTATACAATGAAAAGGGATTTTCAATATCTCAACCAAATGATGGATTGAAATAATTTTTAATGGTCTTATTATATTTTTGCTGTCTGCTGTTTGACAAAGAAGATTAAACTTTTTTTATTGTTATTATTATTTGTGCATGTTTATGTGATTTATTTATTTTAATTGGCAAATTTCCATGTTACAAGTATACACAAAAATTTTCTCATAAAAAATTCCTTTTGTTAAAATTTTGAATATTTTGTACAAATGATATACAAAAACAAAAATATAAGCAAAATAAAATAACAATTTTTTGGATTTTGAGCCTACCAAAATTTGGAGTAAAACTGTATTATTCCACATGATTTGTACGTTATTGTTATGGTTGTGTTTCGCGGTACACATATGCTATGGAAAGACCACTATAAGATGAACTTTGTGTCAGGAATGTGGGTGTTAATACACAGTTACCGTTATTTTATGCATGAACATTTCGACCTTAAGCAGTAATTATATTGGAGGCGATAAAAATCGCTCGCGTAAGGTTTGTTTGAAAGCTCAACTTGATAAAATTATTTTTATTTTTGTCAGGTTGAGCTTTCAAACAACCCTTACGCGAGCGATTTTTATCGCGTCCAATATAATTACTGCTTTACACTTTCTAAAATAGTGTAACAAACGCTGAAACGTAACGTTGCACATGAAACAACCGTACCAAGCGACACAAAGTCACACTTTATATGAATATCTTCAAATCGAATTCTCCTATGTGCATATTGTTAACTCTAAGCTAAATATATTGTTAGAATCGCCTCGGTCGCTTCTCTTCACAACTTTATCTCCACCAAGAAGATGGTCAGTAATTATAATGACCAGTATTTATCATAAAATGTAAGCCGATATTTTACACCGACCAACACTCCTAGGAGTTTGTTATTCAAGTTAACAAAAGTATCATTAAAGAATGCGGAGCATTGAAAACGTAGACACATCTGACTTATTTGCAGAAAAAGGATGAAATATTTAATATGGACATTTCTGTCTGAATGAATGAATGAATTATTTTATTAGCTTCAGCTATACAAAAATCACATTTTAAGCTTTACAAAATTATTTAAATTAAAAACTTTCTTAAATATCAGTACCCTTACGGAAATATATTTATGCATCAAATAGAATTTTGTACTTCTGCGCAGCTTTTTAACACTGCAAAAACCTGCAAAAATATATTTCCGTAAGTGTATCAATATTTTCCCTAATGTATTTAATAAGTAGTCTTTTAAATTCTTTAATATTTGATTCATTTTTAATGTTTTTTGGAAGTTCATTAAACATTTTTAAGGCATTATACATCATTGTATTTTGCGTCGATGTTTTCTCAGTTCTTATCAGATGAAAGTCATTTCCATTTCTCATCCAATAATTTGGTTTCCGATCTAGAACATATTTCACCATGACACTAAGCTTTTTAGGCATTAAAATATTTTTTAGTTTGAAAATTCTAATTAATGTCAAATAGTAAACCCTCTGTTTAACACTCAACCAACACAACTTCTTTAGCATTTTCTTTACGCTTGTGAGCTAACGACCTTAACGTAATTCGCATCGCCTTGTTTTGTTGTTTTTGTAATCTTTGAAATTCACCTAGATTGCACTTAAAAAGAAGAGATGGGTTGAGTACTGAGTGAGGTGCAATAATTGATTTATATAGATAGTGATTCTGCTTCCAATTGTAAGTTTCCTGCTAATTCTCGCCATTCATTCTCGCTCTTCAATATATTTTTTTTCAACAAATTGAATATGTTTAGTCATTTTTGAGTCCTTAGAAATTACCATTCCCAGGAGTTTTATTTCTTCGACTTGGTCTATGATTTCGCCGTCTATCTTCACTTGTTAATTATTACGAAATGTAAAAAACTTACGAACACTAAACATTATGTGATTGGATAATTGTTAACTTAGGAATTCTCGACCATTGGGTCCCTCATTTTAGAAAAAAAAAACTTCTTTCATTTTATGAAAAACCTTGTTTGAAACAATGTTGAGTTCCCATGAGTTTAATCAAACCTTCAAATATTCAAATTTTTGAACAATTTTTCATAAAGAATTCTTTTCTTTCTGACTCGAAAAAGAATTAACTTTTGGATTTGATTTTTTAGAAAACTTTTTGTTCTATTCCCATCTATTCCTCATCCATATGGTCGGCCACCCAGAATGGTAATAATTTCGAACTTTCAAAATATTTTCATTTGTTTACGAGGTGGTCTCTATTTTCGGTTCTCTTAGCAAGCATGAAAGAGTTATTTACGTAACTAGGAAAAATATAATGTTTTTGACGAGTGTGAGGTTGCAGCCCGCGGCAAAGCAAAGGGCTGAAATCACACTAGCCAAAAACATATATTTTTCCGAGTTTCGTACAATATTTTTATTCCGAGGGTTCAGAAAACTGTTGTTATGTTTTAAAACAGGACGGAAAACAGCAGTTTTTCGTGCTAGGAATGAAAAACTCAATACATCACGCGAAAATGAGTAGGCCTTGTAAATGACTATTAAGTCTCTAGGGGCTTAAATCTTTTACTGGGAGTTAAATATTTGCTGTCAAACTTTTTGTTTGTTTGGAAATAGACATCCAACCCGCGATAATTTCGTTGTTTTCAGCATCTTACGTGCAAATTTTGGATATATCCGCAAAGAGTATATTTTCTAAAGACATACCCCAATATGTGTGGCAATATAGTGAAACCATGTAAAGTATCAAAATTAAATACCTGTTTGTGATGAAGTGATGAAGTTGATGTTGTGATTTTTAATTACTTCCGACCTGTTGACAATGTGTTCGCCATAATAAAACGAAAAAATAAAGATCAAGTTCTTAAAATGTTAAATGGCTCAAAATATAAAACGATTCGATTTACGACTGAAGAGGAAACGAACGGTAAAATTAATTTCCTAGACCTAAGTTTGAAGAGAAAATCTGATGGGTCGATTGAAATTAGTGTATTTAGAAAACCAACAAGCACGAATCGTTTCATCACTAGCGATTCATATTGCCCACCGTCACATAAAATAGCAGCTTTCCATAGTATGACATATAGACTGTGTAAGCTACCATTGAATGTTAAGGATTTTATGGATGAGTTAAAGCATATAAAAACAATCGCGAATGTAAACGGTTTCAATGAAAATGTGATTGATCAGTTAGTCGAAAAACATTCAAGGAGAATCAAAAAACAAAATCTATCTACAATGTTCAACGACTCTCAGAGTGCTAAAAGAAGAGTGTGTTTTAACTATGCAGCGCCGATAACCAATAAATTAAAAACGATCTATAAAAACCATCAAGTGGATTTGGTTTTCGTGAGTGAGAATAAGTTAAAAAGCCTTCTGTGTTCGACAAAAGAAAAAGTTGACAATCTTAATAAGTCGGGAATTTACGAAATAACGTGCGAAATCTGCTCTAAAATTTACATTGGCCAAACTCGAAGGCAAGTTATAAAACGTTACAAAGAACATTGTGCCCACATAAGATATAACAGACCTGAAAAATCTGCAGTGGCAAAGCATGTAGTAAAAGACTTGCATTCGGGTATAACAAGGTTAAATGTAAAATTGAAAAAACAAGTAACAAAACCGTACCTCTTAGATGCATGGGAAAGTTGGTACATGCACAAAAATAATACCAAACTTATGAACACAGACCCAGCACCGATTTTGTCTCCTTTGTTTAATTTTTGAAAAACAATAAATCGGATAAAGCATTAAGTGTTAGTGTGTGTTTTTTCTGTTATCGTACGAATGTTCGTTATCACTGGAAAGGAAATACGGAATCCGAAGCAGTCTCATTTAGTCACGCGACCGAAGATGATCTAGGGTGATCGAAATATATTTCGCGTAAGTTTGTTTGTTTAATTTTGAATTTTATTAAAACAAATAAACATTAAAAAGTATGCCCAACAAATGGTGGAAAAATTCTAAATTTTAAATAAATAAAATCCACTGAACGAAAAAATATTTATTTCCAACATTCGCTATTTTTCCTTGTATTTTTATAACGTAACACTTCCCCCCCCCCTCTCGTCCCCTTTAAATTGGACGTCTTTTATGAATGACCACCTACGGAGCTACCATTGTTGTTGAAAATAATAAACTGCAGTTTTTGCACCAAATTTTACAACAGACTAAATAAATGCGATGCACTTGTGAATTCCCACACTTTTTATCACACTTATTGTGACAAAAGATATGAATAAACAATGGGTTTTTGTTTTTGATGAACTTAGTTGATTCAGTGGCTCTGAATGACGTTAGCCCGTCTTCTTCACAGACCAAAGAAGTAGCGGTAGTTTTGACTGTTAGCGCAACATCGGCTTTTGTGAAAGTACAGCGAATTTCATAATACGATGTATATGATTTGATCCGCCCTAGTATATCATAGTGATGGCACTAGGTTTGTGTGCAATTTACCACTGGCACAGTTAAAACGTCGGTAACGAAAAGATCTCTAAGAGAATCCATGTGAGGAGAACTCACAAAAAAAGTGCGGGACTAGTAAATAAAATGATCTCGCCTCTGACCCTGACGGGTTGTAACGGCGAATTATTATTATTATTACTATATGTATACGATTTGATATGATAGGATTTTGTACATCCTCTCGCATAATATAATAAAAAGTATTTATTCACACCAGGATCGAAAATATGGGGTTTTCTTACGACTTTTGCACACGTACCTGTTTGAGACGGTTGATTCTAGATAATTTCGCAATAAGCACTCAATGCTTTTATGTAACAAGCGAAATTGTCTGAAAAAACCCGTCCCAAAGAAACACTTCCATTATTAACATATTTAAAATTTTCTCAAGAATAATGCAACATTTAGAGATCTTAAATCTGATAATCAGATTTCCAGAAGTTTGTCGGAAGCTTCACGGATTCATGGATGAAAATTTTTCCGATTTACACAAACTACTGAAATCTACAGGCAGACTGTTTTTCTTTTATTATAATTTTTCTTCCCTACTGAGACTTTTGTTATGCGAGTAAAATTTTGAATATCCTTACCGAATATATAGTTCTTTTTTGTATAATAAATGAATGGATAAATTTATCATTATCATACAGTTCAAATTATAAAAATAAATAAAAATAAATTTAAAAAAAGCAAATTCACAAGATTTATGACTTTGAAGATTTTAGTCACAATTACATAAATAATATGAGCATCAAACACAATGTACAAATTAAACTGCTTGAATTCATTTACCATCGTTTTCCATAAAGTTAATGCCTATAAATAAGAAGCCAATGTAATCAAATCCATTGAGTATAAATGGGCATCCGAAAATCTTTTATTAACAATAAGCTATTCATCACAGATCTCGCAGACATCTTTAAAATTTTGTTCGGATATGTTTTTATTTACAATAAATATTTTTAGTATTATTTGATCAATATAACACTAATTGTACACAGTTCGGAAAATATCAAAAAGCCCGGTGTGACATAGGCGTAGGTAAATACTATACGATGTTAATATTTAATATATTATTTACAATTTCAATAATAGCTCATAATAATGTCTAAATATGAAAATGTAATAATTCAAACAATTTTTTTTTAAATATTAATTTTGTTCAGAATAAATCATGGATTTGATACTTTGTGTCTTGTGTGTTGAATAGGTCATTTTAAATGGAACAATAAATCAATCAACTATTTAAAATATTTTCGTAAGTGAATAACAGATAATCGGTGATAATACTTTATTAGAGATTATTTATGTATTTTTATTATCGCTCAAGACCGATATCATAAAAACTTCCATATTATTCCATTTAACACCAGCATTCAGTTTGTTTTTATCACATCACCATTTTTATAACTCCAAATTTTTATTCAGAAAATCGGGTTCGTTAGGCTAATGTGTGATGAGTTTGTTAGTTTATTTTCAAATTGTTGAATTATTCAAAGCACAGATCATTTGTCACTCACTAACCGCGATTTAAACCGAATGTGATTCCCACAAAGCAGCAAGTAGTTTCTTCTACTTATTTCAGATATAACTTCAATGACTGCGCTGTCTTAAAAAATCTACCAATATGAGCGCATAAGGATTAGGGATTGCAAAACCGTTATAAATTGAGTAAAATCCTAACCGGTCGTGCTCTCATACAAACCGTATTATTTTCAGGGTTACTTCAACTCCCAAATTCCTAATTTTCTTCCCAATGTATTATGTATGTGCAGCTGTAGCCTTTCATTTAAAAGAAGGCGTTCGAAGAGGAATCGGAGGAGGCTTAACACAGCTCAAAGGCTGGCAAGTATAAGAGTAGCAAGCGCATACCGAACAATATATCTAGAAGCGGTGTGTCGAAGCCGGGAATTTCCAACTGATTCAGTTTCTGTCGAGCCACGCGTGTTTCAAGATATACCTGCAAAGGTTTGGATTCGCGGAGTCACCTTTCTGCACGACATGCGAGAGAGAAGAAGAGAATGCGGAGCACGTATTTTGTCTGCCCTCACTTCGAACAAGAGCGCGGTGAGCTGATGACGGTGGATAGGTCAGAGGTAAATGCCGAAAACATAATATTTGAGATGTGCCGCGATGAGGAGTTGTGGAAAGTAACGCATAATGTAGTTGCAAAAAATAATGGGGAAGCTGCAAAGTGCATAGAGAGACGATCAAATAAGACTGCCAGTTGATCTGAGAGAGTATGTGCGAAAGCACAGCGCCTCCCCGAAGTAATGCTGTGTTCCGGGGAGAAGAGAGCATGAAGACTAAGGAAAGGGGTTTTAGTTGGTAGGTCATTGAAGAATAGAATCCAACACTACCTTGGTCCGAGAGGACCGGGTGTCTATGAAGATTTCCCCACCCTTAACGTGTCCATACCCCCAAAATTGTCTTGAATCTAAAGGCTTAAAAAGATAAAATGAGAGAGAACATGGAACTTGAACTTCACTCTCAATCATTACTTTCCCAAAATGAAAGACATTACTTTTCTATAACTCTTCATTTGAGTAGATGCCTAGAAAGTTTTTTTAACGTTGACCGGTCTGGTTTTAGATTCAAAAGCTTCATTTCATTCACTTTCATTTCCTTGAAACTAAGACTTTGACTTTGACTGTTTTTATCAAGTTTAAAGTTATCGTCCATTGCTCCCTTGCTCGAATTCCTTCTATAAATTTAGATTTAGATTAGAATTATGATTTTATAAAGTCTTATGTGTTAGCTATAGCTTTAAATAGTTTTATTGAGGAAACTCACGACGACGGCGTCAAAAGTTAATCAGCGCTCAAAAGTTAATTTCTTAACTTTTTGGCATTCCCAATAACTCTGTCAAAACCATTGAAAAACCTATTTTTTTGATAACTTTTAGCTGAAAATTAGCATTGGACCCAAATATTAATGAAATCCGTTGATCGGATGTTTGCCAAGCGATTGGCAGATAGTTGGAAAAAATTGTTTATGATTCTGAACCAAATTTGACCAACAAACACGTGCTTTGGTGGATTTAACCTAAAAGTCTATGAGGTCATTTTCGTCTTTGAAAGAAACACGTCCTAAAGAAACACATTCAATTTTTTCCAGCTATCTGTCAATCGCTTCACAAGCACCCA
Organism: Pseudolycoriella hygida; assembly: GCA_029228625.1. Lineage (NCBI taxonomy): Eukaryota > Metazoa > Arthropoda > Insecta > Diptera > Sciaridae > Pseudolycoriella > Pseudolycoriella hygida. The sequence goes on along the minus strand of CM055406.1, from coordinate 22,321,241 downwards.
GATCTACAGATTTCATTAATAATATTTAGGTCCAATGCTACTTTTCAGCTAAAAATTATCAAAAAAGTAAGTTTTTCAATGGTTTTGACAGAGTTATTTAAAATGTCAAAAAGTTAAGAAATTAACTTTTAACGTCGCCGTCGTCGTCATGAGTTTCCTCATTGATTCTATGTGAGCATTAATATAAGTAAGGATTGGAACAGGTCACCTCAGCCCTGACTTTTTTCAGGTTTACCTGAACCTGATGTTGATCCGAACTTATTTTAAAGATTTCAGGTGCGAACCTGATCTGTGAATTTAAGGTTTGACCTGAACCTGACCTGAAAAGAAACGTCGAAAAGCAGTGAATGAAGTGTGCTTTGTGGCAACACTTATCATTTCATCATGGAATACCACGATCGAAGCGGGTATAGTTACGAATTTCACATGAAAAACTGCATTTTTCGGCTCGATCTGCCTTACAACATTCAAAAAATTTTCACAAAAAACTTGATCAAAGATTTATTCGAGAAACATGCATCGGCTTTCAGGAACATTCCATGTTTCTTACGAATGAAAATTGACGTATGTTCTCATGGTTGCTCATAGTATGCTCTCAAGTTCAGGTAAGATCAGGTCAGGTCAAAACTGGAATTCTTCAATATGTTTCAGGTCAACTTCTGGTTTGACCTGAGCCTGGCCTGAAAAATCAGGTCTTTTCAATTCAGGTCCAGGCCAGGTCAAACTCGACCTGTTCGGAGCCTTAAATAAGATTTTGTTTCCTTTTTGTTCACCCACTGCAAATAAATTGAATTGAATCCCAACGTAAGATACAAATTTTCTTTGTAAAACTATTAGTCATACAGGTCTCAATCGTCAGTCCTTAATGTTGCATTTTGAGTTGAAAAAATTTTGCCTATAGCGAAATGGATGATTTCGCCATGCTTTTTTGACAAAAAGTTGAGTAACTTTAGTCATAGATCAACCCTTAACTCAAGCTTGGTCTCAATCGTCAGCTCTTAATCAGCCTCTTTAGAATGGTTCCGGAATAGGCTAAAAATAATTCTAAAATAGTAGAAAACACGTTTGGCATGTTTTGAGCCAAAAATTCATTAAGGGCTCGAAACCCATAATTAGCTCCATTGTTTTTGGCTCTTTCCTCATCCACGGGGTCGAGGATCCAGCGAAATACACATCGAAATAGTTGCTTTTCGTTCGGTGAAAAGTACTGTCTCTTGAACTATGGGACCCTAAGATATTGTTTGAAATTTCGAAAAAGAAAACACGTTGTTTTTCGTTGAAAAAAAGAATTTTAATGTGATTTGAAGCCAAAAGTTACAAAAGCTTACAAATTATTTACCGTTTTAGATTTTTGGAGGAGGTGTTTTGCCCACAAAATGTGAACAAAATCAAAATTTCGAAACCTAAGTTCAATACTAAGTTCTTTTCGGATTCCTTATGAAATTCTAGAAAGAAATAAGCTTTCATTCGGTATCATTAGAGTATGATAGTTTTTGTATATGTAAGTTCATAGCTGTGAACCAAAATTCAACCTTGACGACCTGTACTTCTCATTTAATTCAAACCTGTGTTCGTTAATTGAAATATTTACGACAATAAACGACACAGGGCGCGGAACACGACAAATTCGATATCAATCCTAGAGGTGTTGATGTTAAGTCATAAGAAACATTTCCTTTTAAAATTTGTTATGTTTGAATTTACCTGACCGGTTTCGATAGCTAATCTACCATCATCAGAGGTTCTGTTTGTTTCATTTCAGCAAAGTACAAAAAGTAAGGCGGTACTCAACATGAACTGCATTCACTTATTCCTCAATATTTAGATCCGTACGAGGGCCTATGATTTCTTTCGTACAATTCTAAATTGTGTAATTAATTTTGAATTTGTTTTACATTTCATTATAAAATCTTTATTGGATTCAAACGACACATGTCTTTTATACGGATTGCCTCATTGTTCTCTTTTTTGGGAACATGTGCTTTTATAAAAAATGATTCTTTTGCTCGGATTCAAAGTTAAATTATTGGTGAATTCGTCGCGAAACTAGTAAATAATGATCTAGCCCCTAACCCTTCATGGGTTGAAGAAGCAGATTATTATTTTTACTATTCTATTGCTCTTTAGGTAAATCGAAGAACGACTTAATTGTCGCAGGCGAAAGATTTTGGTTGAAGGACTTCTTATAAGTAAGAATTTCAATAATTGATAGATTTGGTATTTGTTTAACGCCGTATGCGAAAATATTTAGGCTCTCAACTAGTTTTGTTTACTAAATCAAGGTGTTTGAAATTTTGAAAATTTGGATCCGTTTTTCTTTTTTTCAGCTATAAGATGGGCTAAATTAGCCGCTCGGGCCACCTTTTCTGGCACGGGCCCGAAGGTTTTTTTTCCGTTCCTCTACTATAATCAGGTCTGCCTAAAAGGTAGTTTCAAAAGGAATGTTGAGATTGAAGATGGGCAAAATCGGTCAAGAACTTTCGAAGTTACGATCGAATAAGTTGTCAAAACCTTGTTTTTTTGAAGGTCGTAGAAACACGAGTAGAAACGTTTTTGCTTATATCTCCGACGAACGGGAATTGCTTTTCAAGGTTTGGAATGAAAGATATGGATCTCAAAAAAAGTTGATGAAAATTGATCCACTGGTCCAGATAGTACAGTAGGGAAGGAACAAACCTCAGGGGGGGGGGGGGAGAAAATCTCTGGGGAGGCTCAGCTCCCTCGCCCCCCCCTGAGGTTTGTTCCTTCCCTACTGTACTATCTCAAATTTTAAGCCAGGAACGAAAAAATTCATACGAATAATTTTTTTTGTCTCGTTATTTGCTATGATATTGCTCTTTCGTACATTCGTTTCCACTTTGGTTGGTTTTTGAGGTGCATATTCGAAGCGTTCGTTGGTCTTGCGAAGCCTTTCATGGATTGTCTCATTTGACTCCGTTTCGTTTCTGTCACTTTCATCATTAAATAGGTGAAAATATGTTGACAAAAACACACTCAGGCAAAGCCTGAGAAAACATATATTTGCAGGCTGAAGATATTCCGAGCTACATCGATAGTTTGGGAAAGTCCCATACGACAGTAAATGTTTAACTTAACCCCATAGCCAGTACAATGGGCCCAACTAAACGGTGGCCCCCGTGCGTGCTCTATTCCGGTAGAGCGGCTAGCTTTAATAAAAAAAAAGGTTGTAACCAGTCGATTTGAGGGGGACGACTTTTCGATCGTAGCTTTGAAAGTTCTTGACCAATTTTGCCCATCTTCAATACCAACACTCCAAATTGAGACTAATTTTCAGTCAGGCTAGGGGATCGCCCTATGCCGATCGATGGGCCCTATGGTCCTTTGGATTAAGTTAAAAAACTATTAAAGAGTCTAAAAATTTTTACCTACGGAGTTATACGAATACGAAATCAATCAATTATTGAAATTCCTAATTATAATAAATCCTACAATCAAAAAAATTCTCCTGCTGCAATTAAGCCGTTCATCGATTTACATAAAGAACAAGAAAAAGTAATCCAATCTTTTCGCCTCCGGTGCCTTATCCGATGTGGCAATTGAGCAACTCTTCGAATTACCTATGGCGCTAAACTTCGTACGGGTCTAAAAATGCTTTTTTCTTAGAATATCATCATGGGCCTTTGAGTGAGTGAACAACAATTGCACAAAGCAGCAGTTGACTTATTTTCTTACAAAATCGGTTAAAATTGTAAAAAATAAAAAATATTTTAAAATGAAGTCGTTAAATTGTTTGCAGAAACTTTATGTAAAGAATGCATGTGAAGTGTGTATAAGAGTACTGTAATTGTATAACAATATTCTTGTGTACATTATCATCCTTTCATAAGCGCCCAGGCCAAATGAATGCATTGTGCAACATACAGAATTAAACTATTTTCAAATGTTCTATTTAGGTGTAACGCCGTGTTCCATTCAAAATGCATGCATTCATCAATACACATGTTGTCAAATATATTTGAAATGTACCTGGAAATAGAAATTAAAATACTTTCAAATCAGCTTGAAGCGTATTATTCTTACAATTTTTCAATTGTTACTTTGCATTAGCTCGAGTGCTCTAGTCACAAGTTTTCTATTGTTGTTTTCATAAACAGCATTCAAGAAGTCAGTTATAAGAACATCTTGAAATGTTTTTTTTTTCTTATGCCGTACAGAGTTCATCAGAATTTGGCACGGGTACTAAGTCAATTATATTCAATTATAACTGGACGGGTGGTCATAATTACAAGCAAGCCAATTGTGAATAATTTCATTGAATTGAGCAAACGAGTGTACCTACGGTGCGGTGTACCCCACGTCATACCTACGCATACGAGACTTCGAAACTGAATGAGGCTTGAGGTAGGATATGATTTAGCAATATTTTTTCATTTTTGTCGTTCTCTACGAAACATTAATTTTCATTTTTCATCTTTTAGTTTTATAGGTCTGAAAGTCACAAGAATTTCGAAAATTTGACTAAAATTCTTATTTTACCTTTTCTGGGATTAAATCAGGGTGTTAAATAGGAGTGCTGGGAGGTCTGTCTGTAAATTTAATTTTCAGTTAGACTTTTTTGACGTTCGATGATAAACTATTTTGAGTATAAAGGCATTTTCGAAACATGTCGGCTACGAAATTTTCGAACGAAATATGAAAATGAGATAGGAAATAGAAAAGTCCACGCTTTTAGTGTGACATCGGCTTATGTCAAGGTATACAGAAGTTCATTACGAAATTCGTAACATGTCAAGCAACGCAAAGCGGTGTGATTGTAAATCATATACTTCACCATGAAATTTCGTATGTATTGACATAAGCCGACGTTGCACTAAACGCGTATACTTCACTCGGTTGTAAAAATATATGAGTATCAATGAATATATTTAATCAGATGAAGATGTATGCGATTGATTTCAAGTTTCAAACGGGCTGTGAGTTTGCGCCAAGCGACGTAAAATAAAAGGTCGTAGTTAACCAACTCGCAATTAGCCTCAATGACTGGTGATGGTAAAATGAATGATGAAAACATATGAAGAATAGATAGATAGAATAGATCAGAATAGATGCGGCAAACAGAGTTGATATTACGAAAAGACTCGAACGTAATGCCTTACGTGCACATTAAATTGTGTTGGAAATTGCCGATAGGGCAATATTGAAAAACCCGTCCGAAGAAACAATGTAAAAAAGCACAAAATTGAGTCCAAATAGAGAAAAATGTTCTCGTCAATTTTCTCTACAACATAGCAAGAAACCATTTTTTGGGCTAGGGCCGATCTTTGTACTGACCTAGGGCCCTAAGTAGAGGCCTCGGACACATACTTCCACAGACAAAAATGTTTCCCTCGAAACATAGCAAAAGTAAATTTTTTTGGTTAGGGCCGACATGATGCCCACTTGAGCCCTAAGCACAGGCAAAAGTTTCTTTTATAAATTGTCGGTCATGCCCAGATCTTTCAAACAAAAACAATTTATGAAAATCGGAAAAGATTTACTCGGGTTATGTACAAAAAACACACAGAGCCCTAGCAGAGACTCATTTTTAGGGCCCTAGCTATGTCCAAGGACTTAAATTCAGAAAATTTTCTTCCATAAATTGTCGGCTATGCCCAGGTCTTTCAAACAAAAAAAAAATTATGAAAATCAGAAAGGATTTACATGAGTTATCTACAAGAGACTAAAAACCACTTTTGATTTGCTTTCAGAGAAAAAAAGTTTTTGAAAATCGGTTGAGTTATCGTGTTGACGGACGGACGGACGGACATTTTTTTTATTGTTGATTCATCATCTAAGGACCATGATCGATGCTCACTCCTACTCTCGGGTCCAAATTCGACTGGTTACAAACGTCGTGGTAAACGCAATAGACCCCTCTTCGAAGCACTACGTTCTTCGTACGGGTCGAAAAATACGGAAAATCTAATTTTTTCATTGATACGCTTTACACCAAGATTACAAAATATTGAATTGTGACATTCTTGTCTAAAAAATGGCGGAGATTTTAATTAGACTGTCGTACTGTGTTCAAACATCTGATTCTCACAGAGACTAATGAGAATTCAAATCTTTCGTTTTTTTATTTTGATCGTAACCGTTTTCGTTTGAATATTATTTGACTCGGAAAATTTTGGAAACTTCAGAATGGAATTGCGAATATTAGACGAATGCATCACTTAGCAAAATTGGCGCAAGTAATCTTCTCAATATAATATTAAACATATTACAAAAATATTTCGAATTTTGTACGTACGTAAAGGTGGGCGGTGGGGGGAGTGCTGCAGTTTGTACGAATTGGACATCAAAAAATCGAATTTTTTGCGTACATCCTTTTCACTCATAATAATTTATTACACACCATGGAGTTTTACAGTTTTACATAACATAAGGTTACATAATTCTATTGTATGGAATGTAAAACATAATTAATTTGCCGAATTTTTCGTTGTTCAGTACTAAGTCCCACAAGGGGCTGTATACTTTCTGTAGTCAATTGCACTAAAAACGACGCGTGTGTGACTTCACCGAACAAATTGTAGGAAAATCTAAAAAAAATTCTCCAATAAATCTTGAAGAAAACATTGAAAACCTCAAAAAACTCCCAAAAAATTAGAAGCTTCTATAAAGAAGTGTACTTACAAAAGTCTCAATGAGGCGACTATGGAGCTCTCAGGCATGTCCAGAAAAAAATTAGGTTTTCAAGAATTATTAAAAACTCAGAAATAGTGATACGATGGAATTTTTCGGGAATGTCTTTCTTTATTATAAAATTATAAATCAAAAAGTTGTCAACACTCGACATCAGCAATAGCGTTGCGTACTTATGACTGTATACCATCTTCAAATTAATATTATAATATAAACCAAATCCGTAGGAATGTCTATGGAGCGTCTACTCGGTATGAATGTATGGTAAGTAATTTATTATTTGTAATTCCAATTAGAAATCATTGTCCAATTTGTATACAACACAAATGACCGTAAATACCATTCTCATAACATTCATTCATTTGATCGCTTATATTATTTATGTTTGTGTAAATGACATAAAAGTGTAGGCATATTTTAATCCAATAAAATGCTATTGAAGAGATCTTTTGTAATGCAATTAGTGAGGTTTCCACTTAAACGCGCAGGTGTCATTTTTTTCTTCTTCTTCGTCTTTAAAGTTGTATGCAAATCACAAGATATATTACTTAAACGACAATCAACACAAGAAATTCAACGAAATGCATTTAACGCTGAAAAATTTTTCCAACGAGTAACAATAATGTTTGCAATCAAGCGAATTAAATGTATTGTGTATGCGTATTTTAACTTGCTGTCACAGACATCTCCGTTAGTGTATTAATCTTTCTAGCTCATAGAATATGATGGATATTCTCTCAAATTAAACAAACTAACGTTCGAAACAATGAGAAATAAGTTTTTGAAATCTTTCAGTCGTAAGCACTGACTAAATAAGTAGATTATCTACGTATGAGGGTTAGTCGCTGATTGCCGTGACTTTCTTTCATATAGGACATATAGTATAAGTAGAAATGTGACAACATGACAACTGACAAATCAAATCTTTTCATCATCGTTCTGAACTGCATTGCGCTCATTATCCTCCAGTCGGGATGTACTGTTGCATCTCATTGATAGCAAACAGCTGGAGGGCGATTCATCGGAAAGAAACGAAACTGTACTTGTAATCATTCAAGAGTCTTATAAGAGGCTGAATGATTTTTTTAAGTTAGCGTACAGTATAATACCAATGGTTTTTTGTATAAAAACAACAATACAAATTACACTTAATTCACATATTACTTTAAAATTGTTGACGCGTGCAACATCGGCTTCAGCGAAAGTAAATGGATTTGTTGATGAAATGCATAAACTGTCAATCAACTGAGTATAACAGTTTTCTATCTCTTTCTAACGTCTCGTTATATTGTGAGCGATAGAAAGAGACAACCACTTGTTGCTGAACTGTTAGACTTAGTTATTGCAAAAACTAATTTTACCGTTCTGGAGTTTGGCACAATTTAATAAACGAATTATTACAGCATCCAGTTTGAAAAAAAAAATGCGGAATTGCGGTCCATCTTGGTCAAGGTCATGTACGTAATATCGCGTTCGCGCGGTAGCAATGTTTGGTGTCAAAGGAAAAGTTCATGGGTTGGGTGTGTAGTGTGTCAGGATGACCAACAAAATGGCCGAAGGTGGTATGGGATGGACTTAGAGGAAAATTAAATTTTTTTTAATGCTTTTTTGTTGGAGATAGATGTTTCGTGTCAAAGAAAATTTTTTTTGCCGCTTTTTTTCGCCGGAAATTTTTTTTGCCTGAAATTTTTTTTCGCCGGAAATTTTTTCTCTAAAATTTGTTTTCTCTTTTCTTCCAAAACTACTGATATCACAACCAAACCTTTTCGAAAAATTAAATGTGACGCAAGTCCTCGTCCCTTCTTCCAAAACAACTGATATCATATGGGGTGACACGACGCTCAAAGCGTTGAAAAGCAAAAAATTCTTTTGGAATGTTTTCATTTTTGATTAAAAAAATGCGTCACAAATGCCCAGCAATGTAATAATTTTTCTACGCTTTCAACTTTCATACGCAATTTCCTGTGCAAAATTACGTCGTACATCCCATAAAGTCACATTTTTTTGTTGTGAAAGCTGAAAGAACCGAAAAACTATAACATTCGGGGGTCCGGCATTTGTGACGCATTTTTTTAATCAAAAATGAAAACATTCCAAAAGAATTTTTTGGGTTTCAACGCTTTAAGCGGTCGCATCACCCCAATTGATATCAGTTGTTTTGGAAGAAGGGACGAGGACTTGCTTCACATTTCCCTTTTAAAAAGGGTTTTTGTTGTGATTTAGATAGCAGGGAGAATTGCAGCTTGCAGTGCTCCTGTCTAATATTTTTGATTTGCAAATCTACCAACAATCTGCGCATTACACAAAAACGATGCATCTGTACAACAGTTGAATTTTCTGTTTACGTTTTCATAAGAAAATCATTTAGTTTTGTGTCCTAAACCACGAGAGTGTCACTTACTATAAAAATCTACATCGAATTTACAAAATTTTTTAGAGTTTTTGAATTTCGTGTACATTTTATAGATTCCGTTTTTTAATTTTCAGTTTGTTATAGGATTCGGCAACATCGACAAATTTGCATTGCATGGCCGAATCGAGTTACAAATCGATTGTTTCTTCTTCGGCAATAATGAATTATGAATGAATATTGGATGAATAAGTGACATCCCCGTTGTAAACATCCACGTGGTCATGTCAGAGGTGTGCACTTCTGACTTTTGTTTGGAAAGTGTGAAATGGTTTTAGCAGTTTTTCATGCAGAGAGTCAGAGCACATCATTTTTAATCGTTTCGCTCTCGTATGACCAAATACTATAATCTGATTGGCATAAACTTTCATCGCTCACGTACATATGACATTGTTCAATCAGCTGTTATCTCTGAAAAGTTCCTATTGCAAAATGAAATCTGTCATTTATACTAGTTAGTCCAAGAATGCAACGGTGTGTGTAATGACAGAAAATGTGATAGTTATAACTTTTTGTGAGGCTACTTACCCAACTCTCGCACGCTTCTCAAAAAAGACAAATAAACAGCTCATATTATTCGAAACAAAAGCAAACTTCCAAATTGTTTCCGAATTTTTTTTATTCGTTTATATATTATTCTGATAATAAAAAAATGTAAGTTCAATGATATTTTCTGAACTCCCGCGTATCAGAAACAAATTCAAGATTTCAACGAGTGACCTCTCATTAAAATATTCAAATTAACGTTTTATTGAGCATCATCACTTTATACACGCACGCACGCATATCAAGAAAGAAAACCATATGATTAAATTAATTATATTAATGAGGTGCATGTCGCTGACAACGTTTATATTTAGTGCTGTGCCGGGATAGTGTTTATGAGATATTTATCATTTATGAGCCAAAATATAAAACATGTTCCACGATACATATCTTTCGATTCTGAAGACTGATTCTCGTCAGACCTTAGTGCTCATTCAGAACATAACCTTTCAGACTTTTGTATTCGAACTCTGAATTTTTGGCTTCTACACACAGCAAGCACAACACCAAATCGTGGCACTGCTAGCGACATGCACCTACGTTAATGGTTGAATAACAAAAAAAAACACAAAAAAATTAAAGACAGAAAAACTATGTATGAAAGATTTCATTATACTTATGTAAACGTATAAGTAGATAATAATTGTAAATTAAATATTGCTTGTGAATATTATTGTCGGTATCCGATGTGTGATGTTAAAATATCATTCACTTAAAACCTGTTAATTGGGTACACAAATTGCATATTGTGTGAAAAGAATGAATGATTGTTCGACTAAACGCACCTTTTATCAAGTCATACTAACACATAATATCGTATATATGTAGCACTAAGTGATCATCCTCTGTTATATGTAATATGTTAAATGTTTAATGCATTTTAGTAAAATAAAATTATTTAATTTTTAATGTTCGATTTATTTAATAAGAAAGTTTATTAATTAATCAACATTAACGCGTCTATTTGTGGGCATAAGTGGAAATGTTGTAAATTAATCAGTGGAATCTAATATATTTACCATTTAGTTTCATTTAATATACTTTCCATCTTTGTTATGAAAACAGGCTTTGTTATTTACCAAAACACCTCTGGAAATGTTTGTTTAATTTACACGAATTGGTGCGGGAAAATTTTCTGGTATTTATTTATTCATTGATTCCTTGTTTAATTGGATCGTGTGTCAACATTGTAGAAATGGCTTAGCATTAGAGAACCTTAAGCAAACAGGAAACTGAGTTAAAAAGTAAATCTCAGATGTTGCATCCCTTGTGAGATAAGAGATGTGATGCTGCATCTGCTCTGGAATGTTACATCTCAGATGATATGATATATTTTGAGCCCGCTAGACCTCTAGACAAATGGGTACAGAGGAAACATGGAGAGGCTAACTTCCAACTGACACAGTTTCTGTCGGGCCACGGGTGCTTCAGGGAATGCCTGCACAGGTTTGGATTCACAGAGTCACCTTTCACCCGCTTCGAACAAGAGCGAGGTGAGTTGATGACTGTGAGTAGGTCAGAGGTAAATGCCATAAACATAATATCGGAGATGTGCCGCGATGGGGAGGTGTGGAAAGTAGCGGATAATGTAGCTGCAAAAATAATGGGGAAGCTGCAAAGTGCATGGAGAGACGATCAAAGAAGACTGCAAGTAGGTGCGAAGTAATGCTGTGAGACGGTTCTGAGGAGAAGAGAGCATGTAGAATAAGGAAGGAGGCTTTAGTTGGTAGGTCATTGAAGAATGGAGGACCGGGTGTCTATGAAGATATCCTCACCCTCATAAAAAAATCCTAGACGCACTAGACAATGTGAGATGTACATTTTGGACCATAGAGTTACAATATCTAAGATGTACTTCTCAACAGTTTGTTTTGCTACCGTAATGTTGAAGAAATGTGTGATTTCAAAGAAAATCCTTGGAACATTTTTATAAAATTATTGAAAATCATCATGAGAAAATCATCATCAAACTTTATAGAAAGTTTATGCCAGCGGCGCCGAGTATAGGGACGCAGGGGGGGGGGCAAGTGCCACCCATGACGAGAGGAATAAACATAACAAATTAAACGGAAGGTAAATTTAATCACTATCTGAACAGAAATGGTACATTCAAGGCATATTCCATCCTACAGGATCAGCAATCCATTTAACATTTGACCTTTTTTCAAGGACCGGCATATTTTTTTTGAAAATTTTGGAATACCTAGCTCAATATTGTGTCGATGAAGTGTTATTCCAAACTTCTAGCCCATACATTTTTGAAGTCACTTCTTGATGTATAGGTTACGCGGGTGAACCGACGTTCAGCACTTAGGCCGCCTTTGCGCCTGTTGTGCTTAATCTATACTTGCAAACCACTACAAGTAGCATCTATCTGTAGAGTTTTCAACAAAACGGGCCTGAATGGGAATGTCTCAGAATTGCACCCTAATGGCCAGAACAGACTTGCTTTTCAAAAGTTTCCAATAATTTAAAAAAACTCGTTTCACAAATTGAGAGATTCAAATTCTTAGGGTATTTTAGGACTTTAGAATAATTCTTGTAAAATCTATAATTGCTGTGGGTTCCATTAAATAACAAAAGTAGAAAACTTACTTCTGTCACATAAACGGCAAATACCGCAGCTTCATTCGGAATCTATTACTTCAAAAATTTTCTTAAAACTTTCGCTAGAAAAGCAAACATTAGCTACCGTTTCATTGCTTACTTTGGCATGTTTGCCAAATACAAATCAACAAATTAAACAATTTTGCTTGCCCCTCATGAACGGTAAACAAGTCGGCGCCGCTGGTTTATACCTTCAGCTGTGAGGTCTTTACGCCCGGTAATCGTTTACCACCCTTCTCCATACCTTTCTATCCCCTAAACCTTCCCCTTGGCCTACCCTTTGGGTCTACACCCGGGAACTGTGCATTCAATATCCTCTTTGGGAGACGGTTTTTCCCCATCCTTGAACGTGCTCGTATCATCGCAGATAACTAAAACTTACTGACTCAACCCCTAAATTTTCCGTGACGTCGTCGTTCCTGACATGATTGTCCCACTGCTCCCTCCGATTCACCTTTTCGAAGGAATATTTTCCTAGCCGCCTTGAGTGGGATTCTTTTATTGTGTACGTGATTCTTCCTTGACTTACCCTAGGCTATCCAATAATTTGTTATCTAAATCTGTCATATTCTTTTCTAGAGACTGCAATCAACTGCGTTCAGTCAATTTCCGTTGCGTAAATGTCTATTAAAAATTGCCACTAAAACACTCGCAAGATATACAAGTTAACAGTGATTTTATTTCGATATTAACGCAGTGACAAAGTGATCATATGTTTAAACAATAAAGTGCTAAGCAATCTCAAAAAACAGTTTTATGCCTATATAGGTACAGTAACAAGCGTTTTATTATAAGAAATAAATGGACAAAGTTGTTCAATGATAATTACCATTGTATGGTGTGATGTTGATACATTTACATTCCACACCGGTTTGTTTGGATAAGAAATAACAAATAAAAATTAAACATAACGAAAGTAATAATCCTAAAGACAGTGAGTATTGTCATTAGCAATTATGTATCTTACAGCTACAATTGTTTTAAATTAAGCTTGATAAATATTTTACTTACGCGCGCAGATCATATCATAATGAAAAATAAATAATTTTTTTTTCATTTTTTAAATATTTTAAGAGCAGATTTCTTTGTCAATTGAAGCTCCTTAAAAGAATATTTTTCAGTGAAAATATTAAAAACAAATTTCGATCTGAATTCGACACACACACCTCATCAGCGAAACTATATTTCTCAAGGTAACATCTTTTATACCAATAGGTAATAGAAAGCAGCCACTAGAACAACCCCAGGTAGCTACATAAAGGCGAACAAAAAAGAGTGCGCCGCTACAAAACACTTAGTTCTCCAATTTTACTATAAAAGAAAAATACTAGAAAAGAAATTTGTCTTACTGTCCACCTGTCCAGAAACTTGTATACATTACAAAATTAATATTTTGTTGAATATTCCGTCAGATATGAGCAACAAATGTTCCCGGAAAAGAGAGAATTTGTAAAATACGTCACTTTTCAAACACTAGTCACTTAATCAGATTCGTAAGTAACAATTCACGCATTTAGTGCGACATCGGCTTCTGTCAAAGTATACCGAATTTCATGATAAAATGTGTAAACATTAAAGAAAATATTTTGCAGATATAGACTGTACTACCCTTTGACAGAAGCCGATCTCATACTAAAAGAATTAATTTGTCACACGTAAGGGACTTTAACATTCAGAGTTTGAGGCATTCGGTTGTGACCAGAGATGGAAAATTACCGGTAATTTATTATCATCGGTAACATTACGCGAATATTACGTAACATTGGGTAATATTACCGAAGACTTAAATTACCAATATTACCGGGGTTTGGGTAATATTAAGGTAACTTACGGTAGTTATGGTAATATTACCGTAATTTTTCAAAATGTCAGTATGCCACATCAATGTGAAATGTTTAAGCCAAGTACACAGCATGACTGTTTCTGTAAAGACTCAAAGATTACTGCAAAATAAAACAATTTTTTAGTGTAAATGTCGAAATTGCCATTGTTTTCCTTGACATGATTTTCTGGTTAAATGGTTAAATTTTTGTTGACGTTTCCAGACTAAAAATTTTACCATGGAGGCACTATTCGAATAGCTAAATTAAAAAAGGGGTGATGTAACATTAACGAATCCTTTCAGGATTATCCTAAACAAAATGTAGTTTGCATATTTCATCCGTAATAGGTGAACATGATTTGGAAACTATAAATTTTAAAAACTAGTACGTTCAGTACAAATTCATCGAAAATCTTGGACATATTTTCACTTCGTTGCTCTTATCGCAACTTCAACCAACTTCGTTATAATAAGGTTACCAAAACAGTGTAACTAAAGTGAAGTAGATACGAACCGAGATATTGCAGGCATGACGATTATGCTAGATTCGATGTGGTGGCCAATCGTATTTTTATATTTGTTGTTACAACGCGCCAAGCAAGCAGGGTGGTATAAAATGACTTGAGTCAAATAGAGGACTTTTTAATATGACTTGTCAATTTTTGTTTGGGAAGTCAAAGTCGGTGGGTCCGAGCAGTATCTCGTTTGCTTTAACATCCAAAAAAAATCGACTCTAGAATTTTTAACAGTGCGAATAATTTGAATGGCAAACTGTCACTCTGCGTACCTCTATTTGACATCTGGACTTCTATTATTTTGCTTGTAATATAAAATTGTTTGAAGCTTGACAGTGAAATATACAATAATTTATTTGCTCTAAATTGTTCTAAGGACTCGTATACTACGTTGACCAGAGAGTATGTTTTCTTCGATGTTTGTGTTATAGTGGTATTGACTTCCGCGCGGTCACTAGGTAAAGTGTAAGAGGCGAATATGAAGACGGTTACTAAGTTTTTATCGAATGTTGTTCTTACTCTTAACTTGTTTTAGGGGCCGTTCATAAATTACGTAACGCAAGAAGGGGGTGGGAAGTATGAGGCAAGCGTTACGGCTGGAACAAAAATTGGTCAAATTTGACTCTTAGCGTTACAGAGGGAGAGGGGTCTGAAAAACATCAATTTTTGCGTTACGTAATTTATGGCCCCTTACCAACAAACTTCTTCTAAAATAAAGTGCGTCGTTAAGTTGAACTTCGATTCGCGTCATATTTCAGTCGTTCTGAATATTTGGGTTGCATTACTCGGTAATATTACGTAAGACTTTAAATTACCAATGTTACCAATGTTAGCTTTGGGTAATATTACGTAATATTCCAGCGTAATATTACCGTTCCATCTCTGGTTCTGACTCTCACATTTGAGATAAAAAGTGCCTGGAAAGTTGTGCTTCCTATGGTATGTGGAAAATTGGGTACAACTAATGAAAAGCAATTTTTTCCTTCCTAGGGATTGAAAAGTGCATTTCTTTCATATCATTTAATGTGAGAATACCTAGATGATCTTTCCCTCTTTAACTAATGTGTTATCAGTTCGAAGAACTTTTCTGAAAATTGAAGCGTATATATAATGTAATTGCGGACAAATGTTCATGTAAACATAGCATGTATACAACAGTCAAACGGCGCATATGTCTGAAAATGAGGATTTAATTTTCAACATGTTAATTTGCATTTGCTTCTCATAATGTTACATCATTATCATTTTATAGCTTTTCCTTATTCCGAAGCAAATTAAGGACCTTTTTCGACTTAGAAAAAAAACAACTTTGGTTACATAATTAATTGTTAAAAAATATCAATTAATAATTATTGTTCTCATTATACCCAATTACAGTTTATATTCGTTGCAATGTGATATCTTATGTTCAAATCGCTTCCCTCTATTTTGACAAATCGTTTACTCCCATATCCTGTGACCCAGTACAATAATGAAACTAAAGATCCTACTAATGACTTAAACACTTTAGCAACCTTAATAGCATGCTAGCTGTTGACCTTAAATCGATAATTTCTATAATATCTGCCGGCTTACACTTTCAACAAAGCTGAATGGAAACACAATAATAAATAAATAAAAAAAATGTGAAAACTAAATACTAAACAAGGCATACACTGAACTATGATGCATACTTTTGTGAAACATGTGTTGTGACCGCAAATAAATCATCATCACGTTAGTAACAGTATTCCGAAAGGAAAGCCGCTCTTTTAATTTTTATTATTTTTTTTTTTTTTTTTTTGCCCAAGAGCCTTTTTGAAGTGTATTTGTTTTAATGAGTGCAAAAAGGATCCTTTTTCAATTTTTCTGTATTACCAATGAAGCCGAACCAAATTCGCTCCTCCCAATGCAGACTGTGACCAGTATCGGTGGCGCCAGTTAATTCGATAATTCGAGCAATAACAATTTTACAATTTTAGTTTCTGTTGAAAAATTTTCAATTTTTGTTGTTGTTGTTGTTCATTTTTATTAAATTTTAATACAGATACATAACAGATAACGCTGTAATTAATTACATTTGAATATCATTTAAATTAAAAAAGGTTATCGCACTGGTACAAATATAATAAACATATTTTCTATTTTATACAAAATAGGCGATTACCAGTGTGTCTTATCAGTTGAAAAAATTTCTTAAATTAATTAATTTGAGAAGTCAAGAAGTCAATTGTATTCTTATCGGTGCAGTGCTAGGTTCTTTTTATGATTTATTTATACAATAATGAAAATTAGTTACAAATAAGTATTTAATAATTAAAGTGATTGGCATATGGTTTGTTCTCGTTTTCAAATAAAAAACAATTGGCTTGGAATTAAGAAATATAATATTGTTGACAAATCGATTCTTTTCCGAATTATTCATAACGAATGAATTATCGATCGGATAAAATGAATTAGCATCTACAGATATAAAATTTATGCAAGTAACATTTTGAAGAAAAAAAAAGCTAAACAAAAATAACAACATGCTGGACCTGAACCCTCATATATATATATATATATATATATATATATATATATATATATATATATATATATATATATATATATATATATATATATATATATATATTATATATACCGATATATAATATAAATATTCTATAATTCATTTGAAACAATTCAATCACCATTTAATGCACTTAAATCCTTCATGGTTGTTGAACAAATATAAAATAGTTTATTTGAAAGCAAACACTATCGTTATTATAAATATTAAACGATTGCGTTGAAATTTATTATACCATATGAATTTATGAATTGATTTAGACACATAAACTAAACATATAGTGGTGAAATTCTTCAATCATTGTAATTTTATAGATTTTTTTATCGCTATATTAGCTCTAACACTATCTATCACAAGTAAGTCATACATACGCATACGATATCAGGTAATGATTGTCACATAGCAAGTAATTAGTCATAACTTTATGCGTAAACTAACACAAAGACACCCTAAGCAATACCAAAGCTTACTAAGCAATACAAAGAAATTTGCATCTTTAGATAAGGATAATCAAAGTATACGAAAATTCATGTCGAAGACCACTAACTGACAGGCACACCACTTCTCGTCGCTTGACACATATTGTGAATTTCGTCATGAAAGTATGCAATTGACATAAGCCAACGTCGCGCTAAGATGGTGAATCGATGTGTTTAGTGTAACATCGCCTACTGTCAAATCATACCAAAATTCATGATAAAAACTAACTATACAATCTTACAAATAGTTGATGCGCTTTATTATGAAATTTATCCATATTTTGACAGATGCCAAAAGTCTCCAATTTCATTCCTGTAAGCCCTGATCCTTGATCAGAGGACGATCAAATTTTTTACATGAACTTTTTTTTTTACCTCTTGAGTAATGTTAATTTTATTTAAACCGAATTGATTGATTTACAAATTTTTGATCAGTTATAGGTAAAATACGACGTCCAAAACCCTTTGTGAAGGGGATGGTACTCAAAATCGATGAAAAATTTGCTCTTTGTACCGCCAAAAATATCCGATGTCGTAGGAAGGTGAATCGTGAATCACCACTTACCTCGTTCAGCCGATGACCGATTTTGTTTATCAAATTTTGCGTTTCGGATGACCAGGGCCCGAGCGTCTCTACGGAAATGGCGTTGAAGATATTTGCTTTGAGCTCGTTGTATTTATCGTGCTTGGTCCTTGATGCCAATTCCGCGATGTTTCGAGATTTTTTTATATAGCTTGGGGCAAGCGTGTCCCAGCATGTTGCATCTCATACGAGAAATCGGCCGTTCGACCACGGGACTAAAGTCGGGGGCGAAACATACCCGAATCTGCGTGTCATTCAGTGCCGTTCCGATGTGTTTCGATGGGATCACATTAATCTAGGCGTTGGTTGGATTCTTTGCACCGAAGAGCGGAAAATCGGAAGAAATGAACTTTTAATGTTATGCGATCAGTTTCAGATTATTATCATGGGCGCGCGGTAGCAATGCGCCCGTGACGCAAGTTTATAATTTGTCAACAGATCAGAGATCAACATGCGTTCGTAGCTCTCGTTTTAAGAATCAATTAAGTTCCTAACTCGCTACAAACCACACCTGTTGGTCACCTTTTGTACTGCATTTCATTTGCGACTGAAAGTCTAGTGATCAAAATTATTATGTGTTCAGAATTACTCTCTGAATGTATGTGCTATGTTTCGGTATATGGTACAATCGACATTGTATTAATGCTATATTAATGTTTAACTCAAATGCAGATATACAGTGTGAAGCGAAAAATCTTGTAGAAATTGTATTGTGACTCATTTGCCAGACTGACTTCGAGTGCAATTCGAGGGGATGATAAGTTCAATAAATCTAAATTAACTCCATTAACAAAATTATTATAAATCATCAAAGTTTTCAGAAGAAAATCATTGCTCGTAGGTGCCTATTGTATCAATTTCAACAATTTTTAACATGCAATCATGATGAAGATCAGGCAAATCCAAACTCTATTTTCAATCATCCAAAATGTTTTGTGATATTTATAATAACATAACAATAACAAAATAAGACAGAAGAGGTGTAACTACAACTATTTTAGTATAAAAATGTTTTTGATTTACAATGACCTACAAGAATTTACTGTGATTTAAAAGTGATTTATCGGTTGGTAAATTTTAGCTTTAATCAGCTAAGCAACTCTTCTGTGAGATTTCACACTCAACTTAATGAAGTACGCTTATGACAAAATCGCAGCCTCGTCTCGCTTTGATATGCTACAAAATTATGCCAATTACATCCTCTAAGCCTCTAAGCCAATATGAAGTTCTGTGCTGTATAATTTATTTTTCGACAACACGTCGATTCTGGTAGTGGAACCTTGCAAGAAAAAATTTCTTTTGGTGTATACTTTATAATTTTATTTTCTGATTTTTATTGACTACGACATGCTCAGCACCAAAACAAGTAGAAACGTAGCTATTTTCGTGCACAAAATAAATGAAATAAAAACATAACAGTTTATTAAATTGTTCTAGGGATCGATGTAGCGTACGACAACGATTTATCGCTTGTAACTTTAATTAAACGATGAAAACGAATTAAATGTAATCAAAGCAAGGTGAATGCGTTCTTAACCAGAGCCGTAGCTGGAAAAAATGATGTCGGGACAGCTTTTAACATTTTTTTTTCAGAGAGTTAGTATTAGAATGCCTGCCTCAATGTTCTTTCGGTTCTGTTATCAAGCATGAAAAACTCAATAAATCACACGAAAATGACATGACCTTGCGATGTAAAGGACTATTTCATTACTCGAACCACGAAAATCGTAATTTCCACTTTCCATGTGAGCCGAAAATGAAAAAATGCAGACCTCAGTAAGCCAAGAGAGCCGAAAGTAAGTGATGAAAACAACATCAGCAATTTCGTTGTGTTGAAAATTTGAGTTTGGGAAGTGAAAAATTACGATTTCCGCGGTTCTCGTGATGAAAAATTACGTGAATCACAAGGGATGACGTATAAAAATTCAACCTTTGCGATGCAGCCTTTGCCTTCGGCGCGGGTAGCAACTTTCGCACAGGGTTGAATTTTTATACTTTCATCCCTTGTGATCCAAATAACTATTTAATACCACGCTGGAGAGATTCTTGGACGATTTGTTGATGTTTATGGTTAGCAGCTTGATCTTATTAGGTTTGGATGTTAGGGAAGTAGTTATATGTGCAAAGTGTTACAATAGAAAAGTTTGGAATACTTACCAGTAACGTTAGAAAGGAGAAATGGTTTCCGTTTTAATACATCTAAATATTCTTCAAAAGTTCGAATGACGATGCGAGCTTTAGGTAATATCCAGATCTTTCGATTATATGTCCTAACTACGGCTCTATTTCACTTGTACGCATACAGTAACTTAAATTAGGATAGGATAAGAATACAAGTAAGCAAGACTGATATACTTTTGCACGGTTCAATTTACATTTCACATGTAACTCTCTGCAAGACTTAAGAGTTCCATTATCTGCTCAAAAGTACATCTTTTTTTGTGCAGTAATCAATCAATTGATCAAACTACTAACGCAACGTAGTATTTTTGTTAATTTTTGGTGTGTTTTTTATCTGACTAATCTTATTTGGTTTCCTCGTTTCACACAGTAAATACGATAATAATTTGAACAGCGAACCATCAACTGACCTACAATAACATTTCTTATCAATTAGATTAAATTTTTGTTTTATAAATATTGCTGTTTTAGTACTTAATCGAAACGAAGCAAACACACTTTTTGTACACACGTTTATTAATAGAATAGAAACGGAACTATCATATTACAGTAAGAGATTCATAAGCTTGTGCACCTTTCTTATTTCTCTTTTATCTCTTTTTTCACGTATTCGCTTGCATTTTGTGCATGTAAAACTCGGTTTTTCGGTGAAACGAGTTAAAACAAAACGTTGCACAATCTTACGATTCTTCTCCTGTAGAATTGTGCGTCGGAGTAATATCCGAATGATGAAAGAACGAGAAGACCGACACTGTTCACAGCCCCCACCGATGAGCTACATAAATAATAAATATAAAGTAAAATAAAAATAATAAACCAATAATATAAATAAAAATATAAATTAAAACTCAACTGAAAACTACTTTGGTTTTAGCCGAATATTTTCTGATGGTAATAAACGACCGATAAAAAAATTCAACTTTACCGATAAAAAATAATAAATGACCGATAATTATTTACCGATATATTTTTAAACACATTTTCAAGGTCAGATTAAAGCGCGTATATTTGGGGTAGTTTCCGAAAGACCTCATGACATTTTGTAAAAGGAAAAATTCGACCTGCACTCTGCTTTATTTAACGTATTGAATTCTATAAATTAGAAACTTAGCTAACTAGTTGCTTCTGACTTTCACGTATTGACACATATCAGAAAACCCAAGAGACGTAAAAACTTGTCTCATTAATCACCCTCAACTGGATTATAACATCGGTTGAATTAGATTACCGCTTGGAGTGGACAAACGCCCTTAATTTTTGCCCTAGTGCAAATTCAAATAGAGTTAAATCTACCATGGTTTATGATGTGTCTGATGTCGTTGTTTTTATGATGGCGAACCTTGTTCAATTTTATCTCGGCAAGTGTAACGTGATAGTGGATGCTTTTTCCGAATGTGTGCTTTAGAGAATTTTTTTAATGGTTTGTTCTTAAAGATGAAACGGGACCTTATAATTTTAGATATTTTGAAGAAAGCACTGATAAGATCCTTTCTGCCGTAGAAACGTGAGTCTCAAAGGTCGATAAATATAAAAATACAAACTTCTAAATAAAACTACAAATAATTTGACGCGGTAACGTACGGGTCTACGGTTGAGTTTTGGTCATACTATCGTTAATACCGAGGATAATGTTGTTGAAGTAAAGAATATTTACAACGAAATGTAAATTCAGTTTTTCTGTATGTCTAAAAGTTTAATAAATTTGTTGCAGCATTAGTACATTGATATCACAAATTACAAAAATTCAGAGAAAGGTACGAAATGATAACACTACTCGACACTATTTTTGTAGCAAATATGATTCCAAAAACCTCTAACCCGTTTTTTCTCTAGAATCAGAATCTGTTCTCAAAATTTCTCTTTCACGTCTAAATTTTGAATTATATCAAATTAAAGTTACGTGGGACCTTCGAATGTTAGAAAGAGATGTTGCGAAAGTCTCCTTCTAACATTCGAAGGTCCCATGTAACTTTAATTTGATATAATTCAAAATTTAGACGTGATAGAGAAATTTTGAAAACAGATTCTGATTCTAGAGGAAAAACGGGTCAGAGGTTTTTGGAATCATATTTGCTACACGAAAATTTTTAAAATTTGTAACCTAGTGTAATTTGTCTCTTTTCGTTTTGCCTTGTCATCCGCCGCTTTTCCTGCTGTTCCGGTACTGAGTGTCCAATTGCTGGGACGAACGTGTCGGTGCAGGTGGCATCCCACACCAGCGTCTGGCCTTTGTGCCAGGGAATTAAACTTATTTCGTCAACCCGTTTTCGATCTTCTCGAAATAGACCCGGCGTTCCAATTTGGCTGGCACGTCAACTGTGGTGAGTGCACGTTTTATATGTTCTGTATGTCTGTCACTTTATTAGATCCCCTTTTTCCCTAAAACGCGATAACTAACTTTCGAATACGGATATACAAAGCGCTATGTTATTCCTTTGGTCGTAAAATCTAAAAAAATCCCTTTAAATCACAAATAGTATTCGAGTGAAATTTCTCAGTTTTGTACGCATGTCAACTGTATCTTTGAATTGCAATTTTAAATGAAGATGTTGTTTATTTTAAAATATGTCTAAACGACAAACCGTTTTACTACTTCGCGGAGAAAATTAATTAAGCCTGAGGATTCTAATTTTAAGATTTTTTTACTCTACACATAATCAAACAGCGCAATAAAATTGAGAATTTTCATAAATTGCCGAATGTGCTTTTGGTACGCACAGCATTTAATTTGTTTAAATATGTACGCCTTTTAACTGCATAAATCTGCTGCTTTTATGTGTCTTACGCTTCAGGAGAATAACGCATAAAATTCTTATTAGCACAACATATGACTGTTAATTTGCACATAAAATGCATATTGATGGAATTCATAGCTTATTACACTGAATATGTTAAGTGGAATTATAAGTGTTTGCATAAATCAGAGATATTTGTGGGGAAATACGGTACACGTATCATTTAATGTTTTTAACGATTCGTCATAAGAAGTAAGTTACGAACATTTAAATTATTAAATTGGAAGCATTGTTTAATCGATTTGTTTCCTTTGAAAAATCGCTACATTAACAAATTTGTTCCGAGTGAAGTTATTACCCAATAACGCTAAAACATAACTTTTATCATTGTTATCAAATTTGCCATACAGCAAAAATATCAACAAAATAACATTGGCACGAAAAATTAATTTCAATGCAAATTTTGTAAGTGAAATGCTGCAATATTGGCTCGTTTTTAATGATCTCCACAGAGATGCTAGTAAAATAATGGTAATATTTTAGTGAAAGATTGTTAAAATTATGTTTCCAGGTGAAATGGAAGCACATTAACCAGAACAGGTCTTTTAAGGCTAAAAGGTATGGTGATTAGACCTTTGATATCGATTGGCTGCTGTTGATAGCTTCATAGAGATAACACTAACGAAACCACAAATTAGATTACACTCGTTCCATTTTTGGCAAACAATTCTCATACATACATAAATACTTACACAGAGCCAATTCGATGGCATTGTGCAGTAAGCAAATTTGACATGATGCCAAACAAAATTTACGGGTCAATTTGATAGCCCCCTCATGGTTCGCCAAACTACCCATTCCCAACAAATCGTATTTTTCGTTACGACATTTTATATGCAGATTACTATTCTTTACTCATGATATTGACCTTCGCAGACAAATAGCCTTCGTTATTATTTATTTATGCTGTGACTTAACGCCCGCACATAGCTATAATATGGGGGTTGTTCCCCTTCATTTATATACAGCGTCAAGTTGTCTAACAATTGCTTCCAATTTTCGAATTTTAGTTAGGTAATTTGGAGCAAATGAAGTTAAAAAGGGAAATATTTGAGTTAATGGTTCATTTTGAAGTAAAGTTGATTGATATGGAATGGATCTTTTTGCGTTGCAGTGCAGAGCAGCTTTTGGTTGGACTAAAATAAGTCAGCGGCGCTTTGACGGCAGCTCTGATGCCTGACACGTGGAACAATTTTTTACCTAGAATAATGATCCGCGTCGAAGTTGTTGAAATTCCAATATTACACTCCCAAGAAAATAACAACAATGCTTCAGGCGGAAATCCTCGCGATAAGTGAACTGTTTTAGCTGTAGGTAATTTAATGGTGAGTTGCGCTTTACGGGGGATGTAGGAATTAAATCGCTTATTCTTCTTACAGTTCTTACCATAACACTTCTTATAGAAAAAAGTAGATGTACCGAAAAGGTACAGCGTACCGATGTTATCACTGTTAAAACATTTGTTAATGAGATATAAGCAGTCATTTATTTTAACGAAATAAACATTTGTCCCGGGGGCGAATATTCTTTTTTCACTATTCGCCCCGGGAAGCAAATACTCTTTTTCACTATTTGCCCCGGGGTGGGGGGGAGGGAGAAATTCACTATTTGCAACGAGTGCGAATAGTCTTTTCTTCACTATATGCCCGTGGAGGGATAGGATTCTTTCGATTATTCGCACCTCAAAATTACTTTTTTTTGTAAACGTCTTGATTCTCATTTAAGAATGATGTTTATTATTTCAATGTAAAAAAAACTAAGGAAGTCAGAAATGGATAAAAACTTTTTGAGTTGATACATTTACAAATATTTGTAAACGTCAAAAGTCAACAAAGATGGCGGCCATTTTCATTTTCAATTATCGACTCAAAATTTTTTGTACAAATTTCTGACTTTTAGAAAATGTTTTCTGTCAATTTCAATTGATTATTCAGTTAAAGATTAAGGGAGCAAACACATTGGTCGAGAAAATTATGCGTTTTGAAGTGTTTATTAAGCGGAAAAGTAAAAGACTGACCTTGGCAATGAAATATTGGAATTCACATTTCTAGCAAATGTAAATGTTTTCTCCAAAAATTTTTCCGCAATTTTGTTTGGGATATAAGCATTCGTTTTCATTTAAGACTTCAAGAACATAGAATTGCGACTTTTTCCATACAAATTTTCATTAGTTGAAAAGATTCCGACAGATGGCTCTTTAGTAAGCAGTGTGCACTCTTAATTGACATTATCTAGAAGACCGTTTGTAGTGACAATCAATCATTGGAGCGGGAAGCATAAAAGTCAGATCAGTGTAAACAATGAACGTCGCAATTATTTCAACGATAATTACTACAAAAATGAAGTTCAGTCTAGATGATATTGATCTGCAGATTTGATTTTCCTAAAGTTAGAATCGCAACGTACAACTACAACGTTGCTGGGGAACTCGAAGTTTTTTTAGTTAAAACTTAAATGCTATTTCCAGAAGCTTGTAAATGGCTGTTGTACATAGTTTGACTATTCGCAAGTGACCACTTATTGCCTTTCTCATCTCATACGATTTAAAGTATAAATATAATCAAAATGCATAATTCCACCCCGGGGCAAATAAAAAAAGACTATTTGCCCCCCCCCCTCCCCTCACTGCACTCGACTCATGTCTCAAATTAATATAGTCGGCAACTCCTTACGAAACCTATAGTCTTGCTAGAAGTGCTTTAATAAATTAGTATTATTGGCCTTCCTAGTTATAAGCCATTTCAAATGTTATTCTGAAAAGACTTCTTCGATGACCTGTTAATTATAATTTAGCAAACGAGGCCTCGCTTATTGTATTTAGTGCTTAAATGCGCGAGCATGAATGAAGGAAAATGTATATCGATCGTAACCGATTTCAGGATACACAATATAGAATTTAAAGACGAGAGATATGCATCAATAATCTTGCAAATAACTTACACATGTGAGCGAAACCATAACCGAGTTCACGCTGAGTGCGAAGCGCCATTTCTTCTTTTTATTTTTACAAAGAAAAATCAGTACTTATATCAATAAATATAAGGTTAAAATAAAGCATTTTGTAATATCATATGTAGTTACCTGCGATTTATAAAACATAAAAAATCGTGCTCAGATTTCACGAAATATGTTTTTATTAAGATATTATTGTTGAAAACAATATAACGCTTTTGTAAACACTAAAAGAAGAAAATAGTTTATGAATAAAAAAGCGTTGTAAATAATAAAATGTTGTCTCTTTGTGACAGTGGTTCTTTAGATACGATACGAATATGGCTAAGATGAAAACAAGCAAGAAATGGGTCTGACAATATTATGACAATCAAATGTAATTCTTCTATTGCAATAAAATGTAGTAGCTTTTTATATTAACTTTGTTTTCCTATTGAAGTCTTAACCGTAAAAACACTGAATCAATTAAGTTTGAACGCAATAAAATAGACATTTGGGTCACCACAGTCTTCGACGGCAGATTTTAGATGTTTTCGCACACGTGCTACATGACATAATGTATCTTCAGGACGCAACGCATCTAGCCCTCGGACGTTCAAACCACCTGATTTAGTATTCTTCGCTTTTCACCCTTGTATCGTTATACTGCTCGGCAGCGTTGTCTTTCTATTATTGGTGTTTATCCACTTATCGTCCCATTCCAAAAGAGAGAGTAGTCACTCATAAGATGCACTCGCTAAAAATGACGAATTTTATATCGTTTTTATCTATCTAGAACGATAATCTCGAACTTATCTCTCTAGGGCAAATTTACTTATCTCGATATATCTGGTCTCGATAGAGAAAATAGCATATGCATCTCTTTCCCAGATTGTTATTTTGACGTGTGGTATTATGACCCACGCCTTCGGCTACGGCCACAATGCCCCACACGTCAAAATAACAATTTTAGTAAGAGGTGCATAATCTACTATTAATGGTCAGTGAATGATAAATTTATACGCCTGCGGCTTGGCTCAGGCGTACCAACTTATATCTCTGAAAATGGGGCGTACTTTGTGAATGTCCTTTAGTAATAGCAGTTTGTTTACCAAATTATTTACATGTTCCATAAAATTATACATGCTGAATGAAAGCTAGGGATTTTGATGTTTTTCAATATTTGAGCTCGTGTTGGAATTGCCTGTTTTGACCTCTTGATGAACAAATGAGACATGAAGTATCTACTTTAGCGTGAAAATTTTGAAGGTTCCCTTTCTTTATCCGAAGGAAAAATCTTTATTTTTATTTTTTATGGACATAAACTCAAAAGTAAATACCGAAAGCACTCGCTCGTAGATAATCGTGAATTTTGAGTGCAAAAGAATTTTCTTAAGGAAAATCCTCAAATGATTTTTTTTTATTTCCAATGATTTTCTATCATTTTCTTTGATTTTCAAGGATTTTCTTTGCGAATTTCTGAGAATTTTCTAGCATTTTTAGGGATTTTCTTTTGATTTTCAAGTACTTTTTTGATTTTCAAGGATTTCCTTTGATTTCCAAGGATTTTCTCGCGATTCAAAGTATTTTTTTAAGGATTCTCAACGAATTTAAAAATTTTCTTGAGAACTGATATTCTTTTGAGCGTCTATCTGCCCCTCGACCGAAAGCGAGTGTTACAATTTGAATACCGGTTCTTCCATAATAAAGCAGCCCTTGTGTTAAATTTCTGTCAAGTTGACACAAGGAGCACTAGGGGTTCAGGGGGTCATTCAGAAAATGTCACGACAAGAGCGCCACTGGCTGAGAAAAAAAAGCGGGAGTCTAGATGGCAGCAGCCACCTGATCACAACTTGGGGTGGGGGCGGAAGGTAAATCAAAAGAAAGGCATCGTATTTGCGTTCCTTGTCGTTTCAAACTGTGGAATTAGCGATATTAGTAGGTAATTGCAATAAATGGAAAGTTCTCTCGAAAAGGGGATGGTCTGTAAAAGAAACGAGAACGCATCAATAAAAAAATATTAATTACATCGTTATTTATGAATTCAAATTCCCTTGCGTTCCCTCATGATAAAGATATAAAAATGAAACCTTATTCTTTGCGAAGATGCCAGCCAGTAAACAAGAGTCATAAAATTCTTATTTCTGTAATTTAAATGAGAACTTTTGCCAGACATAAATTTTCGAATAAAAAAAAGCAAAAACAAAAAAAAAAGGAATTTCCGATAATTCGATTGTACAGTGACTTTAATAATTCAGCGCAACTTCGCGCCCCAGGCTCAACAGTTAAATTAAATAAGTTAATAAAATTGTTTGTAATTATATATGGGAAGCTGACTGATTGAGACGTATTTTAAAATTTAATTGGTTCGTTATTTATTATGATCGATTTTTCAAATATAGATCTTTAAAATTAAAAAAGAGAAAAAAAGGCATCGAGCTGTTAAGCATCAATTTATTCGGAAAATTATTCGAGTAATATTGTAGTGTTGATACGTTTTTTATTTGCTCGTATTAAATGAAATCGAATTAATATTGTTGCTGCATATACAATTGATGAGCGAACATTTCCATTCTTCCTTCTGAATATATTTTTATTTCCATTTAATTTGCAACAAACCATATTAAAACTTTGTATTAACTACCAAGGATTATTCTATGCTTGGATTATATTGAAGAAACATTATCATTTATATTCTCAGTCTATTAATTTTCAATATAATGAAGTGCATTATTGAAAAATTAATGTTTGAATGTGCATTTCGAGATCGTTTTACAGTTTATTCGAAGTATGCTCCATTCACTTAACGTACAGTTTAACACAGCCGTTTATAAATGATTTGGTGATATATTAGATCGACCCCTGTGATTTTATTGTGTTATTAAAATATACTTGAAATGTAGGGTATGGGTAGCATATTATGCCCAAACTGATGACATCCACTATTAGCGTTGATTTATTGTGCCTTTTTTCTTACTGGTAGCACATAGATTGAATTTATTGCCGACAATAATGACATAAATCTGCCATGATCAAATTTTATTATCCATATTACAATTGAAGGTATAGCTTAATCAACAGCTACTAACAATGGACAGCATTCATGTTTCAATATTTAATGTACTTAGTACAATAATTCCGTTTTTCGGGTGCTATCGAGGGTTTCCAGTTCTCCATCTTGAACACTCATTTCCTAAACAATAGATAAATACGTCTTAAATCACGATTATTCAAGCGTACAGCGTTTTGCTCTGTAACAATTTTATAGTGAAATGAAGTGAGTGCCTAAAGAGAAAGTCAATGAATTAAGACGCAATCGACAAAATTTATTACTGACAGACAGATAGACTAAAAGTCGAAAAAATTTATTTGGAGTTCTACCGTATCAGAGCCTCTTACTCTGATGGAAATTCCAAAAAGGATCAGATTCAGGTGAAACCTACATAAGTTCATGAGGTTCAGGTCGAGCCTGAAATTCTTCAATAGGTTTGAGGTCAACTTCACGTTGAAATTGAGCCTGATAATTCATGATTGTTCAGGAACAGGTCGGGTATGACGACCTGTTCCGAGTCTTTGGATGTTTAGACCCGCGCGAAGAACGAAGTGCTTCGAAAAGGGGTCTATTGCGTTTATCACGACATTTTTAACCAGTCGAATTTCGACCTGTCAGTAGGGGGGGGGAGCACCGATCATGGTCCTTGGATGACGAATCAGCAATAAAAAAAAATGTCCGTCCGTCTGTCTGTCAACACTGTAACTCGGGCAAAATTCAACCGATTTTCAAAAACTTTTTTTCCCTGAAAAGTAATAGAAAAATCTTCTGGGACTGAATCTGGGCGCTGTCGACCCAAGGTTTAATGAGCTAGGGCCATTTAAGTGGTTTTTGGTCTTTTGGAAGAAGCCTTCTTGATTTTGAGCTTTTGGACTCAGCCAGGGCCTTAAAACTGAGTATCTACTAGGGCGCAACGCGTATTTTCTATATAAATCAATATATAAATTCAAAATCTTTTTTTTTCTGAAAGATAATCTGAAAAATGATTACGGGATTGAGTTTGAGCAAAATCGGCTAAAAACGTTCGAAGTTCGGGTCGAAAAAGTTTCACCACGTGGTTTTTTGAAGGTTGGTGGAACTTTTTCACTTATATCACCGCGAAATTAGAACGGAAATCGCTCTTTAAGGTTTTATATCAGGTAGATGCTATTCGCCGGCGCGGCCAGAAGATATGAAAATGGCTATTCGCCGGCGCCTGCGAATAGTCAGAAGATATGAAAGTGGCTATTCGCCGGCGCCATCGAATAGCAACCACATATGAAAATGTTGTCTGGCCTTAACTCGTTTATTTCATGATTAGTGCTATTAGTCATTTTCATATATTTTGTTACTAATTTCGTTATCCACCTAAGTTTCGTGGCACTTCGTAAAAGGAATAATTCCTAGATCTTCCTGGCGTTTCCTTAAAGCTCAAGTTCACTAGTTTTCTTAGCGACCTAGTTTTCGAAACAATTCGTGAAAGGAAAAATTCGCTAGGTTTCCGTGAATATTTCCTCAAAGCGCAAAGTCCCTAGTTTTGTTATCCGCCTAGGTTTCGAGGCATTTCTTAAAAGGAAAAATTCCTAGGTCTTCGTGAGATTTTCTTAGAGTACAAGTTCACTAGTTTCGTTAGCGACCCATATTTCGGGACAATTCGTAAAAGGACGAATTCTCTAGGTTTCCTTAAAGCGTAAAGTCCCTAGTTTCATTACCCACCAAGGTTTCGTGGCATTTCGTATAAGAAAAAATACCTAGGTCTTCGTGACGTTTTCTTAAAGCAATAGCTTATTAGTTTCTTTAGCGACGTAGTTTTCGGAACATTTCGTAAAATGACAAGTTCCCTAGATTTCCACGATGTTTCCTTAAGGCGCAAAGTCCCTAGTTTTGTCACCCACCTAGGTTTCCTCAATTTCGTAAAAGGACAAATTCCCTAGGCCTAGGTGACATTTCCTGAAATCGCAAGTTCACTAGTTTCGTATTTTCGTTACAAAACCACATGATCTTTGGCCGTTATTTCACTTGTCACCAAGTTTCTTATCGATTTCACGATTTTAGCAATATTTTTAGTGTTTTCTCTTGTGACGTTTTATAAAAGGATAACTCCTCTAGTTTCGTTACCTAAGAGTATCGTAACATTTTGTGAAGTGCGCCGGCGCCGGCGTACGGGTCCCTTTCATATGTTTCAATTATCAGTGACTGAAGCGAACGAAATTCTATAATTATTTTGTAGCGAAATTATGAGAGAATTGATATTTCTGAAATTAAATCTGAAGTTGAAGATTCTTGGTTCGGGTCCCAGTCGTGGCACAAAATTTTCTTTCAGATTTAATTTCAGAAATATCAGTTCTCTCATAATTTGTTTAGAATCTTCATTTCCGCTAAGTAAGGCGATTCCTGGCATCAGATTTCCAGTTCAAGAGCTCGAGGAATGATCTGGTGTTCAACCAAATAGGATTGTGTTTTAATGCACTCGCCCATACCTCAAATGATTCATGTAAAGTTCCAGCTGCCGCTGCCTGTTGCTTGCCTGCTTTATTACTTATATAAGCTCCAAAAAGCTTGGTAGAAGAAACAAATGTTTGAGTACTAATTTTTTCAACTTAGATCTGTGCGCAGTACTCAGTTACGAATTATCTTTGCTACGCAATACTCGTACTTTAGTTTTGGAGAGTTGGCCTCACTGCATCTAAATAGATCTGTTGCAGAAAAATATCAAGTTATCAGTATGCTTTACTCCTCGACGTCAGTTTTTCCTTCTGAGAAAATAATATTTTTCCCTCACGTTATTTCAGAACTCGCTGGAACCGCCCAGAAAGAACGTAAAAATTGGTTTTTAAAAACTAGAAGTCAAAGGAAATATAAAAGTTCCTTTGCGAATATCAAAGGCTTCTAAATAATGAAAAATTCGCTGACAGTGAAGACATATTTAGAATCTGCGCCTAACTTAAGCGTATCCGACTCGACAATCCAAATTTAAACTCTTACACGTGTAAACAACATCCGAGTATGCACCATGCAAAACAGTTCTTTCGATTTAATAGCTAAACTAAAAAAAAACTTCCACAGAAATGCATAACTCATCTCAATGCATGAATTTTTGTAATTATCGGGGTAGAAGCTTAGAATCCAAAGCTGACTCTAATTATGAAAAAAGGAAATAAATTAAAATAATTGAGTACCAAAATGCATGTAAAATTATCGAACCGAATAATAAGGACGTCTATTTAATATTTAATGTTTTCAAGATTTAAAATTATAACTTGACCCAATAACTTACTTCGCATTCGTGTGCACAATTTATATGCGTTATGTGTTGTGTAATAAATCTTAGAAAGTTTCATCCTCCTTTTACAAAATATGAAACCGAAAAATGAAAAACTGAATTTTACACGGACATGTGTTTCATATAATGTTGGTAGTGAATTCGGTAACCGTGCTGTCTGTAGCATAACTTCTTGTGGGTGATTATTTACTGAGCAATTCTTTCACTTACATAAATTTGGAAAATAACATAATGCATAACTTTGAAGGATGTTGCTATCGGCCCACACAAAAAATAGTAAAGTGTGAATGTGATTCGTTTTAAAACGAATAAAATTAGAGGAGGTGCGCTTTTTCATACGTAACGAAGTGCATGTTCAAGATAGTGGACCAAGGAAGAGTAGTAAAGTAAGATCATAACGATGAAAAACGATATTTTCGAAACATCGAAGAAGCTGCGAAAATTAGTAAGTTTTTTAAGGATAATGGGGGTGCTTGTCAGGGTTTGCTTTTGTTCATAAATTTTATGGACAAAGTCGTCAGGCCTATAGAGACAAATATTGAAGGAATTCGAGGCAATTATAAAAATTTGAGTTAAACACCAACGATGCAGAGTGTGAGGAACTAAGTTTATGCATGCATGAACGGTGAGTAACTTTAAACAGATCACTGTATTTAAATACTTTTTTTTGTAAGGGTGAGGAAATTTTCATAAACACCCGGCCCTTCTGGTCCAAGGTAGTGCTGGATTCCATTCTTCAATGACCTACCAACTAAAACCTCCTCCCTTACTCTTCATGCTCTCTTCTCCCTGGATAGGCCTCACAGCATTACTTCGGAGAGGGGCTGTGCTTTCGTACCTGCTCTCTGTATTTAAATACTTCGGAATCATTAAGTAGCGATAGTTACTGTACGTTTTCATCCTTCCTGTCCGTCCGTTCGTCGGGGCACTACACCTCACTGCACCTAGTTGCACTTAGCTACACATCACTGCATCTAGATGCACCTAACTGCAACCAGCTGCACCTAAGCACCTAGGTAATCACCTTTTTTGACTTCACTCTATCGCTAATTTCTTATACCCATTTCAATGGTTTATTCACACGATCCGTGGTACAGCGGCGGCGGCTTTTATTCCGTCCATGGGGGCAAAAATGTCTTACATTGTGACATACAGGACTGGACCGTAGCTAGTGCCAAATAGAGCTTTTCTGCACTCCCAGCAACATCAACTTTAATAGAAAAAGTAAGTAAAACGCGAGCGAAGCGAATGATTTTCTTTGTTATTCTTCCTAATTATTTTTTACCTTATGATTGTGTCTTTCCTCTAAGTAGTCACATTTTTGTGAACTGAAAAGCTCAAAATTTTGTGCACCACTATACACTATAACGTGGTGTTGCTTAAAAAAGACCTCTGTTTGTAACACTAATTCTCCATGAAAATGTTCTAAGTGACGATGAAATAAGGAGTTCAGGCACTAGATTGAACCTTTGTCTTATCGTCGTCTAGAACATTTTCA
>CM055406.1:22136887-22277015 GCA_029228625.1 Pseudolycoriella hygida | reverse complement strand
AGGAAGAATATTCCCCCAGATAAACTAGAATAAGACGGCCTGGGTGGTGTTGAACGTCATAGTAAAAGGGACGGCCTGGGTGGTGCAAAACGTCTACGAGTTTGGTCTACATATAATTCTCTGGTAGAGATTATCACTGTAGAGATAGTATTTTATACCACTTGACCGATTTTGCTCATCTTTGAACTTGAATCATAAGACGTACCTTTCAATGAAAACGTTTAGGGCGATCGGTGCAGCAGTTTAGAAAAAAATGACGGAACAGACGGACGGACTGCTGATTCGACATCTCTAGCAGGGGCGCCGACTTCCATATGGCAGGTGTGGCGACCGCCACCCAATTTTAGAATAAAATTATCCAAGTTTAGATCACTTTTATGAACGTTTTCGTAGCTACGGGCAAAAGGTGCAGTTAGAACTTTTGAGAAATTAAAAATGAATGGCGTTTCATTAGTCCGTTAACAGAAACACAAAAAATTCGTTCGCTTCGCTCGTGATTTTAAACTCCCTTCAAATATTGTTCTTTCAATTTAATGCTTTCTGTTCTTATAATTTCACGCTTTCACGTCATCTGTGAATGCCCTAAGTTCTGCCTCCTAAGGTTTATGACCCTGGGATGTCATGTGGTTCTACTTTTTATACCCTCTGCTATACTAAAGCTAGGAACTACCATTATAGTTCCTAGTAGGAACCGAGACGTTCGTGTGATTTACATGATGAACGGGCGAAGAAACAAAGGACTTCAACAACGTTCAGCGTTCGCGCTTCTTCATTCTATATACTAAGTAACATAAACTCACGATCTACACAAATTAACTTTCCCACAAAAGCCGCCTATTTTCAAATCAATATATTTTTAAGAAGAGAAAAATGTATTTCTAAGCAACTTGGGATCAAAATCTTGCCACACTCGTTCCAAAGAGAAGTCGGCGCCCCAGACGATATTAAATGTATCTCCCTCACTCCCGTCTCAATCTACAATGTTACAATACAATTGTTTGTAGTAAACGTATAGGACTCACTCCCGCCTCGATCTACCCCATGTTACAATACAATGTTTGTAGTAAACGCATAGGACCTTTGTACTACGTACGGGTCCAATTATATGAAAACTAACTTTTGTTTTTTTTATATATTGGCCGATTCGTTGATTCGATGAGAAAATTCATGTCGCACTTTTTCGCTGTTGAATTTTAGAGCAAATCAACAATAGTTCCTTTTACACTATTTCTGTGCATAGTCAGGACTATCAGAAAAACGATCGCGATCTGGAAATAAAAAAAAGTTTTTGGAAGTGAAGTGGGCTATTACGTAGGTTTACGAAATAGAATCGTTTATTAGTGTGTCTTAGGTTAGATTAAGGTGGGTTGAGTGGTGGGTAAATGCTGCACGTAAGTCTCTAGAGGAGTGTTATAGCTTAAATTCTAAAGCGCTACAATTGCTAACGAAAGTATAGAAAAAATGACATTTTGAAAAATACTGAAAAAGTTTGGGTCCAATAAATAAAATAAAAATCAGTTTCTTCCAGTAAAATTTATTGTTCAAAAAACATTTTCTATTGGACATTTCATTTTTATACAAATTATTATTGAAAGGCGTTGAACTTTTCATTGGAGATTAATCATATTTATAGTGAAAGGTTTTATAAGCAGGTCGCAACATTGCTGCATGGATGTATTGCGATCTTTTTCACCACACTTGTCGTCCGTTTCTGTAAAAAATTCTTCGTCATTTTTTAATGGCCCTTAAGTGCTGTCCCAAATGCGGCTCTGAACTAATAATTTGTACATTGTACCATTGCAGCATCAATTACATCAATCAAATACCTTTCAAACAGATATATTCCAGACTGCTTTATGCATCTTTGATTCAATTGTTAAATGTGTGCCGATCCACTGATTATATATTTCAAAGTTATTCTTTCGTTAATTAATGTTTAAAGAAACCATTAACAACTTGCAGAATTAGTTGAATGTTTAAGAATAAATTTGTTCTGCGGGTTTTTATACGATGCGTACTAATTTTCATCCTATAAAGTTAAACAATTCCAATGTTATTAAGACATAAAATCTTGGACGCATTCGAAATCAATAAAATCAGATCTGATAATCAGTTATTATTATAATAATATACAATTATAAATAAATTCAACGCGGAAAGCTCGAGAACTTCTTCTAATAAAAAGAAGAAAAGATACAAATAAATGCCATTTATGAGGCACAAACCATAATAATATAGAGTCTACTCAGATATAAATATCAATACTCAATAATTGGAATACAATCGTTTGTTCATAAATGCAAAATTTCCAGTTTTATCGACATCCACAACCTATAATAAATCTGAATGTCAAACACATTTCTGATAATTGCAAAGTTAAAGTTCCATGGAAATTGCATTTAAAGTACTAACTGATTGATACGTACATATCAACTAACGACATAGGATCGACGTCTCTCATTTTATATTGACATAAATAAATAAGAAAAAGGTTTTCTTTTATTAGATTTATCTGTTATATGCATTGGAATAAGAAGCGACAAGATCATTGGTGAATTTAATTGGGAATTATAATTGCATACTTCGAACTCAAACTTATTAGTTTCATTTTGCTTTCTTAGTATATTGGTCAGTTTAAGACCTGTACGAATTAATAAAGCATGTGAGTTTACTATTGAGTTATTAATAATGTTACCACTAGTTCGTTTGCTGAATTCAACGCACTTACTGGTCACAGTAATCTGCCGTTCTGATAGCTTCTGGGTTCTCATCCTGTGACAATATGCTCTTTATTTTACTTTCAGAACATGTCAATGCCGATCTTGGAAACTCCAGTAGAGATCAGGTAACCAACCCTGCTGTAGTAGTGTGGGTCACTTAGCATAAGGATGACGGGGGCTGTCTTCGGGTAGTACCTTAACGTCACGTATAGGAAGAGCCGAAGGAAGCTAGGCGCTAACAAGATGGGATGACGACTTAGTATGGTGGCGGATGATCTCATCGGCATCGGCAGCATACACAGCCCAAGTCAGTTGGGCTACCATCACAAAACAAAATTGGTCCTCCGATGAATAGGGGTATGGAGTCGAGGCTTGCGACCTGGCTCTGAAACACATGACTGCGAGCGATTGTGAAAAACCTACTGCAACGAAAGCAGGAGAAGAAAGAGACAATATGCGGTCTCATTCGGATGTTATGAAGCCTTCGGCAACGACTCCGAAACGAAGATATGAGAATTGGAACATGGAGTGTGAGATGTCAGACTCACAGAATTGGAGGATTAACAAAACTGACAAATGGACTGAAGAAGGCCAAAATCGACTTTGCAGCTATTCAAGAGAGCGGATATGATAAAGACTCACAAATTTCCTGCTGTAATGGCTACATCACGATCATAGCAGCAGAAGTCGAGACCATGTACTTGGTACTGCCTTTCTGGTAGCTAGAAAATTTGAACACCTAGCAGCGCCAACAATGGAGGAAGTCTCAGCAGCAATTACCCCAAGAACAACAAAGCTTCCGGTCCCGATAATATTCCAGCGGAACTGCTGAAGATGAGTGGTGAGGAATTGTCAAAAGTGATGTATGATTTAGTAAAACGAATATGGAACACGGAAAACTTGCCTGACGAGGGGTCCGAAGGTGCTATTTTACCTCTACAAAAGAAAGGCGATAAAACCTAATGAGAAAACTACCGTGGAATTGCCTTGCTGAACACGGTTTACAAAGTTTTTGCTCGAGTGCTATTCGAAAGACTAAATCCACGGGCTGAGAGTGTCATTGGGGCTATCAAATTGGATTCAGACGAGATCGCTCAACAACTGACGAAATATTCACCCTTCGTCTGATTCTGCAAAAGGGCAGAGAATTCAAGTCAGGACGTACCATCTTTTCATCGACTTTGAACAAGCTTACGACAGGACCAAGCGTATGGAATTGTATGAGGCGATGAAGGAGCTGGGCTTTGAAACAAAGTATATTCGTCTTGTGA
This sequence comes from Pseudolycoriella hygida, assembly GCA_029228625.1. Classification (NCBI taxonomy): domain Eukaryota; kingdom Metazoa; phylum Arthropoda; class Insecta; order Diptera; family Sciaridae; genus Pseudolycoriella; species Pseudolycoriella hygida. Next base: position 22,273,024 of record CM055406.1, on the reverse strand, counting down.
AAGCGTCAAGGTGCAAAACGACATGTCAGATGTGTTTGCTGTTAAAGAAAGGTTGAAGCAGGAAGACGCGCTAATATACCCTGCTTACTCTTTAACTTGGTTTTGGAAATTAGACGTGCGGATATCCAAACCAACAAAATGCTGCTGAATGGAAAAGTTCAAGTTCTGGGCTTTGCAGACGACTTGGACCTCGCCAGTCGTACACATGCAGCAGCACTTTTACAAATCTCAAAATCCAAGCTGAGAGGATTAGTTTGATGATAAACGAATCTAAAACCAAGAACATGAAGACCCAGCCGAATGCGGTAGTCAGTCAAAAGGGAGACAAAATACGCATTGGAGAGTTCAACCTCGAGGTAGTGGATGAGTTCATTTATCTTGGAGCGCTGATACGGTCAGATGGTGACAATAAATGATACACATGGCGGCAAGCAGATACTATTATGGTCTAATTAAACATCTACGCTCAAAGTTAATATCGAAGAAAACGAAATGCCATATTTAGAAAACACTTATCCGTCCAGTATTGATCTACGGATGCGTATCTTGGGCGATGAAAAGAAGTGATGAACAGTTGCTCCTAACGTTTGAGCGCAAGGTACTCCGCATCATATTTGGAGCGATGCGCGAGGGGGAGAGGTGGCGACGGCGATATAACTTTGAATTGGAACGTGATTTTTGCGAGCCGGATATAGTGGCAGGGGTGAGAGTCTAAAGGCTGAGGTGGACGGGGCACTAAGCACGCATGGATAAAAACAGAGCCCGCTCAAAATTATTCCGTAACGATCCAGAAGGGCGGTCCAGTTGGTCGCCCAAAACTTCGAAGAATTGATGGCGTCGAACAAGACTTCGCACGCTCGGAATAAAAAACTGGCAATACGCGGCGGCGCACGACAGGCAGCGTTGGATCGGAATTCTCCAGCAGAAAAGATTTACTCGAGTTATGTACAAAGGACCAAAAACCACTTAAACTGCCCTAGCTCATTGGCCATTGGGCCGACAGTGCCCAGATTCAGTTCCAAAAAAGATTTTGCAATTACCTCTCAGGGAAAAAAAGTTTTTGAAAATAGGTTAAGTTATCGTGTTGACAGACAGACGGACTAAGAGACGGATATTTTTTTTATTGCTGATTCGTCATCTAAGGACCATGGTCGATGCTCCCTCCCTACTTCCGGGTCGAAATTTGGGTAGTTACAAACGTCGTGGTAAACGCATAAGACCCCTTTTCGAAGAACTTTTTTCTTCGTACGGGTCTAAAAAACAATAACATAATAATAATATTCAGCTGAAGCAAAAATGAAAATACGTAATTTGTATATAGTATGCACATCGCACACCAACTCATACACAACTCACGCTGAGAATACGTAATCCACCTAACTTTTACGTAATTTTCCAACACTACTAATCATTTCGCATTACAATTTTGCTTCAATTTGCCTTATTGTTTTGTCAAAGGCTACCAATCTACATAGTAAGTCAGTGGAAAAACACATATAACTCACTCATGCGTGTAAAAATTATTCGTAAAAATCACCAAAAAGTGTCAAATATCGAAAATCGAGTTTGTACGAAAAATTTTTATACGCATAAGTTATATGTTTTTTTCTATAAGTCTCCAGCCCAAACTCTCTAATGTATTTGGTGACTGTTTTTTCCCAAATTTTCCCACTTTTTCTAAAATGTTTCCAATTTTCTCATATTTTTCTATTAACAATTTTCTATAAAATGAGGAAAATTTGGGAAATTTTGTGAAGAAATGGAAAAACGTTTTCCTTAAATTAGTCACTGCTATTTTGACACAGTTTTATATTCCATGGCTTCGTTGTAAAGCGTTTCGGAACAGCTGGAAATGAGTCTAATTAGCAAAGAAGAAAAAATGGTCAACAGGAGAGTGTTCATGATTTGTTCTCTACTTGAATTCTATTACTTCTAAAATATTTTACTCTGATTTTTACGAACAGTTGCCATGTTGAAGGTCATCTATAATAAAAGACTGAAACAACTTATTTGACTGCCAGATACCTTCAGTATTTTAAAAGTCTGCTGTCACATGCACACAGAAGCTGTCACAAATTCGTGAAATTATCTAATCATGTTCATGCAACGCGTAGCGGAACGTAAACAGTGACGACATGAATGAGTGGCGAGAATAATTTGAACATATTTATGTGCGATTTTCAAAAATAGAAAGCTGCGCTATCTATTGAGTGTTACAATTACAAATTTGAATGCCGGGTGGCCGGCCAACGATATGTATCTCGTTGAAATTAGAGCTTCACAATGTCATTGACTTTGTGAAAGATGGTCTTACATTTATGAGAAAAATGCTAGCCATTGATTAAAATATTCAAAAAATAATATGCGATGATTAAAATCAATTTTGTTGGTATAATTGTACATGGACATGTACACAGAATTACCATACCTACCATACCTCACAACGAAATATTTCAATAATTGCTTTGAATCAAACACAAAATTATATTGAAAAATATTTGACCACACAAAATCAATACGTTTACGTATAATGTTTCTAAGATCGTTAGGCATCGATAAAAGTTCCACATAAAAGAATCTGCAGTAAAAGTACAAATCATTCTCTTATATACCATTATTATTAAATGGAATATATTCATCAATATTACATCTTTTATAATTCTGTTATAAAATCTATACACAAATAAATATAACTTCAGACCTAATACAAACAATTCAATTGTTTTCATCCCAATAATAATTGCGATTTGTACATGATAGGTCTTTTAAGAACAATCTTCACTAAATATCTCGTTGACATTTTCTCTATGGAATAATGGGTAAAAATGCGGTTATGGTAAATTATCTTTCATCTTTTTTATGCGTTGACATATTTTCTATTATCTTGCTAATTGGTATAAACCTTGAATATTGTGTAGCTGCTGCATTTATGAAACATTTAACATTTTCACGTTTTGACATTCGGAGTGCTAATATACAAAGACTTAAGGTAAAGATGAACTTGATGTACAGTACATAACATACTTGTAATTGGTACAGTTAATTGAGTTACGACGACTAAGTCCCGATGTTACAACTGATTGTCAAATTTCCAGTTATGCGGGTTTTGAGTTTGTTATCTTGAGCGTAAGTACTTACTCTTCAAATAGTAGACTATATATGGATTATGGATTGCAAAAAACTACACTTTTGATCAAGAGGTAAGAGGAAAGAGTGAATTGAAGCACAAAATTTTTTTCTGCTTCCAAAGTATAGCTCTTGCCGATTCATGGAATCTCTAAAATCGAACATGCGTCTAACATAGCCCCATGGTAGATGGTAGTAAGAGGCCGTGACGCAAACAAAAAATTTGCAGGAAAATGTTTCGTAGACTATGGAAATTTTTTACTTTCCCCCTCTCGCGACGTACTCCTCTGAAGATTTTTTTTTTAGTGAGAATTGAGATATAACTCATTAGAATCGTCTCAGTCGATCCTGATCCTGAGATATGAATTTTCAAATTTACATTTTTCACTTTGTTGGACCCGTACGAAGTACGAAGGTCCTATACGTTTACTACAAACAATTTTAATGTAACATGGGGTAGATCGAGGTGGCAGGTGGGGGGATGCATTTATTATTGTCTAAATATGACGAATCAACAACAAAAAAGTTTCCGTCCCGCCGTCCGCCCGTCTCCACTTTTTTTCCAAACGGCTCAACCGATCACCCTAAACTTTTTTTCCCTGAAAGATACAAGCAAAATCGATGAAGTGGTTCCGGAGATATGGTCGAGGATGTGACCAAAAACATGGTTCTTCGAGGGTCAGTGAAGCTTTTTCGCAAATATCTCAGCAAGTATAGCACGGAAATTGCTCATATTGGTGTCAAATGAAAGGATTCGATGTCAGAAAATTGGGAAAAAATTTTTGTCGGAATCGGGTCAGGGGTCAAGAAAACAGTTTTTCGTCTATATTTCCTTAACTATGCAATATGGAGATTCACTGTCAAAGGCAAAGTTGTCGACAATGAAATTTTAGGGTACATGTGTTTCAGGGTTTTGGGTGAAAATGCCTCAATCCTGGGATATGACCACTTCTAGTGACAAGTTGCTTCCAAAGGCAAAGTTGTAGAAAGTAAAATTTTAGAGAACACATGTCTCAGGGGTTTGGATAAAATGCCACAATCCTGGGATATGACCACTTCTAGAATTGGGAGGAATGATCCATATCTCTAGAATTATAAGAGGTAGAAAGTTGCTTCCAAAAGCATAGTTGTAGAGAATAAAATTTTAGCGAACGGGTGTCTCAGGTTTTTGGGTAAAAATGTCCCAGTCCTGGGATATGACCACTTCTAGAATTGGGAGGCATGATCCATTTCTCTAGAACTATAAGAGGTACAAAGTTGCTTCCAAAGGCAAAGCTGTAGAGCATAACATTTTAGTGAACACTGAACACGTGTCTCAGGGTTTTGGGTAAAAATGCCACAATCCTGGGATATGACCACTTCTAGAATTGGGAGGGATGACCTATATCTCTAGAACCATAAGAGGTAGGAGGTTGCTTTCAAAGGCAAAGTTGTATAGAACAAAATTTTAGAGAACGCGTGTAATCATTTCTAGATTTTAACGGTCTGAGATGTACTTCGGTAGGGCCTTTGACATTACCTTGGGTAATTTCTATGGATCTTTGAAACTCTTATAGTTATAAAAGAACATAAAGCGTTGGATTGTTTGATTATTACTATATTAAGATACGTTCGAGTCTTTTTGCAAGATTTATTCTATTTGCCACATCTATTCTGCTTGTCACATCTATTCTGATACGTACTGGTCTTTGGTTATGGTTATGTTTACTTTTTACGATCTCCGAAACGGCTGCAACGATTTTACTTAATTTTTTAGTGATGGCTAAGTGGGGTTTATGTCATGACTTGTTCGAGAAATTGTCCAATGAACACATGTCTCCGGATTTTTTTTGGAAAAATGAGCCAATCATATCTCAGGATTCCAAAATTCTCATACCAGTTTGAGAATTGGGAAGGATGACTCATATCTCTAGAACTGTTGCAGTTACAAAGTTGCTGCCAAGGGTCAAGTTCAAGGTTTTTCTGGAATGGACACGGAAATAATACTGGCCTTCGCGGACGATGTGGATGGTAGGAAGAGGAACGATCGCAATCAAAGAAATGTTTGTCGAAATGGATAAGGCATCAAGGAAAATTGGACTAAATGTGAAAAAAGAATAACTTTCTTTGCACAGGATAACTCAGTGTGGGTGAATTTCAAACCCAGCAAGAGCCTATTTGGCCCGAAAGAGTACGTGTAATTACCTTTGAAATCACACCCCCACGACCTTGTACGTTTCGTGTACCAGGAGACATTTTTGTAAGAAAAGTGGATGTTTCCGGCTTTCGAACACCTCCCACTAGACACACAATCATCGATGAATTTTTTTAAAATCTTTTTTTGGCTCCTAGGAACCAATACCTAATCTAGGCACATAAAAAAAATCCGCTAGAAGATGCGTCCGATTTCGGCAGACGGCTTTTCGAAAAAGTTCCTCTGCAAAACTTGTAAAAATTCAGTAAATTCAAGAAGGCATTTCACCCTTAATTCATTGGTCAACATCAAAATAATCCTCAAATTACAAAAATTTTATTTCATTTCTACTGTGTACTGAAATATTAACGAAATTAAGTGGAATTATTTGCTCAAGTGAGTAATACGTTCGATTTTATCGTTTTATTTGAATTTTTTAAGCTTGTATATCTTTTTCAAGCGATCGATTTATAGGATATGCAACACGTATGCATATGAACATTACATTTAAATCAGGATTTTATTTGAATGTTCTCCAATTTCGTAAAGTGTTTAAGTGTATCTAATTAATTTATTTGGATGTTGTTTCACTGGTTATTGCAAATAAGCTCATTATTCTGTTTGTAGTAGGTAATAAACGAATGTGATAAATAATTATGTCACGATTCGCTGAAATAAAAACATCTTTCTCATTAAATGTATAACTGATTGCATAATTAACTTAATTTGTAAATTGGTTAAATATCATTTAAATAGCGTTTTATTAGTAATAAATACGATATTTTTAAAGTTTCGATATAAATTCAAGCAGGATTGATGATTTAAGTGCTGACGAGAGTGCGTTAGCGTTCACGTTCAATTTAGGAGAGTTGACTAAAATATGGTTTGAAGCAATACAAAATACACAATTCGTTCAAATGTTACTGTAGCAAGTATAACTATTTGATACCATGTCACGTTTCTTATGACAATTTATTGTGTTAACGTCTGTATTCATGTTATTCGCCTTGAAGAAGTAAGACGAATTGGCGTGATTGCTCCGGGTCTTCACGTGTTCCTCAATCCTCATCCTCACATCCAATCGAATCTAGTTGAACGAAGTACTTTGGAATGGTTCGGAATGTCTAGTTTCTCTAATCACGTTTACCGTTTTATGGCAATTTTAGGATAAAAAATTTTGCGGAGTACAGTGAACAGAAGAGTCTTTTCCTACTTTTAGTAAGAGGTTTAAAAAATCCACCAATGTAGAAATTTCCCTTGTTCGATTTGATGATTCGAGGATCAAAATATTTGCTCAAATTTTTAAGTTCGACTCTGGTTGTCGTTTCAATCTACTGCTAACGAACAATGAACAGAACAATATTTTTCAAATTGGCTGTGTTCATTGAATTGTAGAGTTGGGAGTGGATGAAATGGATTTTTGTCTTTTAAAGACTTCGTTCTATATAAGGACAATTAATCTTATAAAGAAAATTTAAATTACTACAGAAGAGGGCCACTTGTTCATTCCTACCTCTAGTTTTGAGCTGCGATTAACTTCGGTTGTGTGCTGGTGCTGGTCCTCGCTAAGTTTTGTGCTGCTTTGAATCGCAGCAGAAAATGTTTTTATGTTCAAATCATGTCACTTTGTGTGGCAGCCCATTGTTTTCGCTTGTACGCTTCCGAATGTTGCCTGACTATTCCTCTACAGCACGGAAAAGTTTACAAGCGATTGAACCTACTGTTGAAAATTATAGTTTGTTAGAAAGCCTTGAAAGTTTTGACTTGGATACGTCTGTTCATTTAAAACAATCGAGTTTAAATCTGAAGTCTTTGTATTAGCTTCGCGGGTGTTCGTCCTACTCAGAAGTACCTACTCGGGTGGATCACTCCAGTCGGCAACGAAACGGTTAGATTTCTTCTTTACATAGGGAAAGAGCAACTAAATGATGTAAATATAATAATTAAATAAAATCAGCTGCGATATTGTAAGTAATGAGTAAAAATGTCGTAAATGTGAAAATAGCTTAAAACATTCTCGATATTCGGAAAATTGATTTAGTTCGAGCCGTGAAAGTGGTCTACCGGGATAAGTGCGCTGAACGAATTCGAGAAGAGATAGAAGAAGGAGAATTTTCATGATGATAATTAGCTTATCTTATCTGCATGCAATTGGAAAAACTTAGGTTAGTTCGAGAGAAAAAATTCTGAACAGGATTTGAATTCAAAATGTTGGGATGAGTTAGACTTAGCAAACTATTTGCAAACAAAGTAGTTCGTAGTGTAGAATAGTGAGCATTTAGACCAGATTTGCAAAAAATGTAAGTTTATGACAAAAATTCAAAAAGTGTACAAAATTTCTTAATCCTGTCGCATTTGGACCTGATTGTAAAAAAATATAAATTTGTGGGAGAAATTTAAAATCCTGCCACAAATTTTACAAAATTTTTAATTCTGTTACATTTTGATCAGATTTGCAAAAAATGTAAATTTATGGCAGAAATTCAAAATCCTGTCGCTTTTATAAAATTTGTAATTCTATCACATTAGGACCAGATTGCAAAAAATGTAAATTTGTGGGAGAAATGAAAAATCCTGCCATTTCACAAAATTTCTTAATTCTGTCACATTTGGACCAGATTTGCAAAAAAAAATGTTAATTTGCGGCAGAATATGAAATTACTGCCGAGATTACTGCCGCAAATTTTACAAATTTTTTAATCCGGTCGCATTTGGACCGTTTTTATTAAAACATTTGACGTCCTGTTATTTTGACAATTCTACGTAAATATGATGGTGGAAAGTATCTACGCATGTGACTTCCCAAAGCAACGAACGGCCTCGAGCCCAAGGAGTGAGACTCATACCATCTGGTTTTTTCCCGTAGGTATTTCCGGTATTTCGGCTGATTTCAAGGCTCGTTGGATAAGGTTGTTTACCGCTGCGTGCCTTGAATTGGTTCCCTTAGCCTTTCCACACGACAAACCATGATGACCATATTTGTTCACTCTCTCACCACAAATACAAGTGTGAGTTTGACCATCGGTGTACCAAGACCGGATTGCAAAAAATGTAAATTTGTGGCTGAAATTCAAAATTCTTTCTTTGTGGCGCAATTTGAAGCCCTCCCTCAAATTATTTATGCGAACTCCCAACTTAGGGTAAGTCGGCAAAAATAAGTAAGAAACTTGCTTAGAGTGTTAACGATCTAAGTTCATAATAATAATAATCCACCGTTACAACCCGTCTGGGTCAGAGGCTAGATCATTTTGTATTTTACTAGTTCCGCAATATTTGTGACCCTTCGCTCATGTGGATTCTTCTTAGAAATCATTTCGTTACCGAAGTTTTTATTGTGTCGGTGGTAAATTGCACACAAACCTAGTGCCATCCATGATGTACTAGGTGCGGAAACTAGTAGGGCTTAGAACGCCGGTTCGCCTCATTCCCTATACCCCCTCCCCCCTAACGACCGGAAGTCATTTATGAATGGCCCCTTAATGTAAGTTTCACCGGCAGGCATTTTTTGGAACACATGCTTAACGTGAATTCCGAACCATGCCTACCGGTAGTTTGCATTTCACCATTAGAATTTCTTCTGGTTCTAATTATATCTCCGTCTAAAGTTAGACTCAGATATTTGTACACAGAATTCATCGACTGTGTGTGCCTAGGAACGTTACTCTCATGCTATACATTGAAGAAAAATCCTATACGAGTAAGTTAAAAGTAAGTTAGTAAGTAAGTTAAAAGACTCAACTCGAGTGCGAATGAGAAGCATTTTTAAAGCTTCAAATTTAAATACTCAATATTTTTTTTTCTTCGCTGGAAATGCAACAGTCAAAGGAATTGTATTCTTCCATAGTATTGTGCGATTCTGGATATTTGTTTAAATGGAATGAGATTTCTGAATTAAAAGTTAAAATGTAGGTATGTTATATCGCCAAAATAATCTTTATTTTTTGTCGCGTTAATGAATTTCTTATCTTGTTTTGTTCAGGTTTTAGTGAAGATGAAAACAAATCGAAATAATAAACTTGTTTTGAAAATTAGCAGTCATTTCGTGTCTGTCAGCTACTGTTTTCGCTAATTAATGACAACACAGTTTTAGGTAAGTTTAATATAAAAGTTGTATTAAAAATATAAATGCGAGCAAAAGAGAACGGCCCCCACAATTTTGTTACAAATTTTGATAATTAATTAACTGTAAATTATCTAAAATGAGATAAACGATTTTTAACGACATAGCTATTCATTTATGGATGTTTAATTAGTTGAACTAGTCTAAAAAGCGCAAACTTGTAATACGCCGATTTCTGACCATCTTTTACTACGATTTCGATCGCAATTATGTCGAAAGTTTCAACTATAGTTGGTGACACTTTTTGCAATCATTATACCCAATGTCGAGAGTGTAATTTCACAAACACATTTATTCCTTAATAAGTCAAGTGAACTCGGATTTTATATTAAATTAATTGGTTTAATTGTGGTTACCAACACGCAATATTCATGTCGGTGCCGATAATCTGTACAGGGTAATCTCCCTCAATTGAAACATCAACAACGGAACCAAAGTCTTAAAACTGTAACATGCAGACATAAAATAATTTTTATATCATTGCTCAGACTTGACAGTCGGCAAAAATAGTGGCTGTTTCTTGAGTGTGTTGTACATTCGCCCGAGCTCTCTCTTAACCAAGGAAACAATTGTCGTTCATCCAAGATACGTCAATGATAGTCCCTATGTCATTGAAAATTTTAAGAGCATAAGAGATAAAATACACTAGTAATAACACGATAGGTGTTTCCCACGTTTGACGCTGTGTGACGCAAGTACTGAATACTGAGCTCTCCAAGACCTTTGTGTTCCGAAATCAGTCGCCCATATGGCAAGCTCGTTCAGATATACCACAGTCAGCGCCGGACCGCTAGTTGGGAATGCTGTACACTTATATACTGTGACATTCCTGGCACAGTAACTAACAAAAACCGATGTCGCTCGAGCATCAGTCGGACTGATTACTAAATATTGTTTGAAGCACTAATTTCAATATAGTTCTTGCAAGTACCTGTATCGTCCTTACCTACCTTCGCCATGTATTGTATTTACCTGTCGTCGTCGCCTGATGTTGTTGTGACTCTTCTAGGTTTGTCAACACAGTACATTTGAGAAGTTCTTTGTTTGCGAATTCCGGACTCGAAGATGTCTCGGTGAACGAAGGATTGTTGACGAACAATGGCTGTGATTGTTGTTGGATTGGTTCTGTTCGCGAGGTAATTGAGATACCCGTTTTAGTGATTGTGTCTGTCCTCTAACCATTTATCTTGAACCATGCAGCATTTTCATGACTCCGTTAATGCTTCGACGCATACAAACAATATTTGCGTTCGTTGATTACGATTTTATCACCATGAACGTCTTTCAAATGCGTGAGAAAATGGTAACGACGAAGTTCGCGCCAGCACGATTCACAATACATTATCTTTATACAAAATGTCAAATTGTGAATGACGCTGGCGCGAAGTTTCACATCTAATATGGGAATCTCGCGCCGTATGGAGCAAATTTTATCAGTACCTTCGCTTGGGTAACGAATTTCATCTATTTCACTCTGTCAATGTGATTTAACATAAGACAAAACACATTCGTTCCCCAGGTTACATAACAATAAATGAGTTACCGATGGAATTAGTCCGGGGATTTTACGCAAAAAAGGTTCAATCGTTACAGGAATAATTTCGCTTGATTTTGCACTTCGGTGATGATGATGATGGTGATGATAATAATTTTATTGTCTAACTATTTTCTAGCTGACATGGAAAAAGAGTCATAGCCCTCGTTAAAAAAACGGTAAATTGAATGTGTTGGCAAAATTGGTTTCGTCCACATTCCCAGTACTCCAGCTGTCGCTGCTGCTATTGTTAAATGGATTGTGGCGAAATGGAACTAATTTATTTACTCCATGTTCGCTGTCCAGTTACAACTAATCTCCACCTATTACACGTCCACACTTCTACCGCCTTTTCAAAACAATAAACCAACAAACGTATCGAATTAAGTTATTTACTGAAAAATTCCACTTCTCCGATAATTATTTTCGCGATAAATAATTGCGTCAGCCAATGAGATACGAGAATCTTTCGTCAAATGTTTTTATCGAATCGTTCAATTTATTCATCGAGGAACTCTTAAATCTCATCGGTTTACGCAATTATTTATCGTGAAAATAATTGTAGCAGAAATCGAATTTTTCGATAAACTCCACAATAAACTAAAATAAAAAAAAGTCCGTCCATTTTCACCCAGCCTACTCTCCTTCAACTCACACTGTCAGTGACCTAACGTTCAAACGGTTCAAACTCTACTAAGTAAATCGCGAATCGCGTCAGATTTGTATGAAAATTGAACTTTATAAAAACAAACAAAAGTTTGTCAAGTTGTATTTTCATACAAACCTTACACTATGCGATTCGCATCGCAGCCAATATAATCATCGCTTAAGTGCACAGTCACCAGTTCTTATTACGGTCATAGTGAGTATCTCGTAGATTCTTTGCAAGAATTGAAAAAATGTAACGAAAGGAACGGATATACAAAAAATTGAAGCAAGAAAGAGAGGCATACAAATGTCCCTTCGTTACCCTCATGGAATGAGCCATCTATAGCCAAGTTCCATAAAATTATATCTGGAAAAGCGTATTCAGTGGCTTTAATTTGACTTTCAATCGAGACGACGGAAAACGGCTGTCAATCTGCGCACAATTCTAGAAAATGGCGATTGATTGCACATCAGTTTAACATAAACGTCGATCTTGAATATTTTCATCTAAATTGTAAACATCAACTTCGATTGCAAACCCATAACCATTCCATAATTTTTATTATTTTATCAACATTTATTGGACTTAAACGTATAAACATAACTTATCCACGGATGCAGCTATACATATTGCATACGTATGCTCAAGCATAAGATAAAGAAAAAAAAACTTGCAGCGCCAATTGGAATGTAATGATGAGTATGTATATGAATGTTGAGTTGATTAAAACACTGGTTACTGAAAATCAGGCATCGTCATATGGTTTGATCGGTTTTTGAATAATGGGTCTTTTACTGATTTAATCGATTTCCAGTTAATGTTAAATTAAGAATCCTCGCACGTTCATAACATGTTTCAGAATTACTAACGAGCCAATTATGTACTTTCCGTACAATGGCCGCGTCCATACCTCGATCAATATGTTACTTTAATTTCGTTTAATGCAATCAATCCTATTAATCAAAATTATATTATATTGATTTCACTACCTATCATTATGTACATATACTTATAAGTTCAGTTGTGCTCACTTATCGACCAAGTGTATGAGAAATGTAATACATATCATTTTAAAATCAAAAGATATTTATAGTGATACGTTTTTTTTGTATCTATAACAATCTTGTTTTAAAGGTGATGAAACATTATCATCTATCAATGGGTATGTCACTTCGATAACAAAATGGACAAGATTCATTCGAAAGTTCATTATGACATCGTTTCGACACTCGATTCGACCATGCAAGACGAACTTAAGTATGTTCCAATCCTATAACAATCTGAAAATAGAAAAATTGTGTCTAATAGGGATGAGAAGTTTTTATAACAAGTGACACGCCCACTCATATATTCAATGTAGTTACTACTCGTTAGTTGTCGCTACTTCAAGAAATTAATTTTTTCTAAACTTCTATAATTGTCGTTTTTCTTCAGACAAGTAAATTGTTGAATGTTTGCCCTTGCTCTGCATTTTGTTAGCAGGGAAAGTGGGTTTGGAGTGTTATAACTGGTCAAAAAATTGTATTTGGTTTGGTAGATGAAAAAGGCGGCTGATTTCTGCAGATGCACAAAAATTGCGCTGATTGAGCAAATTGCACTTTCAGTTGACATTTCGTAACTACATAAAAAACAAAAAAAAATCCATTTATTTTGCTTTATATAGATTTATAGCCGATCTGAGGTATCCAGCCGCCATATTATGTTTATGTGCTAAAAAACTAGTTAAATTAACTGGTCATTTGTAGGCAATGTCAAAATTTGCATACAAAAGTTCGACAGCGCCTATAACAAATCTATCAATCAATCAATCGTACATATTTCGAGAACAAAAGGAAACAAATCCTTAGTAAATGTTCTTATGAATATGCAAATAAGTCGAACCATAATGAATCTTAAAACTTAACTTAAATGAATTAAGTGAATTACGTCACGTTACGTCACAGAAGGGGTCCACAGACGTACAGTGACGAAGCCAAATTAACTTCTTCGACTACACTCTATCGCTACTTTCCTACACCTACTATCTTCTAGCTGACATGGAAAAAAGAGTAATTATGACGGAAGTCATAATACTCGTTAAAAATCCAAAAAACATTATAATAATTACTTATAAAATAAAATTACGATAACATACTGTCTTGGCAAAATAAATATAAGTTTTGTCCTTCTGCGCAGGTTTTTAACACCGCAAAAAGCCTGCACAGAAGTAAAAAGTTCATATTTATTTTGCCATGATAGTAAAACTAACTAAACAAAACGAAATTTACAAAATAAAGATATTGATATAGTAAATTAAAAGAATTACAAAAATTAAATTAATTATTAAACATATGCAGGGCACCCGTACGTATCAGAATAGATGTGGCAAACAGAGTTGATGTTACGAAAACACTCGAACGTATTTGAATAAATATTGCCCTACGTCCACATTAAATTGTATTGGAAATTGTCAATAGAGCAATATTGAAACACCCGTCGGAAGCAACGGGGTAAAAAACCCTTGTGACAGCACAAAATTCATCCCCAAATAGACGAAAATGTTCACCTCATTTTTCTGCACAACCATTTTTTGTCTAGGGCTGACCTGAGGACCGACCTAGTACCCTAAGTAGAGGCCTCAGACACATACTTCCAAAGAAAAATTTTTTCCCTCAATTTGCTCTGCAACATAGTCGTTAGGGTCAACCTTAGAACCGACATGAGGCAAACTTGAGCCTTAAGCATAGGCAAAAGTTTCTTCAATAAATTGTCGGCCATGCCTAGATCTTTCAAACAAAAAAATTTTTTTCGAAAATTGGAAAAGTTTTATTCGAGTTATGTATAAAAGACCAAAAACCACTCTAACGGCCCTAGCTCGGTGGCCCTTGGGCCGACAGTGGCCTGATTTAATCCAAGAAAAGATTTTTCGATTACCTTTTAGGGAAAAAAAGTTTTTGAAAATCGGTTGAGTTTTACTATCTTGTTAACAGACGGACGGACATTTTTTTATTGTTCGTATTATTCGTCATCTAAGGACTATGATCGAAGCTTCCCCTTTACTCCCGGGTCGAAATCGGGGTGGTAATAAACGGCGTGGTAAACGCATAAGACCCCTTTTCGAAGAACTTCGCTCTGAAAATATCGCCGTTAAGGCTGTCGTCAAAATCGCTAAACCAAACAGGTTGGAGAAGAAAGTCAAATACATGCAACTTTGTTGAAATATCACATCATATTACCAAAAAATGGGTCGTTTAATGAGATGTGTAACCAGGAATCAAAAATAAACTTTCTGTGAACAAAGAAAAAATCTTTAAGCTTTTAAGCATATCAAAACATATTTAATCAAGCAATCAATCACCGGGCTTGGCGTTTTCTGGTTTCTTTTTTATAGTGGAGAGTAAGCATCTGAACAAAGGCACTAGCGCAAACACCAAATATTCCAAAAACAGCGTCATCTAACTCAGTCACCGCAGCACGAAAGTTCGCGTTTGGTAATGATGGATCGACATGAGCGGTAGCGAAGCTAAAAAGACGTTTTGTGAAATTGAAAGGCAAGTAGAGTGTGTAGTCATGTTTGGATGGCTTCAGTCTGAAGGGTTTCTCAACGTTTGTCTTCCATCATTTAGAGAAATCTAGAATATTTTGCCAGTCCAATGTCATATTTGATGAAATTCGTGTGGCGCCTTAACAACGATGTCAGGTTCAACCTATGCAGCGATCCATGTATGGTCGTAGATGGTAGCTATCTTGGCTTTCATCAACATATCGGTTACGATTTCCGTATAAAACGAATTGTCGTTGTATGTACGCTTTCCAGTGATTAAGTATGTGTGTCTTGATACAGAACCCAGTTTGAACCTGCAAATTCCAAGTGCGAGCGAACTATAGCTGAATAAAGCACTTAAGCTGTCGCTTAACGAAAGACAGCATCGACATGCCTTTCTTACATGCTAGTTCGATGTGGTCATTAAATGATAGCTTGTTGTCATATGTAACACCGATATCATTGATGTTATTAACCCGCTTGATTGGCTCACAATTCAACAAATACTCAAGAAGAATTCGGAACTGTTTCCGCAACTTGACTTTGCATTTATCGTCTTTGAGTTCAAAATCGTTGTCTGTACACCAGTCGAAAAAGTAATTTATCGATGATTGAACATGAACAATATGCGTGTCTTCAGTGGATGAGAAAATATTTTGAAGGATCTTTTTATCGTCGGTGAAATTTATTTCCTTGTCCTTCGTATTTCGTATCTGAGTCATTGAAGTAGACAAGGAAATTGAATGGTCCTAATATTGATCCTTGGCCGACACCGGAAAGAACATCAAATTGCATGGATTTGCTGGAATTAATTTTGACTAGCTGTTTGCGACCCTGGGAAAATTCTTCGGAACCAAAGAAGAAGGAAGTTGTTCATGCGATATTTATCGTCTGATAGTTTCTGCACTAATTCCGATGATCGTATTACATCAAATGCTTTACGAATATCAGCATAAAAAATATCCGTTTGGTGTACGTTCTCAAATGCGTCATGTACCATAATAGAAAGCTCCATCAAGTTATATTCTACTCTCCTGCTGGGAAAAAAACCATGCTGCGTAAACGATATATGCGGTATGATGCAAAACCTAATTTGACCGCATTCTATGATTTCCGAAGATTGGGTGAAATACACACGCCCCGGTAGTTGTTGATATCAGCTTTATCTGCCGATTTATAAATTCGAGTTTGGATTTTCGAGAGCACATACAATCCTAGAATGATTTTGAGTAGATTGTTGAAAGAGGTTGAGATAAGACAGCGGCGCATTCACTCCTTTACTTACCTCCACGCCTTCTAAAGCTTTCCCAACTATGACCGGGGTAACCGTAATGCTGAAGTAACATAAAACTAACCTAAAAAAAGATATTTGGAAGCTCTAAAGTAAAAGTTCTAATTGTCACTTCGTAAATCGCAAATGAATTTGTTTTCAGAACTGATTGTTAAGTCTTCTAACTAAATCGGCTTACAGGTTTACTTTTGTGAATGTTAAGCTAACCACCAAAAGTACAAGGAGAAAACACAAGGCACAGTCGAAAAGGATCAAGCAAAATGGTTGACTGTAACGTCTGTCATGCTATGAAGTGTTCGTGTTCGTATTAATTCACCATAAACTGACTCTCAAATGAAGAATTAAAACTCAAAATGGTACGTTCTAGTGAAATTAAGAAAAAATCCGAAATTATTTGGTCAGTAGCCAAAACTATTGTATGACGAAATATTCCACTGTTCCTTGGTCATTGACCTAACGGTGATGTGCTAACTAATCAGAGCTATTAGATCGTTTTAATTGTTTTGTCCAGACCTGGACTGGCTATATAGGGCGGCCAGGAAAATCATCTGTGAGCCTTTCACAACTTTGTGCCCTTGCCGCCCGCCGTCCCGAAAAAAAATATACGATTTTAAACTCAAGAGCGTTTTAGATTACGAGATTACACACACATGATTGGATTTACATTGTACTTTCACATTCTAACTGGTGATTTAGTTATCGATGACAATGATAATGATGGCAATGACAATGATGATAAATTGCAAATAATGAATGAAATTCAAACTTGTAATTATGCATCTGTAATTTATATCTAAATCGTCAATAAAGAATCATTCCGGTCTCTGAAAATACGATTTGAAATTGTCAGCCGTACGAGGCGCTTTTTTTTAAACTAAAAAGCGCCATGCGGGCTATGCAAGTTTGCATTCGAAATGTACCCAGCCCATTCAGCAGCAATGCGCTCTTATCGTCTTATGCGTCTTATACAATTGTTAGAATCGTTGATAATAATGAACACTGAAAGGGAACATACGTTTCTAATCGACATTGACAAAATAGTTCGCTTGTTTTCGAGTTCGTCGTCAGAATTGTCTAGACATCTTTTAGAATAATTACGTTTTTGATGTTATATTTCTTTAATGAATAAATGAACTAAGAATTTTGTGAAATTTGCAGATTAGCGTTTTCATTTAAATTTTTTTTTGTTTTCGGCGCTTTTTCACTGAAGTTCGGGCCTGGTTTTGTCTACAGCTTACGGTGCAGCGGGCGCTTTACTAACCGGTCAACTTAAACAAAACAGCCTCTAGTCTCTTCAAAGCTTTTAGAGTATATAAATTTTCATGAAATTATGCATAAGCTGGCAAACTAATGTACTTGCCTGACAGCTTCAGCATTTTTTTGACGTACTAAAGATGTAGATTGGCAGAATTTCAATGATGAATTATCATCTCTGTCATTTGCCTATGTTGAGTTATTATTATTGTCATCTTTAAGTGGGAGTTGAGTGGTGTACCTTAAACTTAGGAAAATTACTTTGATTTTTAAGATTTTCAGTCATAAAATTTTGAAAGAAATAGTTCCTAATAACTTTAGCCTTTTTATAATGAGGAAAAAGAATTATTCGTCCATTTCACATGGCCCCGAGGCCAAAATTTGTTTGCAATTTTTTTTTTTTGGCAATATTTTACGATTATTTTTGCAATTCGATTTTGTTGATATCTTAACTTCGCGTGTTAGTTTCCTTAATGAGCGGCTCCCTTGAATTTGGCACTTGTGTATTCTTCTTTCAGCTTATTCAAAGTGTAGTTAGGGAGGATGCGTTGTCTTCCACGGTTCGGTATTTTTGTCATTACCATTGTTTGAATACAAAGCAATGGAGCAATGAATAAATATGCTCTTGATATTATAAAGACATATCGAAAATGTAAAGAAAATGTTAACACTCACACAATACATTTGCTCTTAATATAACAAATGTTCGTAATTCAGTGGTATGTCTAACTCATTATACGAAATAATAAATTAATTAATTATAAATGCCTTTCCTGCTTCTGGATTTTTAGTCATTTTTAATCGTTATTTCCTAAAATATTTTCCTTGAAAACAGTTCTAAGAAATGATTTTTTAAAAGTTTAATATTTTACCTATTCGAGCCGATATTTATATTTAAACGAGAGAATTTAGTTATCGAAAATACCAAATGTCAATTTTTAACTTTTATAAATGATCTTCATGATGTATGCATTCATATTCCAGTGTTCAACATGAAACGTTTTGAAATTATACATATATTAATCAATTAACAATTTGATTGATTACAAATGACAACTTATTTTTTTTCGATTTTATTTACCAAAATTATGTATACATTGCAAAGGAGGAAAATGGAGCAGCAAGTAATGAAAATGCGGAGTGACTATTGGCACGCGCGTGTCAATAGCTAGTCTGCATTGAAGTAGACATCCTCATCGGATTCACATAAAACATCTTCTAAAAAAGGAGAAAACCAGTAGTAGAACAGTATGTGGCTGCTATTTCACGTTCGAGTAAACAATTGTCATATCCAGTCCATATGTTAGAAAGTAGATTTTTGTCACGCCAATTACATGTTTCTATTATAAAATATAAGATTTTTTAACGTAAATACTCACGCGGCCCCAGGTTCAAAAATAAATAAAGTCAAATGTTCTTACTCCAATTTTAATGAGCTATTGGCACCTGCGTGCCCATAGCATCAGCCATAGTATTACTGACTAAGTAGTTGAATTTTTATAACAAACTAGAATTCATTAAGGTATTCTGATCATCAGAAGCGCTCGTCTAGCAATTAAAACTTGTTATCCAATCCATCAAATTAATACCAGTTAAGGTAAGAAATTTTTGAAATCAATGTAATAATGTCGTACTTTTTTGTATGTTTGGGGAATAAATATTACAAATTATAAGCTTCAAAACGTCAGAGATTTGCACTCAAACTGCGAAATGTATATGAAAGTATTTAGTGAAATTGAAAAAAAAAATTGCAAGAAATGAATGTGATGGAATTGTAATGGTAGGTCAATACTAAACATAAGAAAATATATTTTTTTTTTGTAAATCTTTTAAACACATAGGATATATATAAGAAAACGTCTGAACGGCAAAAACTTGTATATGGAAGCATGTTTGTTGTTTCTGCTTAAATATCTAACTATACACATATAACGAACGAATGTATTTTTCAACTTAAAAAGAATTAATTGGCTGTGAGACATGAGGACATCCAACATTTGGACATTCCAATACCATACACGTCTAATTGGCTTCGAATACCAACACATTAACGATGAAGTTTTGGGAGATGGGATTTATATTTTTCTATAGAAAAATAAGTGGGTTTTCGTTTAACATTTTGTTGTCATTTTATGTTTGATGTAATGCTTACCTATAATGTAATTTGATTGTTTCATTTCGCGTAGGTGTTTAACTGACTACTGTAATTGTTAATTAATCACATTTTTGTTACAACGTTCGACTTAAAGCCTTAACATAGTGATTTAATTATTTTTGCTAAATGGAAACACGAAGTGAATGTGTACGAGATTTTAATTAAATAAACAATTTCGTATTGGGTTTTAATTTTTCAATCTGACAAGCTAACATTTTTCCGAGTAATAAATGTTTAAACAAGGATGAAACACATGATGTTGAATGGTTTACGGTTCAGTAGCGTACGAAGTTACATTTTCTCCACTCGTAGAAGATATATAGATCTATAACCTGCGGCAGAAAGTAATGATGCATCTTACAGAGAAGTAAAAATGAAAGAAATAGCTGTACTTGCTATTTCCAACGTTTCTTTTCTTGAAAGCACAGTTCATGTTCAAGCCCCAAAGTTATATGCTCTCAGCGAGCTTAAAAATTTGAATAGGTAGTTCACATCCTTCAAACTAGATTTGAGCTATCGATCAACCAGAGGATTTTACCAATGTTTGGCTGGTTTCCCTTGTTTTTTATCACTAAACTTTCACTGTATTCCTTTTTCAGTTTCTCCATTTCTTACAATTAGATTATTTCTAAGTGCTTTAGACGATTTAGCGTTCATGCTTTTCAGAGGTGGATTAACCTTAACCTCAGTACAATTCGGGACATTGCCGCAGGACATTGGAAAAGTAGGGGCGCTGAAAAAATGAAAAAAACGTGAAGTTGCGTTAATAAACAAATTAAAAGATTTGATGAACTTTATTTCAATCACATATTCAAAGTCAGTACAACCGAGGCTCTTCGACTATGGGCACGCGCAAACGCAGTCCTCTAATCACTCGAAACGCATTAATGTCAAGTAATGTTCATAACGCCTGTGACGGCATTGCATGCAATTAGCTCCTTTAGCAAATTGGTGTATGTGATTGTGCACCATTGTTTCTGAGACCAAGACCATTATCAGGTTAATTTGACATAAAGCTTACCAAGGGAGATACTGAATGTACTGATGATAAAAATGCTGGGATGACGAAGTCCACGTGTTGTTGTCGAGCTTACAGTTGGTCAATGTTTCTACCGTCAATTTAATATGGTTATCGAATTCTTCTACTGATTCCCTGAAAGAGGACCGCACTGATCTAATGGGCGATCGGGGCATTCCCCGATGGGCCTTTTGCTTTATCGACCAGTCAAAATTTCGTTCATGCAGATGGCGCTTTTATAATTCTTGCAACATTTCTTAGAATGTAAACAAAAAACTTAAAGAGTTGAAATCTTGGAACGATTTTTATGAACCTCACGTTTCCGGTCCTTTGGATACCTTTGGAGCGTAAAAAGTTTCGCTCGCTCCGCTCACGATCTTCCGCCCAAGCCCAGCCTTTCTATGTTTTGTTTGAGAGTAGAATTTTTAACAATTATTATGAGTGGATGGCGCTAGAACTTTCCAAAGTCGAAAAAACGGTAATTTTTGTGAAGTATCTAGAAGTCGCAAATAGCTGCGGACAACAAAGCGGAATATGTGAGGAGGTTTTTTGATTTTTCTTTCGCTACAAGACTTTATGACTTTCAAATGTGCGCCTGATAAAAAACCATGCGTCAATTCGGGCCTCATAAAACTCGCTCCGTGGGCCTTATCAAAATTTAGCCCGATGGGCCTTCGGGTTATCAGTCAAGCCCTGCATTGAAATATATAATTTTGCAATGCAACTTCAAAGTTGTTCTAAAAAAGAGACGGTAACTATTCATTTGCCCTGGGCAATGGAAACCTTAATCCGCCTCTGATGCCTTAATTTGAAGCGAACGGAAATATTGAACGTTCACAGTTCGTCCGACTTTCTGTCTCTTTCATCAAAATCAAAATTCAAACACCGAAGGACATAATAGCAATGATGTAAACCTGAAAAGTTTTTGAATTATTTCTCAAAAAAAAAAATCACAATAAATTGATGAAGATGTTGGGATACTTAAACAGACCCTAGCTTACAACTCACTAAGTAATTATTTTGAAAATGATCCATATTCAGCAATGAAAGCATGGATGTCGCCACAAGAGAAAAGGGATTAGTTCTATGTTGAGGCGTAAGTTCAGCTATGGAAGTAACATAGATGTCACTACTTGAGGTTTTGGGGACAAGACACGATCAATTGCATTGAAGAGTATGCTTAACGCCTTATACAGTGCGATAATTTTTTTATTTATTTAAAGAAAAACTCATAGATTGTGTCATTAGTTTTAAGTTTGTCCGTATTCAGCTATGAAAGCATGGTTACGCCACTTGAGAGTAGTTCTATGTTGAGACGTTAATTCAGCTATAAACAAACGTAGATGTCACCACTTAAGGTTCGGTGACAAGGCACGGACATGGCACGGTCTGTTGTAGGCTTTGTGTTATTTTGGGGAGTCTATCGGTTATATGGGCTTGAACTGTCAGATTTTGAACATTTTGTGTATAGTATAGTCATTGAGAATCGCAGCATCCTTCGAAGGTCAGCATTCTCAGCAGTAACATCACATCTAAAAAAATTAGGATGCCAATGTAGTGCCCAATGAAGGAAGCCCGGCAGACAAAAATCTCTTCTTCAACTTGGCAGCAGCGCTTCTGGAGCTTTCAAGGCTGGTACAAAATTGAAAAAAGTTGTGCTATAAAGCACTAGCATTACAACTTTGGCACAAATAGATTTTTAGTACGGAGCTATATTCCCAGTTTTAGAATTCAAAAGACAGATCTGATCTAAAATTTAAAGTATTTTAAAGTATTTGATACATACAAGAATCTTTATTTTAGCATCGTCATATTTTCAGCATTGGACTGCCTTTCGTTTAAGACCTAATCTTTAGACCCGTAACAGGTGACGCTTGTAGCCAGTCGAATTGTAAATCTCAAACGATTTTCAAAGCTGTTTTCCGTTTCTGAAAGGCATCTAATTGAAAAAGTAATTTTGAGATTGAAAATGTGCAGTAACGGTCGAGAACTTTCGGAACGTGACTTTTGTGGGTCTGTGAAATATACGCGGAAATCTCTCAAGGTTTGTGGCGCGGCCATAACTCGCGCTAGTCATCCGTGCACGATAGTTGATAGTTCTTCGTGAATATTTCTATAATCATGAGTTTTTTGTGCTGTGTTGTAGAGAGGAGTAATTTTTCCCATTTATAGGACGTCCACGTAACCAGAAAAATTTTTTTTTGCTTAGGTGCAGAGCTTTGAATACAGCCTCGAACCCAGCCTAGCATAGGATCGGTGTACTTATATAGTAATATAACCACGATGATGATAATGATGAGTATTTTTTTCTTCTAATGAAGCTATTCGTAGACCTTTAATGCAACCGTATTTTAATTATTTGGGTCCACTCCAAAAAAAGGAACATCAATTAACATTATAGCTATAACGATCGATTGTATCAAAATTAAAACGCTACCATATTATTGTAACACACTCACATCGTCTAGGCTAATATCACATATGGTAGCGACCAGGTTATACTCAGTACACAATACTAATTAATAACAAATTCTCTTAAAAATTAAAAAATCATTTCCAATGACTTATAGATCGACGATCGATATCTTGACATATCATCTAAATCACAGCTTGTTAAACAAAACGAAATACAGTAGATGTAGAATAATTTATTTAAATTAAAAAATTCGTTAAAAAAAATTGGAAAAGTGATCATATCTTGAAATAAACATGTCCAAACGTTTTGAATATTATAATAACGAGAGCTATTTGAATTCTTTAGCTATTAACATATTTGTGAGTTGTTTAAATATTTTGAGACAGTAAATTAATAATAAAACAAGTGGGAATATGTTATTTTTAGGTTTTTTGTTTTTTGTTCTTTCTTATTCGTGGATCAGAAGTAATGGGAGAAAAGACCACCGATGGGTAATTTGATTTTTTTAATGTTGTGCGACAAAATCATTAATTAACTTGATACTGAGATTATAATTGGCTACTAATAAAAACGAAATATTATGGTTAATTAATATGTATTTCTACCTAGATTTCTTGGAGTCTACAAAGTGTTTTCTTTTTTTTCGTTGATACCATTCTGCATGCATCGGCAAAATTTCGTATATAAATTTAAATTTAATTGGCTTCTTGTTTTAGGCGATAAATAATAAAAATAAAATGCTTTAATGATAAATCTTGGATTTTCGACACCTTTGGAGGAGTGTCACACTTTCAACGGAAAGATATTAATTTAGATACATTTGTACAAATCATGCGATCGGTCAGCCTCCACAAAAGCGACCGAAACAAAACACTTTCCATGAATGATGATTTGTTGGAAACAAAAATTCACGAATGGTCAATGAAACTTGCAACAACATGATTTTCAACCAAAATACTTGCTGCTCTAAGACGAATTTAGAGATCCAATTTTTACGTTTTCCGTATTTTCAGACTTCCCTAGTTCCCTACAGTAGTATATTTTGACCGACCTTTGTTTTTGTCAAATATAGAATATTTCAATATACCCCAATACACACAAGATGTGTGCGTACGCGCGTGCGAAGCACAAACGGAGTTGTTTTTGTCACTAGATGTGAGGTTGTCAAACGATCGAATCGAGTTGGATAACCACATCGTGTGACAAAATCAACCAATTTCGTAACGTGTTTCATACAAGACTTTATGCAACAACTTGTGAAACGTGAACTTTTGAATGAACTTTTTATCACCCAAATGAGTGATAAAAAAAAACCAGTTATAAAACGACCTCTCTAACGTCACCGAAGCGAGGCATGAAAAAGTTCACTTTTCACAACGACGTTGCATAAAGATATTTTTCCGTAAATGCATATGCAAGAGTGCTTCGGTGCGCATACTGCGAAAGTAACTTCACAAGCGATGTAAAAATCACACCCATGCACTCTCGCATATACGGAAAAGATTTAAGAACATTAGATTTTACATTTCATTTACACGCTAGATTTTACATTTTGAAGAATGGGAACGTTATGGCCCGCCTCGAAATGGTTACATTGCATATCCAAATTGAAGAAAAAGCAGGTTACGTACGTTTCACATATTGAAGCAGTGTAGATGCGCATTCTACATGAGCGAAGAAAATGTTAAAATCGTTTTTATGCTTTTACATTCCCTAGGATCGAAAGTTCCCGCACCCGGTGCAAAAAGTGGCGTCAATGTTATTGTTTATGTTATTTGCACTCATTTCGGGTACCAATAACCCGAGTGCAGATAGCATCTCCAATAATACTGACACTATTTGCACCCGGGTGCGAATAGACACTTTGATTTGAAAAGAGACGCAAATAAATTTAATATTTATTTCATCAATGCCCGAAGCTCCCTGACTAATTTTTTTTTTTAGATTTTTCTAGATTTCTCAGTTAGGGCCGACCATTTCTGATCGATGCACACAGATTAATGGACCCTTTGTGGTCTCGTTGTGTTGGAAGTTGTGTACCCTGAGCTCCTCTCGTTCTGCCACCATGTCGCCGTCACTGTCATTTGTGTTTTTTTTATCTTTGTGCCAGTGAATAAGTTGTTGAATTGTATAAATGCCGATTTTTTTTTTCTTGTAGCTGATTAGTTATTTGACTGTAATATTATATATATGTATTTATTTTTTTTCTTAGTATCAGTTATAGGTTTATATTTGTATCGTCTATGTCTTGTACTCGTGTGAACATTAGTATAAGGATTAATTTTCTTTTTGTTCCGGATAATAATAAATTGATTGATTTGTGCTACCCAGTCATCATAAAAATCCATTATGAAGTCCTGCTAAGGACCTCTCCTCCACACGAAAATCCTGTTCACATCGCCGGCCTTGTACAAGAGCCAGCAATCGATTATACACCTCTTGAACAGTTGCACACCTGACATATGACCCGAGCTCCTACTTCACGTTCATATGCAGTTAGCATACCCTATTCAAGTAACGATCCTCGCTGATGGCGAGTACAGTCCACGTCTAACCTTACACCATAAAACGCAAATCTTTCCCGCTTGGGTCTCGACTTACACGGAACGAGGCCATGTGTCACTACTACTCTGCGGCCTGATATCACTACTCTACCCGTCGACCTTAGCCACCCTGTAGCCTATAGATGTGCGCACATGGAAATAGTACTTACGAGCCCTATCCAAGGCAAAGACTTCCGGTCCACAAGCTGGGCTGGGGACTGCTATTTTGCCCAAAAAATCTTCACTCATTGGTATAGCTTCCCTAGCGAGCCATAACCGCGGCAAAAACCTTCGTTCCACAAACCGAGCTGAGCAATGACCCGGCGGGTGACATAAGGTAAACAAAGTCTCAACGCAACAACATAGCCACTGAGCCGGACGGAAACTTGGAAAAGTACCGGTTCAGCCGTGCAACTGTCTACACGAATTCTGAAATCGATACAAATTCGCCCGATTACCACGTGAAAAACATAGTTCAGAGCAATTTTGACTTATTTACTTTGGAGCATGGTTGACAGTTGACATGCTATTGTATGCATGCCCATTGAAAACAATCGACGAGCAACATATTCACCCAAAGCTGTGTTTTGCTGAAATGGTTTGATGTTCGTTTCCAAATTACTTCAGCGCTTCGAAACATACCATGAAGCCGTAGTTTGACTCCTGAACTTGATTTGCATATTCGCCATGCGGTTATTGATGCGTTTCAATCATTTCACTTCAGATTCTCGAGAACAAATCACAATTTATAGCACAAAACAAAAATTTCGGTAGTAGCACAGAACAAAGAACACTTTAGCAATTACACAAAATTAAATATTCCGGCTAAACTCCGATTTATTCATCGTGGGGACAGCCTGGCTTAAGAACGTTGCGTACTCGACCGCGGTCTAAACTCGAATCAACTCCACCCTGACTATTTACAATTTATACAAATTACTGAAAAAATGGTGATAGCCAACCTGGAGAAAGGAGTTCCTTAAACTTAAAAGATCGGAAATGAGAAGAATAGTTGGTGCGTTAATGAACCACTGCACACTCAACAATCATTTCCACAGAATAGGACCCGAACTGCTCTTGTGGACCTTTTCCTGAGACTTGTGCCCACCTCCTCGTGGATTGTCCAATCTACACCAACCTCAGGCTAAAAACCCTCGGGTATCATACTCTTCAAATAAGAAACCTACCAATATATAAATAAATACTTGATGGTAAGCGTCTGAACTCTTTCTCGGCAAAAACTGTAAGAAATAATGCGAATTAAGGCTCCCCCCACAGAACCTATTGGGTTCTTGTGGTCATCACCCTGTTTCCGGTGATTATCTTTTCGGTCTACCTCGGTCCACCTAGGGTTTTAGTTATTCCATCAGGAGGATATACTCAGTTTTTATGGCTTCTAGTATGAATTTCCTAGTGTGTATACATTCCCAAGTTATTCCACATTATTATAAGTGAGAATAGCTTGTCTATTACTGGTGTTATTGCCAATGGTCCCCTGAACCCAATCAGATCTTTCGGGGATCAGTACGCAAAAGTTCCTGTCAGTTCCTGATATTCTGGTGCAAACTTGTCAGAGTTCATACTTATAACTGGGATTGCTTTTCTGCGGCGATTGACAATTATGGCATGGCCAAAATTATTATCTACCCAGCAAATGACAGTTTTGAGTCTGAGTGCCGTTACTAGCGCTTCTTGCTCTAGGAAATTTCTATCGACAGGTGCGATTTAGTCGATGTCGATTTCATTGCTCCGGTGATTCCCATTAGAATCATTCTTTGGACATGTTCGATACTTGACGTAATATTTTTCACTTTAGCCCTCTCATACCATATACATTAAATCCATAGCAGAGTATACGTCTTATGATAGATATGTAATCACTTTAGGCTTTAAGTAAGCCCCATGTTTCTCCGAATGCGCAACGACATTGCCAATAGATTTTCGCTGCTTTTTTAATTCTTTCCTCAAAATGTGCTTTAAAATTTAGCTTCTTATCGAGGATTATTCCAAGAAATTTTACTTTATCTGCAAATTCGAGTTTAATTTCTTCAGTTTGTTCTTGTTCGTGAGTAGTACTAGTTTGGACTTTTCTGGATTTATCGTAAGACCATTTGCTGTGCACCATTTGTCAACTATCTTTAAAGCTGTGGTCATTATTGAGCACAAAGTTTCTTTGAATTTTCCGATTAACAGAATAACAATGTCATCGGCAAATCCTTCCGTATTGTATCCTTCCTCATTAATGCTGCAAATTCGGCTGTCGATTACAATATTCCACAAGATGGGGGTGAAGACACCGCCGCGCCGTACGGACAACCTTTATTAACTTCTTCTGTTCTGCACGAGTTTCCGTGATTAGCTTTTACCAGTCTACCTTTGAGCATAACCTCTATCCATGCAATAACGGACTCGTTAACACCTAAGTGTCTAGCAGCTTTAAATATCGATTCATAGGATATTAAGTTAAAAGTTCCCACAACGTCGAGGAATGCTTTCTCTATCCTGCTAACCACGTTATCTATAGCTGATCCTACTGACTTATCTGCAATATATGCGCGTTGGTTTGGATGGAGGGGATTTTTCGTCAATGCCTTATCTCGGATGTATCTATCCAGAATTCTTTTCATCAACTTCAGCATAATAGATGTAAGACTTATCGACTATCTACAATAGCGTAGGACTGTTTTCCTGGTTTTGGAATGAAATAAATAAATAAATTCCCCAATGGACTTTCGCTCAATATCCGGTCTCAGTGCATGTCATCTCGTCTCATTTTTATGTGAATCGCCTTACATCTGCATTCTCTTCCGAAAATTTTAAAAACAATTATTCCAATTCCATGAATTATGACAGAACACGAAACGACCAAATAATCAATCGCATTGTTCACTACTCTCTCATACATAAATCGAACCTAAAATGGATATTGAACATCACTGATTCAAACGTACAATACCCTTTTGGTAATTATATAAGGAATATAAGGAATGAGAATTAAATATTTTTAAACGTTATTTTTATTGTTGTTCATAATTTGTTTTTCCTTAATTATGGCCACTGGTCGAACTAAATAATTGGCATTTTATAAAAAGAAACTGATGGAATTTTAACGAGATGAAATCGTTTGTTAAAATGATAAAACCTTTTTGTTTCTTTCCCTCTTGACATATATGTTGCTTTAAATGTTATTATTGTTTGTCAATATCACTGTAAAGTTTCTTTCTCTCTATAATTCGTACAATCCACGCGTTTGATGCAAGAAAAAAAAAACGAAAATGCTACAGCATTGATTTTTAATGGTCTTTTACATATCTTCTACTTAGAAATAAGTGAATGAGATTTCTAGGTGAATTCTGATTAGAAGTGTCGGTATAACTCTTCAATTCGCCCTATCAGATGATGGATCCGTAAGCCTTACCTTTGAAGCCTTAAAAAAAGGACCATAAGTATTTACCTGATGGTCGCAAGAGATGAGTCTGCTGTGAATCTGTGAGCACTCCGGCCAGACACGCCGACTTTACCTTTTCCCGTAGGGGGCAAACACAGAAAGAATTTCCTCAGAATTTTTTGTACAATTATTCCAATGAAAATCCCGGAAAAGAAACTTTACATTGATACGAACATAAGAAATAAGTAAAGATCCGTAACATGTAAGAGGATTATGGTTTCAAGCGTTTCTGTCACACTTGTATGTAGCGTCACTGAATGCAGAACACTCGAGCGAAGCGAGCGAAAATTTTTAAAACTATTATTTACTTCGTAATTGCATGGCCTTTCCAATATTGTTCCACGTGGAAGGATTTTCTTGATATTCGAGGTAACATAGCAGCATTACTGTAATTTTAGTTATAGGCACTGTGAAAAGGCTACTTTCTTTATTTACATTTGAGCCCAGACCATCAAATATGTGAAGTGGTGTCAAATTGAGAGAGGCCACCAAGAAAAATCATTTGTCTTGTGTTAGACTGTGGTGCACAAGGTTGTTTGGAGTAACTGCGAAGTCGTCGGAGAATCAAAACAAAATTTTCTCAGGTCTGGTACCGTTTGAAAGACAATACTTCTATCTTTTTCAAACGGTATCAGGAAATTGGTTTAAATTTAGAATTTTCGTAACATCTTGAGTGAAAGTGAAAAGTGCAAATTTTTGACTGTAACCCGTTACAGTTTGGGGCATTCAAATACAGCCGTTCTTTGGAATGTTAATTGTAATCGATTTTCTTTAAACTGAATGTAGGAGGAATCGAATCAAATGGTAAAAATAATGAATAGAGAAAGAAATAAAAGGTCATGAAAGTATAGCAAAAGAGCATCCCAACTTGATAAATCTAAAGCTAATCTTTTGTGATTTGAAAATATAGAGTAGACCGTCTTTGCTATTTGATTGTTGTCATTGATTTGACGAGTTTCGATTGTGTAAATCTTTTGCTATTACGTTAGACACTTTCGTGGTTTTTAAATTCACAAAGCAATTGGTCAAAGATTGTTAACAATATCAAGTCAATAAGATTTGATGAAAAATCATTGAAATATTCTGCGTGAATGGTCCAATTGATACATCAAACGCAGTTTTCTAGTTCCCAAAGTTAACGAAATCCAAACGTTTAACAATGGCAGGTATACAAACGCTACCGAATATAATTTATATTTCACATAAGACGATTTTATAATTTTCTGTAACAAATCCAACTTAAACCGAATGAATGAATTAACATCAATAAAATATTATCAAGATCACACTTCTAAATGTTCCCACAGTATCAATAGATTAAAAAATATTATCCGTTCTAATATAAATCATGTCACACGACCATTAAGTTCACACAAAAATGGTTAAACTACGATAATAAATAAAAAAATTAAATTATAATGAAAATTTATATAAAAAAGTCGAGGAGAGGAAAAAAAATCGAAATCACTTGAGTATAATAGCGAAACTTAAGATGCATTTAGAACTGAAAATTCAATGCATTGATCTTTCTTATAAATTTCATTGACCATTTCTTTTGGTCATTCATAAATGACATATAGTAATTCTGACTGGACTTGAGTACAAAACCTGTGTGATTTTTTACGATTCACAATGAAATTTTCTGTTAACAATACTACAACAATATCCCTAAGGGACGTTAC
Organism: Pseudolycoriella hygida; assembly: GCA_029228625.1. Lineage (NCBI taxonomy): Eukaryota > Metazoa > Arthropoda > Insecta > Diptera > Sciaridae > Pseudolycoriella > Pseudolycoriella hygida. Next base: position 22,242,092 of record CM055406.1, on the reverse strand, counting down.
AGTTTAACAATTATTAAAAGACAGCATAATAATTCAATTTTTCTTCATTTTGATTTATTGAAGTTATTGTTATTGTTGGTGTTAATATCTTAATATGGGAGACATTATGAAATCATTGTGTGTAAATATTTTATTGCTATTTCACTTCGTGATGTTATCTGGCAGCGTTCATTAAAACTAGCGACCAGTTTTAAAGTAAAAAATAAATTGAAAATGTTCTCATTTTTTTCCCGTATGGGAGAATTCCGTTGTAAGTGAGGTTGCAGCTTTCTCAATCTTTCGGTATACTTATGTACGACTGAATCCATTGAGATGTTGATATTCTCTTAGTGAGACTCTCCTTGAATAAGGAAAAAAATTGAAATCGGTTAAATGTTATTTGTTTAGAGACTTAGACTATAAAAGTTTCTCAATAAAGGCAAATGTGACGCAAGTCCTTGTTTCTACTTCCAAAACGACTCATATCAATTTAGGTGATGCTTAAGGCTACGCTCTAAATGAAAGTTGTGTTGGAATTAATATTTGATAATAACTTACACTCAAGAAACGTGTTCTGATCCAGTGTGCAAGGAGTTCACATTTAAATGAGTTAGTCATGGATTCTAGTATAAATACGAGTCTCTCTCCATATATTAAGTCACTCTCCAATAAACGTTCAAAGTGTGAACAACACTGCTTTATTGGGGGTCCGGATTGGAATCCGTGAAATTCCAATAGGTTATGGGCCCAGACACATTGAAAATGTGGCAATTAATCTATAGCGCTAGTCTGTGACTAGAAGGGGTGTCAATAACACTCGCTATAATTAATTGCGGCAATTAATCTGCAGCGCCAGTTTTCACTGAATTGTAGCATGTGTTCTGCGGATGTAGAGAGGTATTGGTGGCGATGGTTACTTAATGCCAATGGTGCAACATCGAAAACTGGGTGAGCAGTGCAATCTCACAACGAGGCCTAAGGTGGCCCACTACTACACTGGGTGAGTAGTCCAATCTCACAACGAGGCCTGAGGTGGCCCACTCCTGGGTGAGTAGTCCAATCTCACAATGAGGCCTGAGGTGGTCCACTACGATACTGGGTGAGCCGTCCAATCTCACAACGAGACCTGAGGTGGCCCACTACGATACTGGGTGAGCAGTCCAATCTCACAAAGAACTGGGTGGCCAGTCAATGCGAAACTGGGTGAGCAGTCTAATCTCACAAAGAACTGGGTGACCAGTTAATACGAAACTGGGTGAGCAGTCCAATCTCACAAAGAACTGGGTGGCCACTCAATACGAAAACTGGGTGAGCAGTCCAATCACACAACGAAGCCTGAGGTGGCTCACTGCGATAGTCAATGGTTGTTGTAGATCCGATCCGAGTAGTTGTCGTTTGGTGGTGGATCAAAAAAAAAAAAAAAAGTCAAGTCGACGGTTCGATGGCGAAGTAGATGGTTTGATAGTCAAGTCGTTTAAAAAATTCATATTTTCTGTGGCACTTATGGGGGGGGGTGACTCAGCCCCCCCTGTCAAGTCAATCTGGCTACGGGCCTGCTCCAGATTTTAAATGCAAGATACAGACCTCAGAAAACTATGAAAAAAAAAACGGTTGAGTAGTTCAGGCTGTAGGGTCGATAGAGAGAGCCTAAATCTTGCTACTCAAACGTAAACTCCAGTTTGTCGAAAATTCCTTCTTTATGATTTTTTTAATTTTTTTTATTATTTCGTATGGTAATTCGAACATAATTTTTTTTTAATTACGAGTTTTTTCTGTCTCGTATAGAGAATTTAGGGTACTTTTTTGCCAATATGGATCCGGATTATTGCTTAGGACCAAAGGATCAGTGTTACCCCCAATTTTTTTTTGTTTTTTCATTTCATTACATTCACCTGCATACCTTGCGGCAGACAGACTGGCGTACACGAAGCATGTTTTACATTAAACCTATTAAGATTTCTTCTGAGTAATATGCGCACTATTCCTTTGAGTCCAACGATTATGTTTCTACAATATGCTAACGATGCAGAAATGTTACCGAACGCCCGAACAAAATTCCTTACAATAAAGCATATAAATGCAAAAAAAATCTGAAAAGCATATCGCATAATTTTTCTAACACAGGTATTTTCTGCTCTTTTCGCTTTGATTGATTTCATCGTTACTTTTTCAAAAGCTTTACGTTTTCAATGTCCATCATGTCATGTCTCATTTCCTATTGAATTTTTATGAATCATAATTTTTGATTTGGTAAATTTCATTCATAAGCCCGAAACTTAGGTTAATTTCTTTCTCTTTCCATTGTTCGTGTAGTGTTTTTTGTTATTTTATATACAGTATTTATTAAGTAGTTAAGTTGTTACTATGAAGCAGATAAAATGTAGTCAATGAATTGTATGTGCGTGCAGTTCTATTTGAAAGAGGTAGAAAAAGATATTCAATAATAATAAATTCGTCATCATGACTTGATTTTTCGTTGTTAAAGAAATGCATTTTCTTCTAAAAAAATATATTGTTATATATTTGATTTGTATTTCTACCTACAAATAATGAACTGTAAAGCCAATAAACAAGTATACTAAATAAAGTTATGAGGATCTACGAGAATTGATGATATATTCTTAAAAGGTGTTGACATGATACAGCAAAAGTGCTGAAACTTCAAAGAATTTTTAGTCGTATGCAGATATGAAATATTGGTATTGAAGCGGGGATTGCGGAGTCCACTTCAAACCATCAACATTTTCTCCGCTACCGACGAGCTAGATTATATGTTAAGTCCGATACAATTGTTTTGTTTGCTTTGTTTTGTTTACAAATTTGACAATCGCAACAAATATGTATGCAGAAGCATTCGCAAATAGAAATGTGCGCCGGCGTGAAATCAATCGGCGGCGGCGTATTTGGGATTCTTAATCAGCGTCGACACGGCGACGGCGTGGAAAAAAATTACATTTGAAAATAATTCCCAAAATAAATAGATGTAGAAAAGTAGATAGGCCACTCCCCTTACTTAAGTAAGAACTTAGTTTACATTTTCATGAATTTTTGAATGAATTAACTCAAAATTCGAATGTAAAACTCAAACTTTTTTTCCCTGAAAGGTTATCGAACGAAAAACCTTTATGGAAGACATTTTTTTGATATTGAGCCCTTGGACTTAGCTAGCGCACTAAAGACGAGTCTCTCTTTCGAAGCGATGACCCTGACACCTGACCCAGAGTTTTAGAACGCACAGAAAAACGATAGCTGTGACTTCTGCAACTGTAGGTCAGGTGTGGGTCGACCCACTCCGATCCTTATACCATGAGGCGTTGAAGCACTACTGGTTTCCCAGACTATAATGATCTTTACAGGCTCGTTTGAAGTCAGTTAACGAATATATTCTTTTTATATAGTGAGGTAACGCATTGTTACTTCGAAATTCCCCGAACGAATAAAGAGCTATTCAGGTTCTTTTGAAATGATAATTTTATGAAAGAAAGAGGAGTTCAGGTAGTCAAGATAAGTGAATAAATCAATACCGAGTTGGCGTGCGTTGAGACGGACTCGAATCTGTCAATTCTGTAAGCAAAACGCACACAGGCATTAAAAGCTGTTATAAGTATATTCTTGATGCCTCCCGAAAGTTCTCTCAGAAGAAGAAGAGAAGAGAAATGGGGCTCGTCAAAAACATTATATTTTTCCCAGTTACGTAAATAACTATCGAGGAAATGCGGCGAGCTTGCATGTTGCCAAGGTTTCTCGCTTCACACTCATAATCTATTGTCACGCCTTCAATGACCAGTTTAGGAATGTCTCTAGCCCAATTGTTTTCTGATAAAATAATAGCTTTAGTTTTTTTCACATTCAACACCAGATTGTTTGCCCTTGTTCACTCCATGACAGATTTCAAATCTTCATCTAACAGATGAAGGTCTATAAATACATTTTGTTCATGAATTCGTTTGTAGATCATCCAGGAAAAGGGGACTTTTACAATATTTCAGTTGGTCTGGCGCGTCGTTGATAAACATTGAGAATAGAATAGTCGGTCGGCCCTAGACAAAAAAAATGGTTTTGTTCTTCTATTTCAAAGCGTTGGTTAGACAAATATAGTTGATCTCCTTCTAATCAACGCTTTAGAATAGAAGAACAAAAGTCATCCGCGCCTACCTAGACCCCATTTTTTCGAAAAATGATCTTCGTAAACGTTGATCGATTATCTTCAAGAAAAACAACAGCACAAAGAAATCAATCTGAATGAACATGCCTAAGCAGCACTGATGGCGTAACGCGTAACGCATACTCACATGAACATAAACTTGATATGGTATGACGTCATACTTTATCACCATGACACTTTAAAATTAATTTATAGTAGACATGAGCGATAATTATTTTGATAATCGAATATCAATAATTTTTTCTATCGTTGTCAAATCAAATAAATATCAATAATCGATAATTATTGATATTTTGTTAATAATCCAAATATCGATTTTGTGATAATTATCGATTCGAAATCGATACTTTATTATTATTGAGATATCGATATTTTCAAAAATATTAAATAAAATTTACGTGTGGCAGGTTTTCCTATCTGTCAAATTCAGAGTTGACCGAGTTTACCACACTCAAGTGATCACCAAAAATTGAATTTCTTCTCAAATGACACTGTCATTTGAAAGAGAAAATTGCCCTTTCTTTTCAATTTTTAGAAGTCATAGTGTGTATGGCTTATGTGTTCTTCTTTTTCTTACTCAAATCCGTAAAATATTGATAAAAATATGTGACATTACCCTTAATTTCTTATTACGTACTTTACTCCCTGAAATTACGTTAGTATATGGCTAATTCCATCGGTACCGTCACCTGGGTAACAAATTTCATCTCTTTCACTCTTTCAATGTGATTTAGATGAACATAAGACAAAACACATTCGTTCCCCAGGTGACGTGGTAGCGGCAGTGTATGGTTTACCGATGGAATTAGCCATATTGTTTATGTTCTCCGGGCATTGCCTAATAATTATTCGAGAGAGTCGCTATCGGTTTCACTATGTCCGCCTATTCCTCTGATTAATTAAAATAAATCTTGATTGGAGTAATTACCAAAAAATGAATTTTTTTTACGAAGGACATTTAAATTTAACTTAACACGTGAAATCAACTCTACTCTCAGAGAACATTTTGCGTGATAATTGACTAGATGCTTCCTTCTGCTACATCACCCGAAAAACAAACAGAAACCTGAACGCAATTGTATTTTGAAGCAACATAATGTACCTATACATTTAAAAAAAGTTTCTTTCCACAAAATACAAAATCATTTTACCATCAAATAAAAATTAAATACCCAAAAGGTTAATTGAATAACCCCTTAAAATGGACTAAATATTGATAAGTTTCAGTTCAGTATAAAGTCGATATAAATAGGATGTCAATAACAATAAAAATAATCCATAAATATTTAACGTAATAATTAATTAAAAGGAAGTCTAAAGCACCATCGAATATACGTCTATATAGTAAAATAAACTCACTATAAATATTAATGTTGGTTTGTTTGTTTTTATATTACAATATAACCCTTTACGAAGCAATAACTTACATACTTTAATACTTTTTTAATATGATAATAAATATTTATGGAAAAAAAATTGTTAGGAAATTTCCGAAAAAAGAAATTATTTTATTTAAATTAGTCTATGGTGTTTAATTGGTCTGCATTAACTAATACTCAATGCAAACTTATGCAGCCAGACATTTATGTTGCAAGTTTGACCCAAGTCAAGTGAAGGTCGAATAAAAGACCAATAATTACAATATTTGAAATCGTTACTTTCAAAGTAAACACTGATCGAGAACTTACTATTTTACAAATTCTGTAAACAAAAGTTTTACATAATCCGGATATTGGCGTACATAGGTAAATGTAGAAAAATTCCAAGTAAAATAACTCCAGACACTTTCTATTCTTGGAATGGTAATAAACTCAGGTCCAATATCACTAGATTGTTCTTGAGGAAACACCGAGAGTAACACTGGAGGACGGGTAAATCATGATGAAGAAAATATTATAGGGAGGGGGATTGTAATATGAGAAAAATCAAAGGAGTTTATTTATTTATTTATGTAACATACGCATACGCATCGATATATTTTTTACAGTTAAAATTACATTTCATTACATACAGCCATTAACATAGTATTCTAATTAATTTCACTGTTTGTAGTACTCGATGATTCATATTGCCGGGAGGATAGTAGAACTAACAGGTTCGGCAGCCATAGTGATGATATTGTACGTTTTCTGTGTGAGCCATCAGACTATCACCATTCACACTTGTTCGGTGTCCATATCATATTGAATGTGATGCTGTGTGTCCAGTACGAGCATCATCAATGAAGGACTGTTAGGGTTTATTTGTCCACGAAATTTCCCATCAATTTTTTCTTCCGTCTACAAGATGGCATTATATGCCATTCTGATGAAAGTACACATATCTACCTCTCTCCATGTATGAGTGACGTCACAACACATTTTTTGGTGTACTTAATTTTCCGTTTCCGGCATCAAATACCAGGGATCAAACCCGGGTTTTCTGCGTGGAAGGCAAGTGCGTTCACCACTACGCCAACCCATCTCACATCAAAGACTGTAAATGGAATTCGAATACAGGACGAGGCATTTGCATAATTTTAATTTAATTCCAAATTCGTCCGTTACTATTCGATAAAGTAATTAATTTTTCGAAATATCATTGAAAGCCACAAGTTATGAAATGAAAAAAAAAAAGAAAGAAAATATGTTTACCTGTAATTGCATGAAGCATATAATGTCTATAATTATCATATTATGTTTATTATGAACATTTGATTGCTTACAACACGTAGGTGCAAACTTATTGAACATATACTTCGCGAACCCGTACAATTCACTATATGGAAAACGAAAAACAATTCTTTTATCCAGAATTAACAATAAAAATTAATTTCTGAACCATACAAGCCATTCGCTGCACAAAAAATGTCTCTTACACTTGTTTTGAAACATTCATGTATTTTGTTCGCTTTAACATTCACGTTCACAGCGTTTAGCGCACTCATGGCAGATCCCAGAATCCATATCGATGTACCTTCCAAATGAGCCATCACAAAAAAATATCGAGCTCGCAACTTCCCGACACCCAGCCCCTTGAATCTTCAAAGTATGAAAAAAAATCGATACCAGCGAAACTATTTGCTCCACGAAAACTATTTTTTGCCTTTCACTGAATACTTTTCAGCTTATTTCCGTTAAATTACATCTCGTAGAATGTTTTAGTGAAGAATTGAAAGGAAGAGGGTCTGTTAATTTTGTGTTGTAGGTCATAGAATTCACTATAATTTGGAAAAGTATCAAATTTTCGGAAATACAAAAAAATTTATGACGTGTTACTCGATGACGTTACTAAGTACGTTTGTTATGTGTAACCAGTCGAATATGGACCCGGGAGTTGGTGAGTAAGGTACATTGATTTTGTGAGTGGAACCGAGTAGAAAAGTTTACTTACCCCACGGGATTTAAGAATCAGTAGAGAATTTTTTTTATTTAAATATAAGCTTGCTCGACCCTTTTATTCGATGTATTATATCTAATATCTCCCTACTCTCTAATATTCAGGGTCATTCCCGGGATCATTTTTTGAACACATCGTGAGCGGAGCGACCGAAATTTTCTTGTTGATTGCTACTATAGCCTATTATACTCGCACCGCGTGAAATGAAATCCTTCGGAGTAGTTGTATTCTCTATCGTAATTTTATTCTTTAAAGTAAGAAGAAATTTTGAAAAAATAACGGAAAAGTTAATGTTTAAATTGAAAAGTACAAGACAAAATCTAAAAACACGACAATTTTTTATGGAATTGCTGTGGTTCAGCTTCCGAAGATATGACTCTGCTAACAGGGCCTAAAATAACGTATAAGCTTGCGGGAAAAATCCCCCGCAGTCCACAACCAATCCCCCCCCCCATTTTTTTTAAATCCCACGAATCCCCGAATTTTTAAAAATATTGTACACCACATCGAAATCGAAAAGTTCATCAAATCATACGATACAACAATATTGGATAAATTAAATGTACAGTTCACCCTAAGTTACATGAAACGCATTCATTTCCGAACATAAACACATCTCACTTACACAAAACCCACGAGGGTGTCACTTACTATAAAAATCTACATCGAATTTACAAAATTTTTTGGAGTTTTTGAATTTCGTCTACATTTTATAAATTCCGTTTTTTAATTTTCAGTTTGTTATAGGATTCGGCAACATCGACAAATTTGCGTTGCATGGCCGAATCGAGTTACAAATCGATTGTTTCTTCTTCGGCAATAATGAATATTGGATGAATAAGTGACATCCCCGTGATCAAAACCAAGCTTGTTTGCCTTTGTTTGATTAAGGCATTGGTGATACGTGAGGGGTGTCAAAAATTTCGAAAAGAATGACCACTTTACTTTATTGAAATCGAAGCACTCCTGCGTTGAATATTGGGGCCCCCTTATTTAAATTGTTGGGCCCCCAAGCCGAAAATCACTCCCGGTCCATAATCCTTATTTTAGGCACTAGAGAAAGCGAATTAGTTTTTGGTACTAAATCGTCGCTCAGCAGATTCATTTACGGTTTTTCGAACGACATCTGAATTCGAAGATTATGCCCCGAGTCAGACAAACAGCCCATCGGGTGACGTCTGAACGCCCATTAGGCCAGTGCAGCAGTGATTTGATTAACCGTAAACAAGACCGAGATTATCCACATCGACCTCCGCTATATTCAATTCCTACTTTTAAGTTTACTTCTTAATTTTCATTTCATAATTTTAATTTCGTTTCCTAATTTCGGTATTTTCATTTTCCATTATTCCCCATTTCCTAATTTCCCAATGATACAAATATCTACTTCCCCTACGATGTCGATAGAGACTACGAGATTTTTCTGAACTGAAACTTCACTAAAGAAAATTCCGCCTTCGGGTTTTCCCTGCGAACCATATTTTTTTCCCAAAAATTTCCATGTAACGAGGTTCGCAGGCTCATAACAATGACAAGACAACTGAAGCTGATGAAAGGTCAAGTATTACCTAGGGGGTGGGGGGGTCTTAAAAAGCGTGCGGGGGATAGCTAAAAGAGTACGCTCTATATTCAAACGAAATATTTATTTTGAAATTATTTAAGTTTCAGCCCAATTGTGTCTATCGTATCGTCAAATTATTCAAGTTACGTCCAAATTGGTGTTAAAATTGTATCTATCGCTTAACGATCATTTTCTCGCTCTGCCGGCTCTTCAAAGATAATATCTGATTCGATATCTACATCATATACCCACTCATCTTCCTCGAATTCATATTGTATGACTGCCAATTTTTCACGTTGTCTTTGCCCTAGCAATTGTATTGGTTGTACAGCTTATACTGACGTCTTACACGACACGCTTGCTTTCAGATGGATCTTCATTGATACTACTGAGCTGAAACAACGGCCACAAGCGCAGGTTCTCCGATTAATTTTGCTTTGAACGGATGGGTAAAACGAATCATAGACAATTTGTTTTGTTGACTCTGACTGCATCTCAAGTTTGTCGTTTTTTTCGATGGCTAGGGACACAAACAACGTGACATACTTATCGACTTCCTTTAGTTCTAATATTTTCAGTCCGTCATTCGTTTGTTGTACCGGAATAGGTGGTGGTAAACCATTTTGTGGTAAGAATTGGAAAATCGAGTTGTCGGCACATTTTATTATTTGAAGTAAGTAAGTATTGTGACTGGAAAACATGTCGATCGCGCCAGTGAGGATCTTTTGTAATAATTGATTTGATTGAAGAATCCTCCGTTTCAACATATCTACAAAGTAAGTCATAAAAATATAACCCTGATAGAGTAGAATACTTTCTGTATTGTCTTACTCCGCTACTGTGATATGTCCGTCGATGGCTAGTTCCGACCACACTTCCGCTAAAGCCTTTCGAGCGTGTGAAAAGTTGGTCTTCTCTAGACCAGTATCTATCGTCCGGCCCTGACTATCTAAGTGAGTGCCGAAATGATCATGTGGTAATATAATTCCGGCAAGCCCTTGCTTAATTCTGCCGTAATTTGCATAAGAAACTTAGTACGAAAGAGAAGAAAGAAATTCTATCCAAAAGCGTGCAAGGGGGGAGGGGGTCAAAAATTAGCCTTTTTGAGCGTACTACTTGAATGACCCCAAACGTGTGAATGTGTAGAATGTGCAAATTATATATTTGTTCAGTGTAAGTTCACACAAGTTTCATAATTCGTAATAATTCATAATTTGACATTTGGGTGAAAGAACGTGACAACAAATGTTCGTGGCTTACACTCCTAATTAACTCCGTTCTTGGGTAGTTATCGGGGATAATTCCCGTAACGAAACATGTAACAAGCAGTGACGTCACTCACAGAAGCATGAACGGCCAACAAATTGTTAGGAAATGATTGAAACATTGACAAGTCCGCTGAGTTAACCAGTCGATGGACGACAGTCCTCATGATGGGGTGTTAAGCGGGATGTAAAACCCCTTGCGGAGTCTCAGGAGAAAAGCGCGAGTTGGGGTGGAGCCCCGATAACAAAAAATATTTGGCGATGATTGGGTGCGAATCGCATCGCGTAAGGCTTGTATGAAAATTCAACTTTACAAAAACAAAAAAAAGGTCACCAAGTTGTATTTTCATGCAACCATTACGCGATGTGATTCGCATCGCAGCCAATATAATCATCGCTCTACTGCAGGCTTCCATAGATATTATTTCTATTGAGATATTTTGTACATTATGGGTGATGCATACATTTTTGTTGTACATTTTTTGGATGTAATTTTTTTTCTTTACACATTGAGTTTGTTGGGATTAAAAGTAGGTCTTTTCCATCTGTCAAAGTGACCTTTTAAACGTTAAACAAATTTGAAATATAGTCAGATAAACTTTTATTTTTCCCTAATTCTGATGCTAAAGTAGAATCGAGCAAAAATAAACGATAGTCAGGTCTATTTAAAAAAAAAATTCGTTTGACATTAGAGTTCAGACCCACAGCTGCAAGCCTCCCAGTTTTCGAAAATCAAACAAAATTATTCTTGCAATTTGGGAAGCTAATTCTGAAATTAATTAAAAAGTTCTGATTTTGTTTGCTTTAAAGGTCAAAAGGTTTTTAGTACTATTGCACTTGAAAAAAAAATTGTCTTCAACAACTGCGGTACTTACTTTGGTTTAAGTCCACCCTTGTATCAACGTAACACTACCCTTCATAATTCCTATATGACAAACGAAGAATCTTCGTAAGATTTAACAAACTAAAGTCCTGATTTTGCCGTTTACGACTCATCAGTGCACCTTGCCTACTAGACGTTGTGTATTTCAGCAACAGCACACTTTCTTATATACCACCTTGAATCGAAACGAACGACTAGGTGAAGTAGTGTTTTGAACGCTTCGAAGTACAGGAATTATGAATTTGTTTGGTTATTTTTGCTATAGGAACTTTTCAGAGACCCAAAACAGCATAACAACTGATTGAACAATGTCATACGTGAGCGATAAAAATTTCTCTAGGCCAATCAGATTATAGTATTCGTCATACGTGAGCGAAACAATTAAAAATGATGTGCATGAAAAACTTCGGGATATTATATTCGACCGATAAAATAATTCAATTTACCGATAAAAAATAATAAATGATCGATAACTTTTTATCGATACATTCATTTCAGTCACTTCTCTTGGAAATTTTTCCTTTTACAGAATGTTATCAGGTGTTTTGGACACTACCCCAAATATTCGCGCTTTAATCATGCTTTGAATATACGTTTTAAAATTTATCGGTAAATAATTGTCGGTCATTTATTATTTTTTATCGGTAAAGTTGAATTGTTTTATTGGTCGTTTATTACCATCCAAAAACTTCTATTGGAACAATTTCTGTTACGCAGATTACCCAATTTAACGACTATCAAAGATAGTATTTACGTTAAATTTTTGGATCCACAGAGCTAACCAAACCCACTGTGTAATAAAGTACACAAACTTGTTTTCTTTGCTGTTAACAACCCAAGGAATGATTTAAAAAAGGAAAAAAAATCATCAATCATGTTTCTCAGTCCATTCGATTCGAAAGCATCCAGATTTCATTTATTCTGCTTTTAAAAAATTATAGAACGTTACCAAGTGAACACATTCGGAAATCGATATAAATAAAAATATGCGTTGGGATTTGTATCATGTGTGTAAATGTCATTAGCTTGTGGTATACACACATGAATCAAGTTTTCATTTGGAATCAAATTAAATTAAATCGAGTTGACAATGCATTCGCTATAAATACAGTGCAAATGATTCATTTAAATATATGGATTCAAACTGGTGACATGAATTTGTTTTGATCAATTTCCCGTAAGCTGTTAGTGCGACCTCTGCAGCCAAATAAACATCAACAACAACAAAAACATCAACAGTTCCAAAACCTTCAGATTTTGCTGCGGATAAATTGGCATACTTTTATTGAAATTATGTTCAACAAACGCATACGGTAATTCTACTAAATATACCATTATAGTTCAGCGGACAAGCAGGTTATTTTTTCGTAATTGATAACTTTTAAACATAATTCTTTTAGGACTTCAATGGCCAAGCAAAAGCCGAAAAGTTATCCCGTTTTATAATCACTTTATTCGGTGTTGCTGGCCTTGTATGGGGTTGTTCGATACAACAGTTTTCTCAAAAAATATTTATTTTATGTGCCGGTTTTGTATTAGCAGTTTTGGTAAGAATTCTATAGTAATAAAGTCGTCACTTATTCCCAATACTTTACATTTCAGACCGCTATACCTCCTTGGCCAATGAATAGACGTAAGCCATTAAATTGGCAAAAGACTCGAACTGATTTGGATGACTCAAAACAACAGAAGAAATGATTTTTCCTGAAATAAGGCAAGACTACAACCGTCTTGTAACATCGAAATACAATCTGCAGACGCATGACGTCGCTACTCCTGTTTTCGCGCTAATTCAAATGTAGAATCACCAATCAATTTCTACTTTGTTATTAGATTGTATGCACATCCATTTCTTACGACAAACGATTGAAATAAGAAACTATGCTGACAAAAATGATTTGATATAATTTCGTATCTTAAGAGACTAGACAATTAATCGTGTTCAGATTGTTAGTTTTCAGATAAACTTGAGAGAAAAATAGTTTGGGCATTTTCGAGTCCAACAATTTATGCAAAAAAACCGATCAAATTAACTGGCCATGGACTCTACATAAAACCAGTTTTATAGGCAGGGACTCGCTCTCATAACTGATCAGGCTAAACAGTCAATTTGAGAGTTTGGGCTGGAGACATATAGAAAAAAACATATAACTTTTGCGTATAATTTTTTTTGTAAAACCTCGATTTTCGATATTTCTGACACGTAACACATAACATGTCTCCAGCCCAAACTCTAATAAAAATCAGGTAAATTCTAACCGATGTATGAATGGCGGCGATTTAAATCACGCTATACGTAATTCTAACTTATCTCGGGGTCACGCGTTCAAAATGAGAGAAATCGCGCACAAGTTTAAACTGAACATTACTCTCAATTCTCTTTTTCATTCCTTAGTTTTGAGAGCTGACTCCGAGGTAAGTTAAACTTATTTTACAATGAAAACATTTCGAACGACTCTCGAATCGTATTTCTAAGTAACTTGAAAGATTGCCACGTAATATGTTTTACATGTCTCTGCTCGGTAAATGCTTCATTTTCCCGTCGCAAGCGTCGCGACTCTGATTGTGTAGATTTCACTTTTCTAATTCCAATACTTTAGGAAGAGCTTCGCAAAATGCCATTTGAAAAAATTATCACCACATAATTGTAAACTTTGGTTGCGTTAACCATTGTTTTCCATACAAACCCGTATTTCGAACGAAAATACATCTGTGTACACTCAGTTTCTGTAGCATTTACATAATTTATAACGGTAGGTTTTACGTGGAATGAGAATATAAAATGCGCGGAAAAAGTTTCTCCATAATGACAGTTTGTTTCACCAGAGATTTATAGACTATGTGCTAGTCCCATCACTTTGTCGAGCGACGGTGATTGTGAGATTTCTGCATGTCGAGCGGCGGCCGATACGAACGGCTTTATGGTAAAGTATGATGATTGCTAGTACTAGTGAGCGTTAAAGGGTGAACCAAGTGGCAACTTCCACTATAAGTGTTGACACGTTCAAGCTCTCTGGGAAGTCGGAATTTTGCAAGTTCAAGTTGAAAAAATTTGATTTGAGCTACGAGCGCCCTATTGTTCCTTCCAAACAGGCACGAAATCGGTGTTTTCACCCTACACTTTATAATTGATGACAAAGTTATTAATTTTTAAGTGAACCCGCTCGCTTTCGTGAACGTTATGTCACGTTTTGTTTTTCTTTAGATAGTCAAACGTCAAAATTTTTGTTTCGCAAATGTCTGTGAAGTAAAAGAAAAATACAAATACAACTTTGTCAAGTCAATAACGTAAATAAATTAAAGTGAAATATTAGGAAAATGTCGTTCAGATTAAGGGTTTTGGGTTTATTAGACGTCGTGTTACGTGTACCGCCATTATTCGTAATCGATGAAATTTTAAAAATTAGTATGGGATTGGGCCATTTAACCTTTGAGGAGAGAAATTATACAACAAATGTTTTAACAGCGAATGGAACGGATGATGTTGAGGAAGTTGATTCCGAAATAAATTACATTTCAGATGCATCTGAATTCTATAAGCTTTTGTCGCTAACAACATTAAAATTTCTAACTTGTTTACTCGGTGAGTTTCCCATCATGTGTGTAAACCACACGACTCTATTTATTGTTTATTAATTTATCGACCTTTCAGTCTTTACACTCCAAATATTGAATTTGTCGATTGCAAAAAAATTTCGTGTGGATTAGAGTTGAGTCATTTGAATCTTTGACTTGTTCTAGGTTGTTTATGCGCTGTTTGCGTTTTCATGCTATGGACCCGTCACCTCGCCATCGTTTACATGTACATCTTCTCCGTTGGACTAATTTTCCTATCGTATTGGAGCAATATTTCCGCAATCAATTTGATTACAGACGGACCAAGTCTTTTAGAAGACATTCTGTCATTGAACATGACAAGCATTCTAGATCCTGGCGGAGTGGCAGTGTCCATTTTACCGCATTTCCTCGCTCAATGGCTCATGGGATTGATCTTTGCGTACATCCACTTGGGACCGAGAAATGAAATTGTACAAAAATTGATTCCATACAATTTTTTGATGCCTCTGTTGTTGGCTATGTTACCGTTGCCCCATCAATTGCTGAAACATTCGCCAGCCTTTGCAGCTATACTCCCACTTGTGCTATCGAAAATTGCCATGTGGAGCTCATCGTTTGACGTTGCAAAGACGCTTTTCAAAGGTTACCGACAAGCCAGAAATTTTGCAACAAATTTCGGATTGTCAGCATTCGTCGAAAATGAATGGCAACGATTGAACGTTCCATGTGTCTTAAGAGCTTTTTGGATTTTACGGTAAATTTAGTTTTAATCCACGGTATACCATCATATTAATTGTGCCAAATTTTCGTTTCAGCATCATCGAGCAATTGTTTTCGACGATAGTTTTCTCTAAAGAAGTGTTGCCGTGGTTAACTGCAGCTCAGAATCTGTTAGTTGGTGGTTGTGAAACATTGACCGCTGTTTTGGGAATGACTAGCATTGTGTCGGTGATTTGTCATTACATTGGAAGGCTATTCCAATTATTCCTACTATCTGAGGACTACGACGAAGACAAGTCAATTGGAACGGTCTCGGCGATCCTTTTTTATATTTTAGCTTTACAGACCGGTCTCACTTCGTTGAGTCCAGATAAACGATTTGTTCGACTGTGTCGCAACTTTTGCCTGTTGATAACAGCTCTACTTCACTTTTTCCACAACATCGTAGCGCCTATTTTGATGTCATTGAGCGCTGCTAGAAACCCGTCAAAGTATTATTGTTTTTTGATTTCTTTCTAGTCACGGGAATTAATTATTTTTTTATATTTCAGAAAAAGACATGCGAGGGCATTGCTTGTGTGTCTGTTTCTCCTAGTAGCGCCAATCGCATTGCTAACAGTGCTATGGACGAAGCATTCACCGTCGACATGGCTGTTGGCAGTCACAGCATTTTCGGTCGAAGTCATTGTCAAGGTAAGTAAACTACTTTTTTTCTCGAAATTTTTATCGTAACTACGATAGTCCCGCTGATACAATTTCTCATATAATTGTGACTTTGCAATTTTTACAAATCGTGTTTTTTGTCATGTTTACTATTATTGTGTGCTGATAATATTTAGTTGAAAGAATAATTGCAAAGACTAATTTGACTAAGAAATCGCTGTGGAATTGCGCTAATGTACCAAACTTTTAAGGGTAGACACTTTCTTTACATAACCTCACAATGAAAATTCGTCGTTTCAGCTCATTAAAACATCATTTTGCATCCAAACACCACATATACAATGCCCAGTAAATGGGTTCATTGGTTGCACTGGCCACAAATAACTCTATGAGATTTGGCTATGCCAGGGAGTTGATAAATCGATGTCAGCGAGTAGTGTTACAAGCTGGCTTGAATGTGTGCAGAACTATGTCCACGGTAGCGGAGCGAGTACTCCATGGTGAATTGCCGTGGTATCTTGAATGTAGGCTGAAATGCATGTTTTCAAGATGTAGGAGGGTTGTCGCTCTCTTGGCCACAGACCCATGCTGCAAAGGACTGAGCATATCAGGGAAGAACTGCTGGATGAATGGCAGAATATATTTGAAATGAAAGAGAAGGGACGAACGACGTCCAGGTTCATTCCGAACGTCAGGTTCTTCTCGACGTATTGTGAATTCACTTTTGGGCTTTATGCTCATTGGACACGGCAGCACGAAGGGATTCTTATGGCCTGTTTCTGCGGGGCACCGATGGAAAATATCGATCATTGGTGATCTACGGAGACCTGCGAGATTTGAATGCATGTGGTATAACTGTTGATGAAAGAGTTAACATCGAATTGGGGAATGTCCTGAGTACAAGTGAAACGTATGAGGAATTTAATAAGTTCGCAAGGGCTGTTTTTAAAAGACGTAAGAACGTGGCGGTACATGAGTGAGTGGAGTAAACGCGCAGGGTGGACTCATTTGGGTAACCTGAAAGACCATTGGGGAGTAACGACCCCACGCACCCAAGCAGGTCTGTAGTAGTAATTCGTGGCTATGAGCCCTACCCAAGGGGCCGTGCGGTTAAGGCTGTGCCCGGTACGCATGTTAATCTGTAACATCTTTGTTGGCCACAAATAAACCAGAGGGTTGACATACCATACCATTTTTATGTGTACCAGTTAGGATTTATTTTAGCGCATAAAGCATTGTTGATTCTAAATGTTTTTGAAGAATTACAAGTTGTAATTTGATTGTCCTGTTTCCCATCTCAAAAAAATTAGCTATTGCCCAGCAGTACTAATTCATGTGATTATATGCTGTAACTCTTAGTTTTTCTTTCTTTATATGATTGAGGCTCTCGTTTATAGTTCTACTTCTACTCATTACTTTCTTTCCACTTTATAATGAATAATTAATTTGTAGTACACACACAAGTCGAGTTTTAGTGAATGATTCGAGGGTTGTAGTACAAGGTCAATACGTTAATAGACCTCGTGTTAACGCCCTCGGTCATTAACTTCGTCTCAGTGCGTCAATAGACCTTGTATTTCGCCCCGAGGTCACTTCACGTATCGAGACTATGATCAAGCGATTTAGTACTTGTGTTATACGATGGTTTATTGCTGGTTCCTCTAATGGCCAATTATGCACTAAACTGTGGATTTAATAACGAAGAAATACTTGACGATTTATCAACCGATAAAACTGTCATACATTGCCAAAGAAAATGGGAAACGCATTATATGAAACACCGTCAAACTTCATGCAATTTCGACCCCAAAACACTCAAAACGAACTTTAACTGACGTTTTTCTAGAATTTCATATCGCTGAGGACGTGCAGTCAACAAATGTTTATTGAATATATAAAAGCTTATGCTTTTATCTAATAATTGAAACACACAGTGGTTTTACTATACATTTATTTAGGTGTTAACTGGTCGAGTGCTGGTGACGGAATAAATGATGATTGCGAGATGTGAATATGATACGATGGTGCAGTAGTGAGCGGCATCGGTCACTACAAATACTTCACGAAAATCAGCTACAAAATTTGTTTATTCGACTATAATTTATTTTAACTCCACCATAATAACGCTGATTATAGTGGAGTCTACCATAATAACACTATTATAAGGGTCGGAGTGGGCCGCAGTTGCAGAAGTCACAGAAATCGTTTTTCTGTGCTTACAACGCACTGTGGGTCTGGTGTGGGTCTACCCACTCCGATCCTTAACTATTATGGTAATGAAATGTATGGAACTCGACTATGATCGACATGTTATAGTCCTTGTTTTCAGTAGTTTTGGGCGCTATAATTGGCACCAATGCAATAAAATTATTTATATTTTATTTTATCGTTAAATCAGAACATTTACAAGGAGAAATCTTTCTTGTTCTTCATTCATACTAATTAAATTGAGCTAACATTTGTGTCTGGGGCTAACCGGTGCAGCTAGTTGCGTGATTAGTGATTTTTATTGTTTTGAGTTTTGAGTACTCCATCGGCGCATTTTTTGTTCCTTACCTTTGTACTTTTATTCGTTTAACGATCATCAAACAGCAGCGACAGGTTGTCACTTATTATAAAAATTTACATCGTATTTACACGGATTTTTTGGTGTTTCTGAATTTTGTCTACATTTTATAGATGTCGTTTATTAATTTTAATCTTATTTAGGACTCGGCAACATCGACAAATTTACGTTGCATGGCCGAATCGAGTTACAAATTGATTGTTTCTTTTCGGCAATAATGAATTATGAATGATGAAAAAGTGGCCAAAGACCACTCCATGACCGTCATTGTTTGTGATTGTGTTATTTGTCTTTTCGATGAAATGACGGCCATTTCGTTTTTTGTATATCTGGAGTACACGCTTCGACTACCACGAGTTTCGTAAATGTACTTGGACTATGAGAAAACTGAAGGTCACTACGTCAGCGTGTATTTCTCAGAATATTTTTAGACCTGTACGAAGAACAAAGTTATATTGGTTGTCACTACGTTTGTAACATTTCGAATTGAATCGAATATCCCACATTTTTTGGAAGAACATTTTTTGGTTACAAACCCTTGGACTCAGCCAGAACCCTAAAACTGGGCTTATACTATATCCCAACCTGTTTGTTTGCATAAATCGGTTAAATCCTAAGCGGTTTTGTTGATTTTTTTCTATTTGAGAGGTAACCGATTACCGTATTATATTCAAAAACAAATTTGGGCCCGGCGCCAGTTCTTAGGGCTCAAATGGGCCTCAGGTCGGTCCCAAGGTGGGTCGTCCTTACCAAAAATTTTTTTTTCTATGTTGCAGAGCAAATTGAGGTAAAAATTTTTGTCTATGGAAGTATGTGTCCGAGGCCTTTACTTAGGGCCCTAGGTCGGTACTAAGGACGGTCCTAGCCCAAAAAATGGTTTTTTGCTATGTTGTAGAGAAAATGGAGGAGAACATTTTTTTTTTATTTGGTGGTCAATTTTGTTTTTTTGGAAAGATTTTTTTACACCGTTTCTACGGACGGGTTTTTCAATATTTCCCTATCGGCAATTTCTAATACAATGTGGACGTAATTTCATATACTGAAGAGTCAAGGCTATATTTATTTAGGTTTAGTTCGAGTCTTTTTGTAACATATATGTTCTGTTTGTCACATCTATTCTGATACGTACGGGTCCCTTGTATATGTTTTTTAATTAATCGGACCAAATGAGTAATGAGTTGAATTTCATTTCTATTTTATAATTACTAACGTCGTTCAAAATATGAAATTCACGAAAAACAACATTCTTTCATACGAAAATGTTCTGTCACCGACTTTGGCGCCCCAACTGTTTGTATGGTCAATGAGTGAACAATTTTCACAATCTGTTTTAACAACAATAAATTGATATTGTTCAAAAAAAAACCCGCTATAGCTACGAAACATCAAATGCTACTGCACGTAGAAATAGTTACTGTCTGAGTCGATCGTTCTTCTCTATTTTGTTTCGAAATTAATTAAATTAAAATTCGTAATAAATATTACAATCTATACTCACGACGAGATATTTTGCAGGTATTAGTGAGCATTGCAACTTATACGCTATTTTTGTTAGACGCCCGTCGCCAAACGTTTTGGGAGAAATTGGACGATTATGTTTATTACATAAGGGCATTTGGTAATTCGGTTGAATTTTGCTTCGGAATATTTTTGTTCTTCAACGGTGCTTGGATTTTGGTGTTTGAGTCAGGTAAGAGAATTGTTTTATTGGTCTCGCACGATATAGAAAGAATCCATTTAGAGTTTCATCTTATGGGCCACAGAAAAAAAATGCATCTGTGAGAAAAAATTCTCGAAATTTCTGATTTTTTGCTGTGCCATTCATCACAATTTCAACTTCATCAAATCGAACTAATGGGCCATTAACAAAGCACGCACCCCCTTCTCCCCACTCGCATGCATATTTTCATACATTAGGATGCATGGCGGCATGCTTTTTTCGAACGAACATCCCACACATCGCCCTCAGTAGCGTGCGTACTTTGTAAATGCCCCCCTTATATGTTCTATGCCTACCTAATAATTTGTTCAAGTTTTTGGTTTCCAATTTTCTTTGTAGAGTACTTTAGTTTCAAAGCGAACCTGTATTTTTTTGATTTAGGCGGTGCAATTAGAGCAGTAATGATGGGAATCCATGCATATTTCAACATATGGTGTGAAGCTCGAGCTGGCTGGGCTGTATTTATGAAGCGACGTACAGCTGTACATAAAATTTCCTCGTTGCCTGAGGCTAACGAAACTCAGTTGCGGACGCTCGACGATGTTTGTGCAATATGTTATCAGGTAATGATCTACTACTGATTGTAAACGGTTTATATTTTGAATGGATGCACGTAATCGTCCTGGTCAAGATCTGTTCTAATGTAGACGAGAGGAAGATGGTTTTTGATAAGGACATGAAATTTGCATCCACTAACAACTGGAATCATCTATCATTCATGAATGACGTCGTGCTATATAGGGAGGGGGTAAATGTGCTAATCGTCGTTATGTTTAGCATTCATTGTGTGTCGTATCAAAGTAGTTAGAATTTAACAAATTAAACAAAATTCTGCATGAAAAATGGTCGACGTGATTCTTGAACGATAAATTCCATCTTCGCAAGGAACGATTGCAAATAAATTCTTAAATTTTTTTCTATGAAGGAAATGACATCAGCAAAAATAACTAGATGCAAGCACTTCTTCCATGGTGTTTGCTTAAGGAAATGGTTATACGTACAAGATCGGTGTCCTTTGTGTCATGAAATTATTATGCATCAAGAGCCAGTGCCAAATGAGAAAAGCTTTGAAAGCGAACAAGATGATAGCAACGCTAGTCGAACTATGCCATTGCAGAATGCAACAGAGGTAATGGAGTTATTCAATTTAATGATCAAATGTGAGAAAAATCTCGTTTGCACACATAGAATATAATTTTTCTACGGCAACTTTGAAAAAGGAAAAAAATGTTGTTTTTCAACGGAAAAAATACTTTTTATGAGATTTGAAGCCAAAAGTTTCCAAAATTTACGAGTAATTTTTTGTTCGCAATTTCTGCAAGTGTGTTTTTACCACCAAATGTGATCAAAATGAAAATTTTGCTCTCCAAGCTTCTAAGCTTATTGTCGGATTCCTCATGAAATTCCAGGAGAAAATAAGCTTTTATTCGGTATCATAGCACTGTAAAAGTTTCCTTGTATGTAAGTTCAAAGTCATAGCTGTGAACCAAAAATTCAACTTTGATGGCCATAATTGACTTAATTGATTTTTTTCATAGACTATGTTCAGAAAAAATAAACTTTGGACTGTTACAGATATTTTCTCTCAAGAAACCTATAACTCATCTGGCAAACCTTTCGCGCAATGATCGCTTCAAGAACCTTTCACATACCCTAAATTTTCTAATCGAAAATAACACCAACTTAAAAAAATGGTTGTTATATTCGTAAGGGGGATAAGGAAACCGATAGAAAAAAACTATTTTCTTTTAAATCAGCGGCGGACGGCTGAAACCGATTTACAGAAATCTTCTCCCTCGTTTTTTACGACAATCTTTGCCCGATGTTAAAAGTTTCTGGGAGAGGAATTTTTCGGCTGTGGTATTAAGTACCCATTTTAATGATCTTTTACCGCGCTGGCACAATTTTTCTCGATTTAGTGTATGGTGCCGACGCATGAGTGTAGTTCGGGTTTCCGAAAATATATTTAAAAAAATATTGGAATTGGGATTTAGTTTATTTCATTGAACACAAAGGTAGTTCAATCAAATGTTAATAATTTGTAAGAAGGTGGCAGTACAAAACTAATTTATTTTATTTATTAAAAGTTTTTGAATTTAATTTTTCATTTGTGTCGAATCATTTTTCGCTTAGACTGTAGAAATCCAACAAGGGATAATATTTTCGACCATTGCTAAAATTATTCTACCGTCAAAGAAGTGCCGATAAAAAGCGCAATTGTACCGTTTTTTTAGCTACCAATATGTGATTCTACCGATATCATGAAATATCGGTAGGTTATTACCCTTTTACCAATAATATATTCAATCAACCGTTATTAATTTTAATGTACCGATATAATTAGAAAATTAGACCGGTAAAAAGAGACAAACTGCAGTATATAATGTATATACAGTATATAATGTATTTTTTACGGCCGCTCACACATTGTTCGTCGGCATATTCTAAAATTTTATCCGCACTTTATGAGTCTTTGCGACTATTTAGAACATGCATGACAGCTTGTCACTTAGCCACAAAAATTATGGAGTAAAATTTCACGTCGCGCGAAATTTTATTCCAGCATTTTCGGAGGTAAGTGACTAGCTTGGCCGGGTCTTGGCCTAGCTTGGCGATGAGCGAAATTTTATTCCAACAGTTTCGTGCCTAACTGACTATTTGGAACTCGCAGACCAAGCGACTGTTAAGAACACATTTTCTTCCGATAACGTGGAATTGTGATTTTGAAATTACAAATTTACCGGTACAAACTCACAAATTAACGGTAAATTATATGTTTTTGTGGCTGAATTTTGAATCATAAATTATATTTATGTCTCTAAGGACACTAAACACCGACAAATTCTTCCTTTCATTAATTTCGCCTTGTTCCTAATTTAAATATTGTGAAATTAAAAAGAATCGAAATTTTCAGAATGTAGCCGATATCCCCGTAGAAGCGCCAAGCAATGCTCAATACAGATTAAACACACAATCTTCGTCAATACGAAGTACAGAAAATGACAGCAGCGATGATGTAGAATGAACCAAATTGTTCAGTGAGTTAATTTAAGATTCGTTTGTTTTCGTGCTGAATTAAATTTATCAAATTATTTACAGCTTTCAATGCGAATTTGTGATACAATGGACAATAGCTAGAATATTTTAATTTTTTATGCAATTTTGGTTTCGAATGGAAAATGCTATTTAATTAAAAAATGGCATTAACAGAAAAAGTTTTTTGATTTTAAACATAAGTTTATTTAATGAATAAATTAATGAAGTTTTGTCTGTTGAATGCGGAATAGAATACTTGCACTCGTCTTCTGTTAATGATTTTTTGTTTGTTTATTTCGTAATATTGAATTCTATTAGTGAAATTAATAATGAATCAGTGAAGTAGTAAGTAGCGAATTAAGACGACAAAAATCATATGACAAAATGTCGAATAAGCACTTTTTTCTCTGATATTTTAACAGTGGCATTAATATTCACTCACAATTTTTCGAAGGAGGTGTTGGTATAACAGCAGAAGTTCAAAGACGAAAAAGAGGCAGCTACAGTAGATTTCTTCTTTTCGCATCTGTATATCTGCAAGTTGCAATCACAATCGCAAAGTTAAATCGAGGACCCTAGTTGATACCTCGCCATTAGTGCGTCAACGGTTTATGGCCAGGTTAAGCCCGCCTACGTAGTCATAGGGTGGAGCGAATTTTATTTTTTTAATTTAAGTTGTTCTTCCCATCTAAATTTATGTTGAACTAGTCGAAAAAGTTCGAAATGCAAAAGTAACTCGACTCTCTATCTCTATCTTTTTATAAAGTGCGTTTCACGGGGGTCCCTTCGAGCGATCAACACGTGCTTTATGAAAAAGCTTCTCTACAAAATATTTTAAAAATATATTTTTCCAACTCGTGTTACTTCTTGCCAGTACTTTTCCAACTAATTTCATTCAGCCGCATCGCGTCATGAAAATCACTATACTTTGACGTAAGCCGTTGACGCACTAAGGGCATATTTTTAAACTATTAAATGCAACATCTGATGGAGACGTTGAAAATTACGAAAGTAGCATGGCGTTTTAAAAAAATGAAGCTGTAAATTAAGAAGCTACAAATAACTGTTATTAAACACACAGGTTGAAGTTTTGCCAGAAATTTGTCGACGTGAGCGAGGATTGTTTTTCTGATATTCAATTTCCGAAAATTCTCTTTTTGAGTGCATTTTCAAATAATTTCTAGATATTTTTATGAATCGTTCTATTTTTTAAACTTTAAGTCGCAATAATTTTTAATTAAGATTTCTGCAAGTAAATATTTTTAATTTTTATTTTGGGAATTTTTCGGAAAGAAATTCTCTAAAATAGACAAGACCTCATATCGGTCCCCCTACCCATTCAATTTGTATACTTTATTAACGATTACATTTCTGACGCACCACTGTAAGACAAATTTCAGTTTGCTAATCTTCTTAGCGCTTAGCTTAGGTCAGCGAAACTATATATCCTCCATATAGTTTCGCTGACCATTAACATTAATCCGAAGTTTTCACGAACGGCAAACAAACCAACAAAGCCCTCCCAGGAATAATATTCCGTTTTTCCCCTAAAATACGGTGGGGAGCGATGTTACTTCCGTAAACTGTATTGACATTTTTCATTTTCTGATATATAACATTATCGTTAACCTTTACAGCACAATAATGAGAAGATTCTTTGGGAAGATAACTTCCCGAGTGAAGCAAGCATTCACAGGCGCGGCACACTACGGTCTATTTTCGAGAAATTGAATACCTAAAAATTCCCGAAAATTTTCAAAAATCATTTTCGGGAATTCTTGGGAATTTTCGGGAATTCTTGGAAGTTTTCGGGAATTATTGGGAATGATACACAGGGCAGATGTAAACATCGCCTAGTGAGGGGAAATGTTTTGCAACACCAGGTCGTCAGATCTCATATACTTGAGAAACGTCAAATTCCTTTTTTCAGTCCAGAAAACATTACAGCAATGAACAATTTAAATTGACTGCATATCATATGAAAATGCAAATTTTTGCGTCATAATTTTTCTAAGACTCGTTAGTGGAGATCCATTCATAAAGGATCTCAAATATTCTCAATGCCTCTCGTCTAAATACTTTTGTTTTAAACAATTGTAATAAATTTGCTAGACTTCTTATCACCGTCATTATGTGCAACTCTAAAACTTCGTATGAAAAACAGTGACTGCAATACCATTGGTGCATAGGATACAGTTTCGTACACGTTCCACCAATATATGTAAACATTATGACACTTTGTCACACAAAGAATTTTGTATTGTATTTTCCTATATTGTGACGTTTGTCATGACCTACTAATTTTTAGTGGATCATGTCAATATTTTATAGACCATGTTGCGATCACACTGTTTTCGAAATATTAGTCTTAGGTGCAACGCCACACAAATGTTCTTTCTACCTTATCCAAACAGCACAAATGCTTACCGACGTATAAACGATTACACGACTCACATTTCATTAGGACTTTTCCATTCTTTGATTATTAATTACAAAGTTTGTCTCAGATCTTTAATTTTTTTAATTGATAAGTGGACATTGTACCGGTAAGTTTTGGTGTTTCAAAGGAACATAATTACATCAAAGGCGTCACTCGGCGTTGGAATACTATAGAAATATATATTTTTTAGAGAAGCAATTATTTATATAAAAAAAGATCATTTTTATGCACAAAACATTAAATTTTAAATTTATTTATAGAACAAAAAAAAACATTTTAATGAATTTACTATTAAATATGTGACCTAATTAAATACCAAATCGTTGTAATTATTAAGTAGATGGTAAGCTGATACACGACAACAAGTTGTTGTTCTCACAACAGTCACACGATCAGCTCGTTCAAAGTTCGCTTTAACTGTTTCGTAGTATCGACCATCACTGCAAAGTCAAAATTTTCGTTTAAAAACTAATTCTTAAGTTCAAAGATTGCATAAAAAATATTTCGTTTTTCCTAGGAGCGAATAGCCACAGTTTAGTTTTGGAAACTCTTCGCCGAGTCGTGTCCAAGTTCAGATACCCTTTACGTTCCTTACTAGCATGAACCGAGGGAACAAAGGTAAATAGTGGGACAAAGTTCATTTGCTTTTGCGGAAAATGCAAATGGCTGAGATTACCATGTAAATGGATACAAGTGTCATGCAAATGCGTGTAACTGGCTGCAAATGTCGTGTATAGATGGTAATGGTGAAAGGTAAGTGGCACGCAAGTTGTACGTAAGGGGACACCCACATATTACGCATACACAAAAGAACACGATTTTTAAATCTCGCTCCCCCTTGTACGCAAAAATGTCCCCCTCCCCCAATGTATACGTAATATGTAACGTAATACGTAATACGTAACCCCTCGTCATGAACTTCGTAATAGAAGATATCAACGACGGAACCGAATCCGATCTAAAATGAAAGTTTCAAACCCGAATCAAAATAAAAAATCAGACCCGAACCGAACCCGAAATCCTGACCCGATCCCGAACTTTTTTTTAAAAAGATTTCATTTCATTTGTTTGGGTCGGGTCGGGTTTTGTCAGTTGAAATCTTCAATTCCGACCCGACCGGAAAAAAACGAAAATTAAAAACCCCACCCGACAAATTGTTTCGGGTTTGAATCAGGTTTTAAATTGGTCTCAAGCGGCCCGCTCACCTCTAAGCCGTTTCAGCACTATGCCTCCACATTAAAGGTATTTTCAAATATCCGCAGATCATAATCCCGTGAGCTAGGTGCAGTGAGGTGCAGACGGACAAGAAGAGTGAACACTGAACACATAAAGTAACTATCGCTACTTAATAAAGAGTAGAGATTTGGCGCCTGTAGCGCCTCATCGAGCTTACACCACATAATCTATCGTCCACGAAAGGACACGAACTTCCCACGAATTGATTGAACAATTTGAGAATTGAACGTCACTCCACGCGACCCCTTTTTTCATTCGAAAGAAAACCTCTTAAATGAGTTCTTCTGAGTCGGTCGTTGTGATTCTACTGTAGTACATACCTCAACACCATACACCTCAATTTAAGGCACTTGACACGAAGTAAATCGATTGCTTTCTGACTTTTATCAGAGAACCGTAAATTATCCGGATCCCATCTGTAAGAAAAGATTTTAAGAAATATTAAATCAACGTTGTCGGCCACTTGATTCACATAAATTTACCTAAGTTCTAATCTCTCCAAATATCCACAATTTGAAGCAATAGCATCCATTAACTGATCCACATGAATGTTGACAGTAAGTTTTTCACCGGTTCCCATCACAATAATTCTAGAATTTAACAATTTCATAAGTCGACGCTATTGTGACGCATCGAACAAATTGAAATATACCTTGCATTAGTCAAGATAGGCAAAATTCCCATCCAAAGTTGATCCGTTATGTGAGGCATTCCTGACAGTATGCACGCATTCAGTTGTGGACCGTAGCGTGTAAGAAATTTATGCAGCGCCTCGTCGGTTAGATTGTCTGATGAGTCCAAGTCAAGGGCAATCAAACTACGTGCGTTACCCGTATCCATCCATGCCTTTAAAACTGTGTCATTGAATCCGTTGTTTTGTCCGGCTGATAAGAACCTAAATGTGAGCATTTTACATTTTTGATAAAATTTTGGAACTTAAATTCGTAGCCACCTTAAAGCTGGTATTCTTGTTAGTAAATCAATGAGACATTCCGTCGATAAATCTGTTGCTGTTATATCCAGTTCTTGCAAAGAACATTTGTCCCATTCTACGTCAAGAACATATTCAGACTTCAAACCTGTAACGATGTGTTCACTACAACTCCTTATCCAACATTTCGGGTAAGAACTTACTTGTGCCGTTCATTAGCAGACACGTCAAGCGCTTTGATCTGGAAATGAGCATTTTCAGCGTAGACCCAGTAACTTTGTTACAAAAATTTACAGCTAAACATTCCAACTGAAAAATCAAGTTTAAAAATAAATTGTACATACCGAAAAATGTCGAACATTTGAAGGCGTAAGCAACGAATTTAAGTCGCAGTTCCACAAACAATGCTTAGAAAGGTAAATGAGCTTTTCCTGGCATATTAACAAAACGAGAGCACAATTTTTGTAAATCTTTCCTTTTGTCTGTTGACGAATTCGACAGCAACTCATTATCCAATTGCACTCGAAACAGCGCCGCAATAGTTGGAAAAACACTGGTATCTCAAACATCTACCAGATTCTACCTGTTCACTGGCCTTTTCCATTAAGGAATTTTTTTTATAAAAGTCGGATGGTAGAACCGATTCCTAGATCTCTTCGCAGAGAAATGACAACATAATGGTATATTACAGTGGATGCGGAGGAAATCACCCATTACATGAGGGACCAAGTTTGTGATATGAGCCAAACTCACCAGTGTGTTTTTAAGTAACAAACTTTGGAAATCGTTGTTGTACCGAGTGTAGAGTTTCCATATCCGAGCTTAAAAACACACGAGTGAGTTGGCGAGTTCACAAAGTTGATTCCGAATTAATGAATGATTTCCAAGCATCCAATGTTAGTATTTATTTGGCTGTACCATCCGGAAATTGAGCATTATATGCATGTTTATCCCCTAAGCCAAAGAAAAAAATCACTTCAGCAGCATTCCAGTTGACATTGTCTCTTTTATGTTAAAAACACACGGGACTTTTTATAACATACGGTAACATCGTAACATAGTTACGATAGCGTAAATGATATCGTATTTCATTTTCTGAACAATAATATTGCGTGACCATCGACTTTGTTGTCGTAGTGTGTTGAGAAACAAATGCAATTTTGTCTTTGTAAATTTTCGAAATTTTGATTTTTGTGTAGATGTGATATACTTTAAAAACATTCAATTCGTTCTAGAAATGTAAGAATATTGTCAATCAAAGAGGCATTTGATTTTTTCTTATCGTTTTCCTTGTACTAGAAATGTTACCGACGAGTAGACTCGTACGACTACACAGTAGTAAAACATTTTAGCTTCCTTGGGACGGAAGTCACGTTCGCCACGGGTTATGTGTGTTTCTAATATCCCAAAAGACCCTACATGTAATGAACGATTTCCGTGGGGGGTTAACATGAATGTAATGCGAAACTTTCGGAGGGGATAGTCAAAAAAATAATAATTTGGGAAGATCCTCTCGTAACATATAACATTTTTCACTCACGTTTCATTGGGTAAACGCTAAACTTTAAGTATTTCCTGTTTCCTTCATTTACTTTGAGTTCGTTTGCCTTCAGAATGTTCGAACGCATTAAAAATGTTATTCCAACCTGTATGCAATTCGAACTAAATGCATCAATGTGTGAATCATCAATGAAGTTGATTCCATAAAGATTGATGACTCTAAGATTTGGTGTTGCTGATTTCAATTTATGAACGTTTATGACTTCATAAATTTCTTCCTCTTCCTCTTCGACCTTCTCATAAGTACCGATCAAATGCAACACCTAAATGGAAATCATTTAGTTGTCGTTGTTAAGCAATTTGAAGCCAATTATCAAACCTCCAAGCCATTGATGAAATTGTAAATTTTTCGCATAAAACCTTCCATGAAAATGACTTCCGACAGACAAATGCACATATACCGCAGTTTTGTTGGAAACGCTTGCATTTCACTAAAGTCGTGCAGCTGCATGGCTAGAATTTTATTTTATTAGCCAAATGAATAAGCCATCGTAACAATTGGCTGCGTAGTGCGTACCTGTCGAAAAATCCAATAACATGTACGTCAAATTGGGGCATTTCGCTGCGAGCTCATGAAGTACAGTATGTGTAATAAGTTCGATGGGTAGTTCAATATAACGCAATGACGGCCCAAATCGGACGGATATTAATGCCAGCAATGATTCTAACG
Organism: Pseudolycoriella hygida; assembly: GCA_029228625.1. Lineage (NCBI taxonomy): Eukaryota > Metazoa > Arthropoda > Insecta > Diptera > Sciaridae > Pseudolycoriella > Pseudolycoriella hygida. The sequence continues at coordinate 22,211,761 of CM055406.1, read as the reverse complement.
ATCCCACATGTAAGCCAGACACTTCCGGTCGGAGGGAAACGTTACGCCACAGTCTCGTGTCATAGGCAACCGTACGCCATCTTCTACAAACCCTTGCCATTCGACAAATTTCCAAATGTGAAAGGTAGGAGAAAATGTTGAGCAAAACTTTGTCCGGCAATTTTTCGATTGTCTGAAAAATATAATTGTTTTTCAATCAAAAATCAAACATTTGAGTATGCGTGAGATGGCAGAAAATATTTTTGTATTGGATCAAAATACCGTATCTGCAAATGGACTCCGTTTGACGGTATCGCTAAGATATACTTGCGTAGCTTCTAGGGCCAATTGACCCCAAATATCAGTTTCCATGTTCTTTTATTATGTTTTATCGATTTTTTTAAAGCAACCACTTTACTTATTCCAATTACGAGAAAATGAACAAAATAACTTTTGTTTAATTAACTCAAGCCATACGTGTTGTAGAAATTGTTCGAATGAAAAAAAATTAAATAAATTCCAAAATAACTCTTCGTTTGTTATATTTTTAGATTGCTTTTCCCTCGCCTCATCCGACAGAGATGAATTTTTTCGGATATTCAGCGAGACATTACTATTAGTATTCATACAACAGAGAAAAATTGAAAAATATTGTGTGAGTGTACTTTCCATTCCGATTGAGAGAATTGTTACTAATGTTCTTATATCGAAGTATTGCGAATCAAATTAGTAATTCTTTTTCCTTGGAAGCCACTAAAACAAATTCTGAGACATTGGATTTGCAATTTTCGTAAATAAAAACAGGGCTGTATTAGCTTTTGCGGTGATTAAGGTAGAAGAAAAATTTTCTTTTCAATTTTTGAACGTTAATCTAAAACAAAACAGGATTGGTATTCTGTCTCTACAGAAGAAGTTGATGCGATTGAAAAAAAGGGATAGTAGGGTCATGTGACTTGGAAAATTTTTATCAATTTTCCATCGGTCAAATAATTATCTCTAAACGCGGTAGATTTCTTTCTCTCATCAAAGGGCGGCGTAAAAAAGTAAGCATTTTATCAACCCAACCCAGGAACCATACAATTTTTCAACGAATCTAAACTCATATCACCCGTTCAATAGCGGAAAAAAATTAATTTCTCCTTCCCATGGCTTGAAAAGCTAGAATTATCATCAGGTCAGGAAAAGGCAATCTTCTCAGCGTATTTGTGTGGAGGAAATAAGGTTTTTCACCCTGCACTCACGAATATTTTATTGTCCACCCGTTAGGGAGTCTCTTAAACTTTTACGCTTATATCTCTCTAGAAGATTTTGAAAACCATAAAAAAACATATGCAAGGCACCGGTACGTATCAGAATAGATGTAGCAAACAGAGTTGATGTTATGAAAAGACTCGAACGTATTTTAGTAAATATTACCTTAACTCTTAAGTGTATGAAATTACGTCGACATTAAATTGGATTGGAATTTGCCGGGAGGGCAATATTGAAAACCCGTCCGAAGCAACGGTGTAAAGAAACCATTCCGAAAGCACAAAATGTTTACCATAATTTTCTCTACAACATAACAAAAAACCATTTTTCGGGCTATGTCCGACCTTAGTACCGACTTAGGGCCCTCAGGAGAGGCCTTGGACACATACTTACAAATACAAAAATGATCACCTCAATTTTCTCTGCAACATAGCAAAAAACCATTTTTTCGGCTAGGACAGACCTTAGTACCGACCTAGGGCCTTAAGAAGAGGCCTAGGACGCATACTTCAATAAACAAAATTGTATGCCTCAATTTTCTCTACAACATAGAAAAAAACATTTTTTGTCTAGGGCTGACCTTAGGACAGACCTACGGCACTAAAGGAGAGGCTTCGGACAAATACTTCCATACATAAAATTGTCTACCTCAATTTTCTTTACAATGTAGCAAAAAACAATTTTTATGTCTACGGCCGACCTTAGGACCGACCTAGGGCCCTAAGTAGAGGGATCGGACACATGCTTACATAGACAGAGATTTGCTCTGCACCATAGCTAACAAAACTTTTTTTGGTTAGGGCCGACCTTAAGACCGACGTGAGGCCCACGTGAGCCCTAAGTACAGGCACCGAGCCCAAATTGGTTTTTGAATATAATTCGGTACTCAGTCACCTCTCAAATTGAAAAAAAAAATAAACAAAATCGCTTAGAATTTATCCGATGCATGTAAACAAACACGTTGGATCATAGTAGAAACTCAGTTTTAGGATCCTGGCAGAGTCCAAGGGCTTCTCATCAAAAAATATTCTTCCATAAAATGTGAGACATTCCTAGACCTTTCGACTACAAGAACATTTTTGAAAATCGCAAGAGATTTACTCGAGTTATGTACAAAGAAGCATGTAGGGACCTAGCAGAGACTCGTTTTTAGTCTCCTAGCTAAGTCCAAGGGACTAATTTAAAAAAAAATTCTTGTACAAATTGTTGGGTTTTCATAGACCTGTCGATCAAAGAATAATTATGAAAATCGGAAAAGATTTACTAGAGTTATGCACAAAAGACCAAAAACCCCTTAAACGGCCCTAGCTCGGCGGCCCTTGGGCCGACAGTACCCAGATTCAATCCAATAAAAGATTTTTTGAATTCCTTTCAGGAAACAAAAAGTTTTTGAAAATCGATTGAATTTTACTCGAGCTATCGTGTTGACGGACGTACATTTTTTTATTGCTGATTCGTCATCTAAGGACCATGATCGATGCTTCCCCTACTCCCGGGTCGAAATTCGACTGCTTACAAACATCGTGGTAAACGCAATAGACCACGGCTCGTACGGGTCTAAAAATTGGTCAAAGTAGGGTGAATGGTTTGGACTGTAGGGTCCATGTAGTGTACCTAACTCACGATACGCAACCCTACACGACATGGTAGTTTTTCATGAATATTTCTTTAACCCTTTGGGTACTAAATTTTTTGCGTGTGATATTTTGGGAAATTTGCATTTCTCAGTGAGCAATAGCGTGAAAGTTAGTAATTTTTCTGAGAAACTGTAACTCCTACAGATTTTTGTCCTGTTGTTTTAGAAAGCCCCTGTCTACAGCTTTCCAAAGAGCCCCCACATGACTCTTTTGCATGTTCCTGTCACAATCTAGAGCGTTTTGGATAATTTGAGATTTTTCTCAGAAATGGTCACACTAGTACCCTAAGGGTTAATGACGAAGCTCTTGTGCTGTGTTGAAGAGAAAATATAGGAGAATGTATGAGTCTCGGGCCTTCTAGCCCAAAATATTTTTTTCCTTTATTGTTAAGTTGAAGGGAACATTTTTGTTGGTCGAAAACATTTTTTTTTTAATTTTTTCAATAATCAAATTAGCGACAAAATTAAACAAAACAATTGCCACGAATCTTTTGTTTAGTTTTGTCTATAAATTGATTTTTTTCGGCGGATTTCGTTGAAAATCTTGGCTGACTTTTTAAGTTTTTTTTCCTTATGACGGCTGAACAGAAGAGTGAATTAGGACTAACTGAAGACGAGTTCTCGCATTGAAAAACAATATTTTTCCTAACTGGCATTGTTCATAAACAAGAAAGTCGCGATATTTCAGCCTTTGGCTCATACAGTAAACTTCTTACTAGTCAAAACAAAAATTTAAAAATAGATAACTAAGAAATTATTTACAGCAGTAGACATCGCACTTATTGTTGCAATAAATTTTCTAAGTTATCTGTTCATTTTCAAAACAAAATATTAAATAAATTCATTTATGAAATAATTATGATCTGTTTAATGGTACTCACCATAACATTTCTGAAATTGCTCATATCTTCTCTGCTGATACCTGATGGTGTTAACACTCCCCACGAGTCCATTTTATATTGAAATTAGTTTTCAATTTTTTACCGATTTTATGTTTTCATTTAATTGTTATTTACTAAAACAAAAAAAAACTTATAAAAACACCTTTCGTTTGCTTTCGTCCAAGTAATTAATTTCTTTTTGAAAAAATCGAGCTCAATACTTTCAGCATCTTCAGTATACAATGAATGTAAACAAAAGAGTTGAAAATCCACAAAATTTATTAAAGGCATGTAAACAGTGCAGAAAATATGTTTGAAAGTTTACGGGTAGTCTCATTTTGTCAATAATTTATAGTCTGGAACTGAGTAACTTCCGATTCAATGAAATACTTCGTCGGTCAAACGTTTTTTATCATTTATTGAGGACCGAAACCGCTTGCCAGAAGTGTTGCCTGTATGTTTCTTTGCTCCGAATAAAAGCAATATTTCAGAGAAAAATTATGAAAATCTACAAGTATGATGGTCCAATTGACTACGTGAAATTTAGAGTTTATTACCATCTGCTGACGAAAACTATTATTAGTTTCAATCAAATGAAAGAAAAATGTAAAAATCTTTTTAAATATAATTATACGGCACTGATAGCACTAGCTTTGGTTGTTATATGTGGTACTTTGGTTCGATCAGAAGACTCAGAAGGACTCATTATAAGATGTGAAGATCCATTATAAGAAGTGAGGACCCATTATAAGATGTGAGGACGCAAAAGTTGGCAAAAGGAACATAAATTTTCTTTCTTCAACATTACTTAAACACCAAAATAATTCATCCAACATAATTCGTTACTTTCGAATCAACAGTCAAATTTGGTGAGTTTTCATCGGTAATTCAAATTTTAAATTATGTAATAGTACATAACGTATGTGTTTCGAAATTATTGTTTTGACTCGTAGGAAGGTTGCTGCATGAGCCGAAGGCGAATGCTGTAATCCTACGAGTCAAAACAAAAATTTGGAAGCACTTACGTACAATATTTTACATGTTGATGCTCGGTTAATGCGTTTTCCGAGTCGTTTGCGACGAGGTAATGACGCATTTACCGAACAGAAACATGTAAACTCTATTACGGCTTCTAATGTAGTCAAATGTAACGGTAGCAACGAAACATTTTATCTCTATTAGAGTGTAAGATGAAAGTAGTCCTTCCTCTATCTTATGGCACACGAAATGTGTCAACAAATTTGAGAAAGTAGATAAAAGCGCAATGCGATGGCCCGTCGATTGTGCTGACAGGCACATCAGATTGCCTGGAAATAAAATCACCTGGGACATTTTGAGGTCTTTTTTTAGTATGTTAATGTGGGGGGTATGTTGTTTATGGGTATCTGGTACATGACGTTGATGGTTCGTTCTTACGAAGGTAGGAATGACAGGCTGTGTAAAAGGATATACAATCTGGATTGAGTGAAAGTGATGTATCGTTTAATGGCTCTAATCATTTAATCCGTTTTCAAAGAACTTTCACCAAAAGGTGTTAATATCAAAATGATGGGATCTATGACGTGTGTATTAGGCTTTACGAATAAAGAACATTGAAACAATAAATTGAACGAATCATAACAAATTCATTTTACTAAACAAAACATTAATCATGTTTTACTACCGTTCAGTTCAGACCGTTGAGACTAGCTTCTACAAACAAAAATTCTTCCAGTATCACTTTTGAACGGAAAATGTAATTCTATTTCATATCATTGTTAATTTTACATTTTTTTAAACGATTTAGTACATCATTTGAAGGTATATTCAACCCGGGATTCTTTTACAATATGATTGAGAAAACAAGTTAATAGATCAAAATTCAAAGAACTTTTTGCTAGAATGGTGGATACACATAGCGTAAACTATCAATCAAAACGATATTTTGTTTATACGATTTAGCCGTCTAGGTCACCCTGATTGTTATTTTTTTGGCAAATGATTTTGTCATGAAATTTCAACTTAAACATATTGTATCATTCAGCACACTATTGTACCTAATGTACCGATCGCACCGATGTGACTAACATAAATGTGTGGTAGAAAATGTTAGTGTAACTATCGTTTAATACACTAGTTATTTAGCATACATTCCCAGTTTAATGTTGCATTCGATTAATACGTAGACAGGTCTCTTGAAAAAAAATTTATTTTTTTTTGAAAATTTTATTGCTAATTATAACAAATCGCAACGATTTTTACAAGTTCTGAGTAACTTTAAATCATTTATCTTTCTTATTTTGTTACCAAAACTGTTTTCTATAACTGCACTTTATTGTCTGTTGACCTTTTTTCACATTTGTACGGAAAATTATAAAAATTTTCACCAGGTACACCGTTTGAAAAACTTATAACTTTATCACTGAAGACGTCTTTTCGTTTCTTATTTTTTTTAATTATGTCCGTGGCACAATAATTAGATTGCAGATCGACTGCCAGAAAACCCTTAGCTCGATCGTTGTACCGATGTGCGAGAACGATGTGTACTATCAAAAACTATAAAAAGATTTGCCGGGAATACCAGTTGTTCGCGGTGCAATAGAACAAATGGCAATAAAAGTCATTTTCGTATTTTCAATTTTCTAATATAAAATCACAAACAAAAATTTTCGTAAGTACGAGAGCATGGTAGGAGGGAATTTAAGAACAGCAAATAGACGAGCTCAGCTCATCACTTTGACATGTATAATCATTTTTATTCCGAATGTCTGTATGTAATTGTTTTAATTCAAATTTTCGTATACAATTTGATGGCGGTGTTAACGGCTCGAATGTATACTGTATATGAGAAAAGAAATCGATTGAATCGGAAACGCCGCGTCGCGTAATTGATTTGTCTTCCTTACAAATAAAAAAATATTTTGTTAAAAATAAGCGTAGTGGCCGAAAAGATGGGTCACACAATTGCGAGTCAGATCCGTGTGCCGACATTTTTGCAGAGAACCTGTACTCTAATGTGATGTTCAAAAAAGAGTTAACTGATAAAAATATTTGAAGCGATCGCGATTTCGTTTGTTATCGAATTATGTGAAAATCTCTTACGCGTTAAAAGTAAAGCACGTGAACGCACCTCTCTCATATTTTTAAATTCTTCAAACCTATCTGGATGTATGGCTCCGAGAGCCTATGGGGTTGCGCAAAAAAAAAAACAAATGCAGATTAGAGATTAGCGGGTCGACCATTTTTCGAAATCCGACCCGGACCGAACCCGACCCGATAAAATTTTTCGAAACCCGAAGCCCGAAGTGTTTCCAAACCCGGCCCGGACCGAACCCGACCCGATTAAATTTTTCGAAACCCGAAAGCCATGAACCCGAAAACAAAATCGGGTTTGGGTTCGGGTCGGGTTAGTTAGTTAGTTATGTTTATTGGTCTTAATTAATATTAGATATAATTAAGTGTACAACTAGGCCTTCGTGTTTGGGCCTCTTTTGTGTCCAATCTGTATTTGCAATAGTTAGGTTTCCTAATTCTCCTTGAAAAAAGTGAGGATTTTTCCTATTTCCAACCGTGTTACCTCGTGTTTGTTGAAGATTCTGGATCTCTTTGCACATAGTGCCGGGCAGGAAGTCATTAGATGCAGTGGTGTTTCGTCCTCTTCATTGCACCTTTCACAAGTGGCTGTGTCGTTTAGTCCCATTTTATGTAAGTGTTTATTCAGCTTACAGTGCCCTGTTATAGCACCAATAATAGTTCTTATGTTCTCTCTGGATTTATGTAGTATAAATTTGGTGTTCCTATCATTAGGGCCATCTATGATGGTTCTGCTGTGTTTACAGTTTGTCAGGTTTTTCCAAGATTGGTAATGTTTTTTCTTATAGAAGTTACTTATGATCCTTCTTTGAACGTTGTATGCTAGCCCTAAAGCTGGTGACGGGCCTAAAAATGGTGTTTCACTTTCCAATCGCGCTAGGTTATAAGCTATTTCGTTACCTTCTATGTTGCTGTGTCCTGGGACCCAGTAAAGGTTAACTCTATTAAATCTAGACAGATTTTCTTGGGTTCCTAGACACTCTATCGTTAGTTTCGAGGTGTAGCAATGTACATTGAGTGTTTGTAAGCAAGCCTGACTGCTGAGCATATGTTTATGTCTCTATTTTTCGTACCTTGTGAGATAAGCAGTTTGCATGCATGATCGATTGCGCATGTTTCGGCTTGTAGTATGGTCGCATATGAGTCCAGCGATTCGGATACATCGATTTTGAGTTTCTTAGAATAACTTCCTATTCCAGAACCAGACTCCATCTTTGACCCGTCTGTGTATACAATAAGGTCATTTTCATTGAACTCTAATGCAGATATAATACAAACAACGCAAAATATTTTTCTTCTAACGATCACAAACACTTTTTTCATTTGTGACAAACAACGAAACACATGAAGATTAAAAAATTGAATGGGTGGTAGAAGTAATTATCATAGAAGAAATGATGAAGTTGGACGGCTGAAACGAGTCAAATCACACGAACTAACTTATTGAAGAACTCCAAAGATCCTCTAATGGCTTATTGGGATACGACTACTGAGCCTTTCATCCCACACGCGTCTTACCAAACTTACTTCCACCTGAAGTTCTTTTAGTACAACTCAACTCTAATAAATTGAAAAGATTGCTAAGATTGTACTGTCCATACCAATATATGGGTTTTAAAAAAATAAAAATAAAAACCTTGAAAGACCCGAACCCGGGATAATCAGTTCACTTTACAGCTTTTATTTAATGATTTACAAAATTCACTATTATCGGCTGAACAGTATCTAAAAAAGTTTTATCACTTTGATTCGTTCTAAAAATTTTAAAGTATTAGTCAGCAACAATCGCCAATTATACACCAGACATAGAATTATCTTTATCCACCTAGATAAGTGGTGTGCGCCGATCAATTTTTCTCAATGCTTCAAGAAAGTTTTTGGCGGCAGCCGAGAAAAATTCACCGGCCCACGCCTAGCCGGTCTGGATTGACTTAGTTGGAAAACGCAAGCATTAATATTGTACGATATTACCGTGACACTTTCTTTATTAAGTAGCGATAGCTACTTTATGTTTTCACTCTTCATGTCCGTTCGTCCTTGTGTGCACGTTCTCTGGTGACTCATCGATGATTCACCGGGGACTCATTTAGGATTCACCGGGGACTCAGCGATGGTTGACTGGGTAAAAACCGATGATTCGCCGGGAAATCATCCATGATTCACCGCGGAATCACCGATGATTCACTGGTGAATCACCAATGATTTACCGAGGAATAACCGATGATTTACCGAGGAATAACCGATGATTTACCGCGGAATCACCGATGATTCACTGAGGAATCACCGATGATTCACTAGGGAATCACCGATGATTCACTGGGGAATCACCGATGATTCACAATGATTTGCCGGTAAATCGCCGATGATTCACAGTGGAATCACACATGATTCACATTGGAATCACTTATGATTTACATTGGAATCACCCATGATCCACAGTGGAATCATTGATGATTTACCGGTGAATCACGGATGATTTACAGTGGAATCACCGATAGGTAATTGTCATCGGTGATTGGAATTGGAGTTCTGAGTAATGGATCACCATATATTTGGTCTGGGTTTCAAGCCTCTCAAATGTCACAGGAAACGAAACAGCAGAAGAGGTAGCTAGCGGTGAGCAATAAGCAAGCCACCAAATTTCTTTTGAGTCTGGACAAAATATCCTTGAAAAGGATGATAGGAGCGCTGACGGGTGACACGTTGAGGTACCATCAAAATAAGATGGTGGGGACAAATTCTGTATAGGATTTTTTCTTCAATGTATAGCATGAAAGTAACGTTCCTAGGCACACCCAGGCTTCATAATATGGGTAGTTGTGAATTTAGAGCCGCAACGAATCGTACATAGAAAAATGACAAATATGACGTCACCCACAAGAAATTGCGGAAGTAGTAAAATAAAATGATCTAGCCTCTGACCCGGACGGTGCAGAGAAGTACCGGAAAGTAGCAGAACATAGAACGCGATGCTTAGGGGACTTCTAACAACATAAGAATTCCAAGAGCTGCCGCTACCAAATTTGCTTCGTTTTATCTCAGACAACAAATGTTAGATTCAATAAATGGTCTTTCACAAAACTATGGGCACTACCACCACATCAACCAACCAATAATACCGTCCAACCATATCAATAACATCAAATAACCTACACCCTGCAGAGTCAAACAACAAAAACCAACTGGGGAGCGGCACGATGGACCCAACCAGGATGGCCTGAGTCCTTCACTCTGATCGAATTTAGGTTGCAATTAATTTGTAAAAATTTTGCTGAAATGCGCCGTAGGCGAAATTATAGAAACAACTTGTCCTGTGTCCTTATTTCATTAAATCATTAAATTTCCAAAATCTCAGCAAGGCGTTTTTCAAGTACGGGCCTGCCTGCCTGTGCCGTCTCTGTAAAATTTGACGTTTCGTCCCAATAGCAAAAAAAACTGTTGAGTATGGTGGGAGGGGTGAATTTTTTTCCAGTATTATCGTTGACGTTTAAAAATTGTTTTGCACTACAATCACTTCAAATATTCACAACAACTCCAGCAACTGGACGTGAAGAACAACGTTTATTCGGTGAAAATATTCAAACTGCAGCCTCAGTCACTTTGTCATTTCATAAGTGTTCATAATTTTATCGAGTTGATTGTAAGAAACACTTTATTACATTACAAGAGGCAAAAAAGATCAGTGTATTTGTATGAAACGTGGCTACCGCATTGTTGTCAAAACTTTCATCCGGTCTACTACAAGTGAGTGTGCTGCATGTGGATATTTCGTTCTTCAAATAAGTAGAAATCGATTAAAAGTCGTAGTTGCAATATGAGCCCAACGTATAACTACATTGGCAAAGATTAGAATTTTTTTTTTGAAAAATTTGTGTAGAGAGTTTATTAATTTAAGGGAAAAAAAGACTGCTCACAATGGCGCCCGTAAAAAAATGTTTAATTTTCACCAATCAGGTGTTGGAACCTGGGCACTCTGATGTGGAGGAAAACGAAAGGGCGGATGAACGACTATTTAAATTGGAGTCTAGCCGTACCTGCCGATACCCAAGTCGTTGTGTGTGCAAGCGTTAAAGGCTGGATGCGGCGAGGACACGTGAAGCGCTGCGCTGGAACTTGCACATGAAGCGCTTTTTCCCGAGACCTGACGGGAAATGGTCTAATGATCTACTAGGAATGGTCCGGTGTCGCATAAGTTGGATTGTTGGAGCGATCGCTGGACACTGCGGGTTGAATCGGCGCATGAGCAAACTGAGGCTTTTGGAAACTACCGAATTCTCTTCTGGATCGGAGGAAGAAGCGGATATACACCTGATTTGTGAATGCTCAAGGTTCCTTCTGCTGAGGCGCAAGATCTTTGGGTAATATACCATGGGACCATTCCAAATCGCTAATCTGGGGATCGCTACACTTGACAGATTTCTGGTAGCGACGGGAAGGCTCGCTTGACAATTTAAATGATAAACGGGAATGGAAACAAAGGACTCTAGGATCTGTGTTTCAAGATCGCCCAGGCGATCGTCCCAATCTGATAAATCTATAATATTGGGAGCAGTCACAGCTCCTTTGAGTTCCAGAACTGAGAACACATGATGTTTACTGCAAAAAAATCCTTTGATTTTCGCCAAGGAATCCCAAAAAACCTTGTGTGTCTCATGTTAATATAAATCACGTTGAAAGAGTGAAAGAGATAAAATTCGTTACCAAGGTGACGGTACCGATGGAATAAGCCGCAGACTGCAGCTGTCTTCGGCTTAGGTTCGAAGAAGTAGGGTGCTCCTACCAAGTAAATGTATTGTAAAATTACCATAAATACATTTTTGTCGCCAGGACGCCTTCTGTAATCTCGCAAGTCTCGCAACTAACCTTCATTTACATAGTCTGATTTCAGATCAATGAGAATGAGACAGAGTCCATCAATTTATTTTCAGTCGACGTCTACGATGCACAGAATGAACGTTGGATTAATTTTCAATTCACTATCGTGACACTTAGATTAGATTTTTCTACGGCTTCCAACGGGTGTCATTACATGCTATAAAAATTTTCATTCAATTCAAAAATCGACGTAAATTTTTGGTGTTTTTGAATTTCGTATGCATTTTGTGGGTTTAATTTTCAGCTTGTTGACTTGTTACTCGATGGCCGAAACGAGTTGTTTCTTTTTCGGCAATATTATGAATGAATATTGGATGAATAAGTGTCACCCGCTTCATGCATGAGTGGCAAATGTTTGCATGATGACTGGAGGTATGTGGATAAAGTGAAATGAAAGTGTCTAACTGTCAAAGAATGAACGACGGTTAAGAGTTTGGTTTGTGTTTAAAGGTTGATGGGATTGCTCGTTTTGACATTTGTTATCATTTTAGCTTAGATGTCACTTTAGAATCTTGGTCGACTCATAAATTTTTGTTCTTCATTACATTTCAGCTAAGTGTTACATTTATTTGATGATTGGTGTTCTTAATAACCAAAACAACACAAAATGAATTTGGTCGAAACGAATCCCTTCGGCAACGGATTGCTTTATTGCGGCTTCAATCAGGATCAAGGTAAACTTTTTATAAAAAAAATTAAAATGCCGACCAAGTAGGTGATTACTGTAGCACTTTGTTGCATTGTTATTTGTTGACATGAAAATGTACTCAGGTATTAGTATTGGGAATGTTCTAAAAACGGCAAGGGAAACGATGAACGATGCTCATACGAAATCGAACCTTTTGTGCAAATTAATTAACAAAATACATTTTAAGAGCTTTTCGTGGTTTCCTCGGAATAAGTGTAAGGATTTTTATCGTTGAGTTCATTAAGAAACATAAACAAACGAACAAACAAAGCGAATGAAGAAAATGTTGCTTATCAAAGACGCAATTTGTTACCATTGCATTTTTTCAAGTAAATGTTGCGATGTTTTTCCAAACTTGGCGAATAAATGATGCGATGCGTAGCTGCCATTCGAATTGTTAGGTACAAATGCTTTCTCCAAAATTATGTTCGTACAATGCACCTTCTTGCAACTTCTTATTCCCACGTTTATACGATTCCGAGTGAATTTCGATTCGCTAAGAATTATTTAGGTCGTTTAGAAGTACAACTTTGTCAACGGATCAATGCGAGAAATCTCTTTGTCAGAAAACCTTACTCGATACACGAACCTATCAGATTTTTCTAATGTTTTGCAGGATGTTTTGTTTGCGCTACAACGACTGGATTTCGCGTTTTCAATTCCGATCCTGTTAAAGAGAAGGAAAGCGAAATATTCGATAATGTCGGTCTACAACATGGCTTGGGGCATGTGGAAATGCTATTTCGATCTAATTACTTGGCACTGGTTGGAGGTGGTATACGACCTTTGTATCCACCGAACAAAGTGATCATATGGGATGATGTAAAGAAAGCGCCGACAATTTCTTTGGAATTCAATGCACCAGTGAAAGCTGTTCGCTTGCGACGAGATCGTATTGTCGTTGTTTTAGGTAAAAGAAATCATTTCTAATACATTTAAACGATTCAATTAATTAATTCTATAACAGAGGGCATCATCAAAGTGTACACGTTCACCTCTGATCCACAACAGTTACATGTTTTTGAAACGAGTAAGAATCCGTTAGGATTGTGTGTGCTATGTCCAAATAGCAATAAATCGTTACTTGCCTTCCCTGCGCGAAGAATTGGTCGCGTGCAGATAGTTGATTTGGCCAATACAGAAAGAGCTCCACTAGAAATAGCAGCACATGATACGGCCATTAGCTGCATAGCTTTAAATTTACAAGGAACTCGCCTGGCAACTAGCAGTGAACGTGGCACACTCATTCGAGTGTTCGACACAGCAAATGGAAATAGAGTTGCTGAACTTCGTCGAGGAACAAATTATGTATTGCATGACAATCGTTCATTCCCCAAAAGTTTCTTTTTACCGATTCGCTTTTCTGTAGGCTACCATCTACTGCATCAACTTCAATCATCAATCAAATTTTATTGTTGTGTCATCTGATCACGGTACAGTTCATGTATTTAATTTAGAGGAACAACAAAAATCGAAGGAGTCATCCACTCTTCAAATTATACCGAAATATTTCTCAAGTCAATGGTCATTTTGCAAATTTACTGTTCCGAAAGAACCCCAATGCATTTGTGCTTTCGGTACAGATAATAATTCAGTTATCGGTAAGTGTTTTTTTTTTTTCGTCTTCTCATGTTTTTATTTACTTTTCCCATTTGCTATTTGTTTATCAAACCGAAAGATTCAGCGATCCATTCAAAGAGAATAGTTGGTTTGTGTCAGCGCAGTTCTTTAGGCTCCGATGTTTATTTAATTCGAAAAAATAATTTGTCTCTGATAAAAATAGATAAAAAAAAATCTTTATCTCATATTATGAATGCGACATCAGTTTATCGTTTCAATTTTCGCATATGTGTGCCGTATTACAACAAGAAAATAACGTTTAAAGATTAGAATTAGGTGGTTCTTTTCAGACAGAACTGCAAGATGTATTTGTTTTTCAAGCGGAAACAACCAAATTGTTATTGAATTTGAAAAAGTTCTCCGTCTATTCGTTTTGGGTCGTTAAGCTTCTCTGAACATAACTAAATTTATGGCGCTTTTGGCATGCACGCACTCGACTCCTCTTTGTTAAGGCATTTACAAATTTTAGGAGCCGAGTGGAATGCCCGAAGTTTATTTCACTTTTTCTGGAAGTACTTTGGTAGCACTTGAAATAGCTGCATTCTAGCCGAATGCTCGGACCAAAAGGGCAACTCTAAACTAGAAAAGTGACTTAAAGTTTTTTCCGCGCAAATGTAAACTGACATAAAAAAAATCAAAAACAAACATTGAAAGGTTTTACCGATGGAAGGTAATTTTTCTTAGGTAATGTGAATTATTACAGCTCTTACAGCTGTTCACATTGTAGGAAAAACGACAGTTGCATTAAGTTAATTCTGGGTATATTGGATTACATGAAGATAAGCTTATCCACAACAAGGTTAGATTTTGTAACGTACGAAGTATAAAGGTCCTATTCGTTTACTACAAGACATTTTATTGTAACATGGGGTAGGTCGAGGCGGAAGTGAGGGGGATGCATTTAATATTGTCTAGAGATGACGAATCAGCGTTTGTCTGTCCCGTCGTTTTTTTTTTCTAGACGGCTACACCGATCACTCTAAACTTTTTTCCCTAATAGGTACATATGTCTCATGATTTAAGTTCAAAGATGAGCAAAATCGGTCAAGTGGTTCCGGAGGTCTCGTCGGAAAAGTGACCAAAAACATGGTTTTTCGAGGGACGGTGAAACGTTTTCGTAATGTCTCAGCAAGTATAGCACGGAAGTTGTTCATTTTGAGGTCAAACGAAAGCATTTGATCTCACAAAACTGGAAAAAATTTTTTTTTGGAAATTGGAATGTTGGTCTGGGCACTGGGGCCAATGGAATTGACCAAATTCTTGGTCTAATACGGTTTCCCGTCTATTTTCTCAACTATGCAATATGTAGATTTACTGACAAAGGCAAAGTTGTAGAGAATAAAATTTTAGAGAAAACGTTTTAGGGAAAAATATACAGATTCGAAAAATTATTTGGTATTAGCCTCCCCAATCGCAACGAGCTCACCATCGGCTCAGACCTTCCGGCAACAAATTATCTTGGTACTCAGACGATTCCTTAACAAATGGAACTTCAAGTGCTGGATTTCACTGTCCTGAACTCAACGTAGCCGAAATCTTACACATTGGCAACTTCCTAACAGTATTCCAATCAGAGATAAGAGGTGCTCTCTACTCTGGAAATCTTACCAAAGGATCAACGAATCTTCATTTGTACAGACAGCCAATCAGCTATCAAGTCCATAGGGGGATATAAATTCACCTCAACAGTTATTTAGAATGCAGAGATTTAATTCGATTCCTCTCCACCCTGCGTACAGTATTTTGGGTTCCAGGTCACAGCGGCATCACCAGCAACGAACAAGCAGACGAGCCAGCAAGAAGGAGCGTCTTCTTCTCCTTTTGTAGACCCTGAGCCTAGTGTACCCGTGTCTGCGTCTACATTGTTTAACATTATAACTCGTTGGAAGACCAGCTCCTTCTCCTCCCACTAGAAATCCCTCAATAACGCAAGGCACGCCAAAAACTGTATTCGAATAAATGAAAAATACACCAAGGTTCTGCTCTCATTCTCCAAACGTGACGTTAAGAGAATTACGGACATCCTTACTGGGCATTGTTCTCTTAATAAGCATATGCATACGATCGGACTAACGGACAGTCCTCTGTGCAATCGTTGCGGAGATGTAGAAACAGCCGAACACCTGCTGTGTCACTGTCCAGCCTTCATTATGGCTCGAGTCAAGCACTGGATCTTTTATAGCGAGCCCCTAATCAATAAAAAACCACTCACCAAAAACGGTCCTGGATTATCTCAATCGAATTAAAAGGGACAACCTCTAAGATACGTGGGAATGCACAACATGCCCATTGGCGGCGTAGGTGCAAGAAATATCTAATCAATGTTTCTAACCACTTTATCCTATCCTGTCCTAGGAAAAAATGGCCAAATCCTCGGTTGTGTTCCTTATAGAATTGTGAGAGACGACTTCTGTTTCCAAAACTATAGCAGTTGGAAAGAATACTGTGGCAAAATTGTAGAGAATACAATTTTAGAGAGCACGTGTTTCAGAGTTTTAGAGAAAAATTACCAAATAAAGCAACTTCTAAACATGGCAGTGTTGACGCATATCTATAAATCTACGGCAGTATGAAATTTGCTTTTCAAGGCAAAGTTTGTGAGAATTACATTTTAGAGAAAACAGTTTCAGGATTTCTTGAAGAAACGGCGGTGGTCCTCTTTCCGATATGTGGCAAGGGAGATGAGAACTTTTCGGTCATCAAAATTAATGGTCTCAGACGTACTTCGGTAGGGCCATTGACATTACCTTGGGTAATTTCTATGGATCTCCGAAATTCTTATAGTTATAAAAGAGCATAAAACACTGGATTGGTTACTCATTTCTATATTAAGATACGTTCGAGTCTTTTTGCAACATCTATTCTGATACGTACGGGTCTTTGCTTATGTTTAGTTTAGTAATCAGTTTAGTGGGAAAGTGCGAAATAGATTTAATGTAGACATTTAATTTTTTATACCATAAAGTTGCGTCATGTCTGACTATTGACAACATTGGTAAACAAATTAGCTCGTGGGGAAATAGCGCCAATTGAAGTGAAAAAGTGTGGCTTTCAGCAACAGATGTAGGTCACGATTACTATTGCTATTTCCTTCTCACTTACACCTTCTTTCTGCTTTTCGTTTGAATCCTAATGTTTCCACCCAGAATGACGAAAAGGATCTCTCTATATATTTGAACCAGCATTCATGGTTTTCATTGTTCCCCTACTTTCCCCAACTCCAACCTTCTTGTATGTGAGGGAAAATATTTTCAGTACATGCAGTTGGTGAGTTCGAATGATCTTTTTCGTAGTGTCCAGTACCACAAACTTTCTCCCATGAATGCAATTGCAATGCAAAAATACGCATTCGAATGGGTAATTGTTGTCCTGTTGAGGTGCGACCCCATTTTCTATATTTTACCTATTATTCGGCGGCTACTTTCTTGTACCATTGATTGCAGAGATTAATAGACGTCTGCTTGATGGAGGCTGCCATACTGCGATTTTCTCTGCAATAGTTTTCATGTACGCCAGACTATGGCGACTTTTATCAACTTTTTTTTCCACAAACGTAATTGTTTGAAACGCAGCCTGGTATCGAAAAGTAATTTAAGTGAAAGTTGTAGGCGGCAGCGAGTAGTTTATGGTGAAATACTTTACAACTTGACATCAAGCTGCGTACTTTTAGCCATAAAAAAGAAAGCTACATGGCGTCACACCTTTGAGTACATCACTGTGACTGCAAGAAATACGAATACTATGCGAATTGAAAACTTGACAATAAAGTCAAGTTGGATTGAGCTATGATTTCACTTTTATGTGCCTGGCAAAGCAAACAGCTACACACGAGCAGTGAAGATCGGACACAATGTTCGAATAGCCATATAAGGACTATTCACACATTGAGCGATAAACCATATAAGGAAACATATAACAGCCAAATAAGTCATAAAGGATAAGCTCCCAAGTTCTGTTATTATCCTAGATTTTCGCACTCTGTCACGCTAGGACCTCCCTTCAGAGCGTGACATACTTTATGAATAGCCACTAGTCACGAAAATAGGCCATTAGTGGTAGCCGCTCACATTTACAGTGTATCGAACGCTATCGAGAATTTTGAATTAAATGAAAGGTTGATGAGCGGTGCTTAAGAAATCGTGAATCTTTTCTCAAAAAATAGTTATTGAGTTTGAAGTGTACTTTCGGTCCAACTTGTCTTTTGAAATGCTGGATTGCTTTCTCAATGGCTTCGGATAAACTTCAATAGCCTGAGATAAGAGAGACGCAACCGTCGTTGAGCGAATGGAATTAGATGAACAGAACTATGATTTTCATTTTTTCAACAAATCAACTAATATTTTCCTTTACAGTTATATGTGCAGATGGTCACTACTATAAGTTCATATTCGACAGCAAGGGCGGAAGCAGTACCGACGTGTGTACTCAATTCCTCGAAATGACGGATGACGAGGACTAATAATAAAAAAAAAAATACAAATTATTTTAATGACTAATTTATTTCAGTAAAAAATCAACACTTTTTTATTCTGGAATATCCATATTTTTACATTTAAAAAAATATATTTATCTTAAGTTACTTCGTAAGTTATCTTAGCATTACATCAATAACCAACAAATCATTTAATGGAATTTGTTTGTTTTCACCTTAAATAAAACCCCAACAATGGCGGTGGTATAGAAGGGAATGGAAACAAGCGACGAACGACGGACATTCGACGACGGACTTTGGAAGTTTTCATAAAAATGACAATTTCATATGTTCTTTGTTTGGTTGGTCGCTTCTTGAAGAAATGTAGGACTGATACTTTTAGACAAGTCCGAAAAGAATACAAAATACACCGGCGCAGATCTCTATTTCGGATAGATTCTAGCAACGTAGTCAATTAGGACTTAGACTAAGAGATTGGAGAATGTTAAACCTTCTTTTCTTACTAGACGTCACATTGAACTCATTCTTTATTTCGAGTGACAAATGGATGGGGATTAGGAAAACGACCTAATTTGCAAAATTCTGTGGTCAGTTGCCATGCCTTGGTTTTCCTAAAAAAAATTAATTTCATACATCGAAACGACGTCTTTATATAAGAAATTAAAAGTCATGACTATGAATTTCATTAGCTAGCCAATTATAATGAACCAAAACCTTGAAAAATTCCTATTCTTCGGAAATATTTTAATGTTCAACAATACTTTTTCTTCTGTTTATCTGTGCAGTGAAAGAATTTTTAGTTTGTGCAATTAAAGAAGAAAAAACACTTGAGTTTCAAACTCCTTCACTGTACCTACTTTCACAAATATTTGTAATGAAACCAATAATAAGTTTAAGAGATTTAGAAATTCTTAAAGACCTTGACGATATGTGTAAACGGCGAACAATAGTTATTTATGCAGCTGAGTCTGAGTGCAAAGTCCTTTATTAGACAGTAGATGTGTAATTATCATGATCATGACTCGAGGCAGCAGACCGCGTGTCATAATGTGCATCATGTGCCTAATAAAGTTCTTTACACTGAGTTGCGTAGATAAATGTGAGTGAGTCTGTTAAACAATCAAGGCAACGTCAAAGAATTGTTAGTTAGATTACGGATTTTAAAATACCTACAATGCATACAAGGGAACGATGTTAAAAATTTATTCAAAAGGAAAAGAACTTCATAATAAATTCTGAACACAAAATTCAAATGATTAAAGATGTTAACTATTTTTTAGGACAAATTTTATTAGCGATCTTAACGTTAAAAAAATTAAATTCTTTACAAAGAAAAAAAAAATTGATCGTTAAATTACAGAAAATGATAAATATTTGAGACTGCTTCTTTCTAGCTACTTGAAACGGAAAGAAATATGAATATGTGTGTTGTAAATCAATAAATCCAAATCTTGTTTAATGTGAAAAATGTTTATCGACTCCAAAATCACAAGTAAAGGGGACGACCATCGTCATCGTCCTTCTTTGTTCTTCGGCATAAAATAGTTCATTTAGTTCCACGGTATGGTTGGATAAAATGTAACGTAGGAACGCTAATTTCACTGTTTTCTTAATCATAGACAACCTTCTAGAAAGTTGTTGGCCATATGCAAACGATTTAGTGGGAAAAATCGTTAACGTGATAAAATCGCGGTGTGTACTTAATGAGTTCCGAGTGTTTCCTCCGTTACATTTACGTTACGAATCCTTCAAAAATAAACTAACAACGCACGAGGCAAAATGTTTTCGGATTTTCTACAATTGATGCATTGGTTTCTGTCAAAATATAGTGAATTTGTCGAAGAAATGGATAAACTGTCAGTAAATTCGTGTTGACCGGTGTTAGTTAAGCAACTTATCCCGAAATTCGCAAATGTTTGAAAAAAGCCAATTTTCAATCCCTTGAACAGGCCACGAGGTGCCAAACTGTTTTGGGATATATATTCATGGCCAGGAAAATTCCAGCTTTCAGTCAGGGAAATAATTGTTTTGATCAGCAAATTTAATGATTTCGGTCAGCAGCAGAATTATTCATTGGTCAGCAAAATCTTGACGGCTGACAAAAATAGGGCGCTGTTGTTCTTTCTCCGAAATTTCACAAAAATTACGTGGCTAACGAAGCCAGGGAATTCGCTCTTTAAAGGAACGCCTTGAAAAAGTAAGCGGATGATAAAAACATATGCAAGGGACCCGTACGTATCAGAGATGTAGCAAACAGAGTGATGTTATGAAAAGACTCGGACGTATTTAAGTAATTATTGCCTTGACTCTTAAGTGTATGGAATTACGTCCACTTTAAATTGTATTGGATATATCCGAGAGGGCAATATTGAAAAACCCGTCCGAAGCAACGGTGTAAAACAACCATCCCGAAAGCACAAAATTGATCCCCAAATAGACAAAAATGTTCACCTCAATTTTCTCTACAACATAACAAAAAACCATTTTTTGAGCAAGGGCCGACATTAGTCCGACCTTGGACCCTCAGGAGAGGCCTCGAACAAAAATATTCTACAATACAAAAAAAAATTGTTTGTCTTGGACTGGAACAAAGCAAAAACAATTTTTTTTTGGTTAGGGCTGACCTGAGGTCCACTTGAGCCCTAAGCACGGGCACCGGGTCCACATTTGTTTTTTAATTATAATTCGATACTCGGTTACCTTTGAAGTAGACAAAGAATCTACCAAATCGATTAGGATTTGCCCCACTTATCTAAACAAACACGTTGGCCCTAGTAGAAACTCAGTTTCAGGGTCGTGGCTGAGTCCAAGGGCTTCTAATCAAAAATTTTTCCATAAAATGGTGAGACATTCCTAGGCCCTAGCAGAGACCCGTTTTTAGTGCCCTAGCTAAGTCCAAATTTTGAGGTTTTGGACACAGTCAGGGCTCTAAAACTGAATCTGTACTAGGGCTAAACGTGTTTTTTCTACATAAATCGGATAAATCTTGAAAACTTTCGAAGCTACGGTCGAAAAAGTGGTCGAAAACCTGGTTTTTGAAGGTTTGTGGAACTTTTTCACTTATATCTCTGCGAAATTAGAACGGAAATCGCTATGGAAGGTTTTGAAAGAAAATCACGAAATTTGAATTATAGAAAATCCGTTGAGTCGTTCGGGCTGTAGTGTCCTTAGTGTGGGCCGAACTCACCACCCAAGGACCACGCGATCCTACACGATATTTGGTCGTTTTTCGTGAATAATTCTTTAATGATGAGGTTTTTTGTGCAGTGTTGTAGAGAAAAAAAAGCAAACTTTTTTGTGTGGAAGTGTGGGCTAGAGGCCTCTCCTAATTCCTCTAGATTAGTTGTAAGATCGGCCCTAGTGTGTCCAAAAATTTGTTTCTAATTTTTTCTTCAAGCTTTTTTTGGAAATATCTTTTTACATTTTTTGGAGATGTTTTTTGCGCCGTTTCTTCGGACGAGTTTTTCAATATTGCCCTTTCGGCAATTTCCATTCCAATTTAATGTCACACAATTAAGAGTGAGAGTTAGTAGAAAAAATTGTGGGAATAATAAAACTAAGTGAGATGACATTTCCTAATACTAAAAGATTGAGAAAATGTCACCTCGAAACGTTTTACGAAATGTTCCTGTGATCCTTCTGAGGCGGCTGTTTATTGTAGAATCTGCTTTTTTCACGTGAGTGCTATGCCACCCAACGGGATTCAACACTGTATTTGCTGTTTAAAACAATGATTTTGCTGACCGAAAGCAATAATTCTGCTGACCGAAAGCAATAATTCTGCTGACCGGAAACATATATGCCAGCTATTGTCTTGCTCTCTTGAGATTTTGATTCAATCGCTTTCGGAAATTAAAAGAATTAAAATCTGAAATGTAGTTCATGTGTGTAATATCTCTCTGTATGATAACTTGAGGTTCAATCTTCTGCACAATGTTATTCGTCCTGCAAAGAAATTTTATGGAGAGCGACAGACTATTTTTTATAGATTCATAGTTTGCTCTTAGATCGGTAGATATAAATACAAATTTACGATCCCCTGGAATCTGACGGTTAAAATAGAGACTATAGTACAACAGAGTGGTCAGTGAAGATTGAAGATATTACCGGAGTGGAATTAAACCACAGAACGAGAAAAATATACACTAAACACGCCTTTGGAAGACATCGCGGTACCTAGAAGCAGATATTCTTGGAAATTTCTTAACAAATGCGGCAAGTATAAGGGAATTTAGATAAACTAGTGAAATCCAGGTAAATCCGTAAGACTCTCAAAATCCTTAAAATGAAGAGTGAATTTTCCGAAAACTAGAAAAAGTCCTTAAAATGCAAAACCAAACATTTGCGATGATTGGCAGAAAAATGCATTTTCATCGTTACATCGCAATGAAATGAAAAAGGTACGTACATTCCTTTGATTGGTAATGTTTATTTTGACTATACCTTCACCATCACTCTAGATTTCTGGTTCGTTTGAAATACAATCCGTTTTAACGAATAATTTTTTTTTCATTAATTCATTAATCACTTAACCCTCACTTTGAAGAATATTTTCACTTTAAAACAAAATAAAACTACGAAGGTCTAGCTAATTAATTGGCCTCTTGTAAGCCTTCAATTTATTGTGATCATAATACGTGTGAATAAGTTTGTACATGTGTGTGAAAAAGAACAACAAATTATCGTACTGGCCGTTGTATGGGGCGGCACCTAAATTATTTCGACACAACCCTTTATATTTATCACAAATTGCGTTCATATTTAATCCTAAATTGTCGAATCCTTCGTACGTCTCGTACATTCCCCAGGCGTTTATGTGCAATTCGATCAAAAACTGATGAATGGCCTCAATTGTAGCCAAATACCATCGCGGACTATCCTTCTGATGACGCCAAAATTGCGATAGTCGATTCTGTAGAACTACACTACGCATTGAACTAATTCTTTCATCTTTGTAAATTGACCGACTTTGGTTCCATGTGCTGTCAATGAACACAGCTTTCTTGATTGGCAGTCCATCCGTTTCAGCTTCCGTTTCATTACCTTCGGATGCTTGACATTCAATCGCAAGATTTTTTAGTAAAGTTCCCATGTTGTGGCCCTTAGGTAGTGGACGTTTTTTCAGTTGAACGTTTTGCGAGAACAGCGAATACACATTCGTACTTTTATGACTCGGAAAAATTAGGACGACCCCATCTTCCATTGAATAATCCGGAATCGTCGGATATTCGTACACCGTAACATACTTCGGAGCTAAGATAGCAGCATGTACGGCAGTGCTCTTACCATCGGTTTCATTTTTGTGTTTAATTATGTCGATGGCTATCGGAAGCTATTGAATGAACAATGTTTTATTCTAGTCATCTCATTTAACATTCCTACCATACCTCAACATTCGGTAAGGCACCATTCAGCCTTTCAACGGGTACATAACAACTGTAACAAAAGAATTTCCTTGATTTGCGACATTCCGGACAAGGCGATCGTCCTTCGATTTGATTTAGAAAATCATTGTCTGCGATTTTCAGTTTTTTAAATGGGTCAACGCGCGATGCAGCTGAATTGAAGCCGTTTTCAGTCATCTCGTTCCCAAGTAAGATCAGTTTCACTTCTCATTACAAAATGTTTTCAACGTTTTAACATACTTTATAACCTCAATTTCTGTGAATAATACACAGAATATACATACTCTCTCTCTGCGTTTACCAATGGCATGGCATATGAAACCGATGAAACTGTCAAAGAAATGTTTCGCTTGTGAAATTTATTGATGTATAGTGTAGTTAGGGAGATGACACCATCAATACATTCTTTTGGTGTTGTATGCATGTAAGTGTGTGCTTAATGTCAACATCCCTGGGTCCCGATTCTCCTGATTTTCGAAAATGTACGAATTCGTAACTTCACGTTGTTATTACAAGAGTTACGAATGATAAATACCACTCTTCGCAAATAGATTGATATCGTTGGCAAACCTATCGTAAAAAACATAACCAAAGACCCGTACGTATCGGAATAGATGTGGCAAGGAGACTCGAACGTATCTAAACAAATAAGCAAACAATCCAACGTTTTCTGTTCTTTTCATCTATAGAAATTACCCAAGGTAATGTCAAAGGCCCTACCGAAGTACATCTCAGACCATTCAAATCTAGAAAAGCTTATATCCAAGGACTAAGCCATTTTCCCCTAAAACCCTGAAACACGTGTTATCTTAAATTTTATTCTCTACAACTTTGCCTTTGGAAGCAACTTTCTACCTCCCATAGTTCTGAAGATTCGGGCCATTCTGCCCAATTATGGAAGTGGCCATATACCACGATTGGGCCATATTTCCTTAAAACCCTGAACAAAGTGTTCGCTTAAACTTAATTCTCTACAACTTTGCCTTTGGAACCAACTTTCTTACTCTCATAGTTCTGGACATTCGGGTCATCCTGCCCAATTACGGAAGTGGCCATATACCCGAATTGGGCCATATTTCCCCTAAATCCTGAAACATGTGTTCGCTTAAATTTAATTCTCTAGAACTTTGCCTTTGACAGTAAATCTCCATATTGCATAGTTGAGGAAATATAGACGAAAATCCGTTTTCGGATATGGCCAAGAAACTCAATTTCGTCCATTCCATTGGTCCCAGTGCCCAGACCACTGATCGATTCCCACAAAAAAATTTTCCCAGTTTTGTGACATCAAATGCTTTCATTTGACACCAAAATGAGGATTTTCCGTGTCTTTCAGGGAAAAAATTTTAGGCTGATCGGTTGAGCCGTTTGGAGACGGACAGACGGACATTTTTTTAAACGTAAATGACCTTTATACTTCGTACGGGTTCAATTAGTACATTTAGAACTTTTAGAACAGCTTCGTTGCTTCTATTTGCATGTAAACTTCATTGTTATTGACGAAATTAATAAGTGAACATTTCCCGCTGTACTAAAAGTCGATCGTATCGCTATGGTGGTCAACGCTGGTCACGAATTACGAATTCGTAAAGTAACGAAAGTCATGAGAATCGAGGCCCTGAAGTTGATATATTGTGAAGCGTGCCCGTAATCATTCTGACGTCACTCATAATATGAACCTTGTTGTATACGACCAATCAAAGATTAATAGTGGAAGGACAGTTGTCGTACGGTAGACCCGCTATCTTCTTAAAGAAGCACACACACAGTGAGTTCAGTTGACAATAGATGTGACAGCATCTGTTGGAATACCAACACAACCTCGCGATAAATATCATAAAAAAAAAAAACAAATGACCGAATGTGTGATCACAACTTTCACAAGCATGATTCACCGTATATGTAGACTTTTAGCGTAATATGGACCTGGCTTGACATTTCTAGCCTTAACCGCCTGATTATGTGAAAGGTATGTATACGATGTACACCTGATTGGCAACATTATCAAGCGTAATGGACAAAATAAGACAATATTGTCGTCCTTCTTTTTCACATGCATTTACAAGATCAAAATGTTAGGCCGAGGCGATACCTCACTAAAAGCCTGGATTGCAGAAGCACAAATGCTGAGTTATTCTTTCGTTATTTGATGTTAGAACAAAGGAATAATTTTGCATTTGTCACTTCTTTCTATCTATTTTCATGGATTTCATTTTAAGATGCGCATTCTTCCGAGCACAGTGGTGCCAACTTATCAATTATCTGTGTCTAACTCACATTCATCCAGACATGAGTCGGTTACCCGAAAAACCGAAAACTTCGGTTCGGTCATGACCGGACCGAAAATTTTCGTTTTATCATAAAACAACATAAATAGTTATTTCCGTCCCAAGGACAAGTTTTTTCTTGGACTGAAAGTCTTTTCTCGTGTGACGTATTAAATTAGGGTTAAAAAATCAAAGTTAAGAAACCAAATCAAAATTGATCATCAACGAAAACAGCGTGATAATCAAATCAATTTTTTTTTTCACGTGATCGTCATGATTTTTCAAAAAATGTATTTTCACGAAACGTAGAATTTTTATCAGTCTCGTCATAACAAACGATAAAAAGAAATAATGATGACCACCACAAAAAAAATCAATTGATAACGCTCTTTTTGTTGATAATCAATTTTGATTTGATTTCATAACTGATTTGATTTTTATTTTCGAACCCTGGTTTAACATGCTTCATGCTGAAAGTAAGAAAATGTCAATTTTGAGGGACTCTAAACGGCCCAATTCAAATTATTTTACATGCTTCGGGGGCGTAAATAAGGGAAATTACATTTTCATAGAAAAGCGCCTACCGAGTGTAACTCTATTTTCGCTTTTTCGCTATTTTCGCTGTCGAAAGTCAACATTTAAAGGAAACCAGTACAAATGTGTGATATAGTTGTACCTGAAAGTCAAGTGATTGACTTACGCAAGTATAGATTGTGTTTTTCAGCTTGTTCGTACACTCGCTACACTTAGCTGCGCGCCACACACACATTCATGGTAAGCTCAATATAAAATTTTACCGCTTTTGGAAGGAGCTGTTTACTTTCATCTTTCAATTCGTGCGTGGCGCCGCACATTAAAACACCGCATAAAACGAGGAACAATTTTGCTGAAGACTAAAAATGTCTACCTTAAACTCTTAAAGAGTTACATAATTTAAACCGATACAAAATTGACCAGTGTGCGCCGCTTATTCGCGATCAGTTTTTTACTTATTGGCACGATAACCGCGAAATTTTACCAATTCTGTATAAATTTTCGCTGATGTGTGCCAGCGAGTAGCGCTACTGTCGAAAGTAAAGAGCTGGATTTATTGTAGGTGAAAGATGAATTTTACTTGACCCTAATGTCGAAGACAATTTACATGTACTTAAAAGTATTTTTGATAAAAATCATTCTGGAAATGAAGATTATTGCTGACAACAAAACAAACTTCGGAAAATAATTTTGTCTTGAGTTTATTTTATGTTGTTTTATGTGAAAATCGAAAATTCCGGTTCGGTCATGACCGGACCGAAATTGTCGGTTCGGTCATGTCCGAACCGAAATTTTCGGACCGGTCATGACCGAACCGAAATTTTCGGTTTTTCGGGTAACCGACTCATGTCTGCATCCATCATCATCACTAACTTTTACCATCGTGTAGTTTATTATCTCTCTGCAAAATCGACCCAACTGAAATTGTTTGCAATACGTTTTTTGACTTTTTGTCTATTCGCCAAAATTTATTTTTGTTATGAACGAAACACAAAGCAATTTTGTTGAAATATTTTGATAAAATGTCGGTTCCTGCAAAACTAACACTGTGCACAGCAGCTGCTGTGTCGATCGGTATTGTGACTTATGTCCACTTGAAGCAGCGCAACGACAGGTAACAAATTTATCTTAAACATTTTGAAGCAAATCTTTGACATAATGACTTGAAAGGAATCGATTACATGAAGGTGTAATACGAGATATCGAGAGACAGCAGATGAGAAAAATAGAAAATACTTACAGGTTACAGCAACAGGTTGAACTAACCAGACAATTAAAGAAGGAAATGGAATCACGAACCTGAGATTACAGTAAAAGTTTAAGTTTTAATTAGATTTTGATGTAAATTTTAATTAAATGAATAGAAAAGATCAAGCGAAAACTATTTCTTTTTCTTCTTTGAATCATCTCCGCTTTCTGGCTTAGGCTTTTGCCAATTCAACGGCTTTCGTCGGTATATTGGCCATGGTGGGACAGTAACCTAGTCAGTGATAAAATTTTGTGTAATGTCATTGATTCCAATGGGATGCTTGAGTACTTACTAAAGTCGCTAACGAGAATCCAGCGCATAATATTATAAAAGTTTGGAAAAATTGTTGAATTACAGCGCCCCAGATGAAACCAACTATTCCGAATAATGTTATTATAAACCTTGAAAGCTTCTCCGCTTTGGCTTGCCCCTGGAAGTCCTGAAAGTATGTATTTTAGAAATAAAACAAATGAAAAAATGCTCAAAAGAGTGTTTGAATTTACCATATGAGTTTGAATATTAAACATTTTAGTTTCGTTTTTTTTTAAGTTATTTGAAACAATGTTTTAATAGTAACACGTCAGCGGCAAAAACACAGAGTACAGAAACAATAAAGTCAACACAGTGGCTATCGGCAATTGACACAGATGTCAAACACTAAAACTTTTTACAGTGTGACATTTTTCCCAGTCGAAAACAGTTGCCAACACTACCCACAATACACTGTCTGTGCTGACACCTGTTGATGTTTATGTATCGCAAAAGCAATAATTTTCAGAGACCTCCTTAAGTCGACAATGCAGTGGATAACACTAATAAAATTCAGGAAAAATAAACAGGTTTTGTTTGGTTGTTTGTTGTTTTTGTAGTGTTGTGTAGTGTGAGTTGGGCCCTACAGGCCGAATCACTCAGCCAATTTTCGCGATTTTTTTTTTCTGATGAAAATCCATATCCTTCGTTCAAAGTCGTAAAGAGCGATTTCCGTGATAATTTCGCAGAGACATAAAGTCAAAAAGTTTCACTGGGAACGTACTGGCTTTTAACCAAGATTATCCGGGTGAATCCTGGTGAGCGAAATTCTGCAGCAAGAAAAAGGTATCTTGGTTGTGTGGGATACACCGCATTCACGAGGCTCGTATAGAATAAGCATAAGTTGTGGCTAGTAGGCTAGAAGATGTATCGTTGTGTGTGCACACACGACGAGGTTCATTTGACTAACGCGTCTAACAAGTGTGTAATCTAAATGGGAACGTGTAAATGTGGAGATCTAGCTTAAACTCGAATGCATGACTAGGTGGATTGATAGAAGAGTAACAGGGGAGGAAAAAAGGGTCAAAAATATCTGTGTTCTAAGGCCAGCAGGCCGCCTCGAAAACCAGAAATCTTCATTGTCCTTCAAAAAACCATGTTTTTTACCACTTCTTCGACCGTAAATTCGAAAGTTATCCGCCGATTTTGTCCAAATTCAATCCTGTAATCATTTTTTCAATTATCTTTCACAGAAAAACAAAAAGATGTTGTAAATCGAATACACTTACAGAAATATATTTTTGCATCAAATAGAATTTTGTACTTCTGCGCAGGTTTTTGCAGTGTTAAAAAGCTGCGCAGAAGTACAAAATTCTATTAATATAAAAATATATTTCCGTGAGTGTAAGATTTACCCGATTTATGTAGAAAAAACACATTAGGCTCTAGTGGAGACTCAGTCCCTGGCTGAGTCTAAAGGTTTTAAATTCCCAGGCCTTTCGAACAAAAGAAGTTATTAAAATCGGAAAAGATGTACTCGAGTTATGTACAAAAGACGGCCCTAGCTCAGCGGCCCTTAGTCTGCATTATTGCGCGGATCAATTAGAACAAAGAATTTCTTTCTCTACATTGTTTACTTTTAAAATTAATGTAATGTTAATGTTGAAACAAACAAACGAAAGCAAATTTAGAGAAGAGCGGCAATACTTTTGTGCGGCATTCCATTCAAGCGGAACTTCCCTAGTTTTGTCAGCCACCTGGTTTTGTGACGTTTCGTAAAGAAAAATTTACTTAGCGTTGTTAGCCACCTAGCTATTGTGACATTCTGTAAAAGGAAAAACTAGCTAGTTTTGTTAGCCACGTAGTTTTTGTGGCGTTTCATTGAAGCGCAAATTCCCTACTTTCGTCAGTCTAATAATTCTGTGATATTTTGTGAAAGGAAAAGTTCCTTAGCGTCGTTAACCACCCAGTTTTTGTGACATTTTGTAAAATGAAAAGCTCCCTAGTTTTGTAAGCCACGTAGGTTTTTATTAAAGTGAAAACTCCCCAGTTTTATCAACCACCTAGTTTTTTGACATTTCGTAAAAGGAAAATGTTTCCAGTTTTGTTAGCCACCTAGACTTTGTGACATTTTGTAAAAGGAAAAGCTCCCTAGTTTTCTTAGACAAGTACGTTTCCGTGGCGTTTAATTAAAGCGCAAATTGCCTTGTTTCGTAAGCCACCTACATACTTTTGTAACATTTCGTAAAGGAAAAGTTCCTTAGCGTTGTTAGCCACCTAGATTTTGTGACATTTGGTAAAAGGAAAAAGCTCCCTAGTTTTCTTAGCTACGTACGTTCTTGTGGCGTTTCATTAAATCGCAAATTATCTAGTTTCGTCAGCCACCTAACTTTTGTGACATTTTGTAAAAGGAAAATGTTCTTAGCGTCGCGTCGTTAGTCACCTAGTTTTTGTAACATGTGTAAAAGAAAAAATTCCCTAGTTTTGTTGACCACGTAGGTTTTTGTCCCGTTTCATTAAAGCGCAAATTCCCTAGTTTCGTCAGCCACCTAGTTTTTGTGACATTTTGTAAAAGTAAAAGCTCCCTACTTTTGTTAGTCACGTAGGTTTTTTGGCGCTTCATTAAACCGCAAATTCCCTAGTTCGTCAGCCACCTAGTTTTTGTGACATTTTGTAAAAGTAAAAGCTCCCTACTTTTGTTAGTCACGTAGGTTTTTTGGCGCTTCATTAAACCACAAATTCCCTAGTTTCGTCAGCCACCTAGTTTTTTGTGACATTTTGTAAAAGTTTTGTTGGCCTCCTATGTTTTTATGACATTGACATTTTGTAAAAGGAAAATCTCTTTACTCCAGCTAGGTTTGATTAGCCATCTAGGTATAAATTTGAATTTAAAAATTAATTAAGAAACTTTTGTTGTTTAGAGAGCGACTTTAATTTCAAATCGTAAACTTTTGGTTCACCTACTAAAAGGAAAAACCTTGCAAGCATTTTTATGACTTTAATATTCTTCTTCATTACACAAAAACGCAAAATGTACTTTTCGTCGATGTGCGAATAGTCCTTATATGGCTACTCACTTTATGTGCGAATAGCACTTATATGTCTACTCGTATGTACCATGTGCGAATAGTCCTTATATGGCTATTCGCACAATGTGTGAATAGTCCTTACATAGCTATTCGAGCAATGTGCGAATAGTCCTTACATGACTATTCGAACAATGCAATGTGCTAATAGACTTTATTTCACTGTTCGCACTTTGTGCAAATAGACTTTATTTCACTATTCGCACAATGTGCGGAAAGCCTTTTCGTTTATTGTATTCATAGCGTCGTACATTGCCCTTGTGTTCTTCCAGTCTTGATGTATGTTTCATTGCATGATATACATGGAACGTTGTATATTCCAGTGCGTTCGTTGTTTTCTTTATCTTTGATTACATTTGACATGGTTTGAATTTTGATTCCAGGCGAGAAGGTTACTTTCTATTTTAATTTCTTTCGGAGTAAATCTGCTTGTGTGCTGCGCCGCCATCTATTTTCGTAGAAAACTGTCTATTGCTCTTCATTCCATCAAAACCGTGTTTTTTGGTCCAAATCTCTTTGATCTATCTAAAGTCTACTCTACCTCGTGCGCGCTTTCCTTCAACATTATATCAGAAAAATGATAAGGTGGTACGAATGTGGTGTGAATGTACGAATGCGGCATAATGTCTAAATATAAATACTAATAATATTTGACGTATTGGCTGATGATCATCGAATGGATGTTAAACGTCATTTGATCAAAATCTTCACAGGCGTACTAACGTATCATTTCTCTGCATTTATATGCGCCGCGATTTTTGTTTATGAACTGTCAAAACGATGTTCTCATCGGGAAACCCTACGCAACATGGCTTCTGAAAAATTGTTGTAAAATGTAACATGAAATGAATAATATTTTTCATTAATTTTTGTTAAATTAATTTTTCGTTAATTTTGTTGCAATGAAACTATTTTGTGTTGACGACTGATCTGTGGATTAAAAGAATTTATTAAATTTTATTTGCTAAATCAAATCGTGGCCGTTATTATTATTACTAAATATTTTGTATATTGCTTCGGTAAGGCCAAAATTTGTTGATAAATCAACTAAAAAGTACAAACAGAGTTTTTAAACAAGGGACGAAGAACAAGGATCCCGCCTCATCAGTACACCTATGCCTAGAAAGGACTATGTGTGTATCAGCACAACACATATTGTATGGACTTGAATATACTTTTTTGTCAACGTTCAAGTTCGTTTTTAATTTAAACTGCTAGCTATTTGTCGAATCTCTCATATCCAACATTTTGTTGAAGTGCTAATTTGTAAATTTAGACTTCACAGTAATCATGAAAGTTGCTATATATCTACATAGTCCTAGCTAGGCGTGGGTGTACTGATGAGGCGCGATACGCCACCATCTATCCTTGTTATTCGTCCCTCGTTCAAAAAGTCTGTTTGTACTTTTTAGTTGATTTATCAACAAATTTGATCGTATCAAAGCAATACAAAAGATTTAGTAATTTTAAATTACCGACCAAACAAAACCCCAATATTTCAGATAGTTTTATTATTATTGTTTGTAATTGTTGTAAAAATTCACTAAAATGCTTCGCTTCTTGAGTGGTCGAAGTCGACGAAAAAACATCAATGCTCCTGATTCCCATAGAAAGAAACTCGATTGTCGTATAATTTTACTCGATGGGACGGATTTATCGGTTGATCTTACGGTTTGTGTTTTCATTTTCGCATTCTTGACATTTTATTTAAAAATAAATTTCATTTTTGTTATCAGAAAAAAGCCATGGGAAATGATCTTTACGAGCAAGTATTTTACTCCCTGGACTTGATTGAAAAAGATTACTTCGGTCTACAGTTTACAGATGCGAATCATGTCAAACACTGGCTGGACCCAACTAAGCCAATAAAGAAACAAGTGAAAAGTATGGACCCATCAACAGAAAATGTTTGTGTGAGAAAATATGTTGAAAGTTTTCTTTTGTTTGTTATTAGTTGGGCCTCCCTATACTTTGCGTTTAAAAGTAAAATTCTATTCGTCCGAACCAAACACATTGCGAGAAGAGTTGACAAGATACCAATTTTTCCTCCAACTGAAACAAGATTTACTTGATGGAAAACTTGAGTGTACCGATCAAAGAGCCATAGAAATGTGTGCGCTGGCGTTGCAATGTAAATCAGGTTTTATTAAAAAAAATTGTTTTTAACGAATACGAAAATTCTAGCCGAACTGGGAGATTATGA
Organism: Pseudolycoriella hygida; assembly: GCA_029228625.1. Taxonomy (NCBI): domain Eukaryota; kingdom Metazoa; phylum Arthropoda; class Insecta; order Diptera; family Sciaridae; genus Pseudolycoriella; species Pseudolycoriella hygida. The sequence continues at coordinate 22,178,334 of CM055406.1, read as the reverse complement.
TGAAAGTGTCCATACAGCCGCTACTGTTTCCGAGTTCAGATTTATGCCGAACCAAACGGAAACTACGGAAATTGCTATATTGGAAGAGTACAAAAAATGTACGGGACTGTCTCCAGCTGAAGCAGAAACGGCATATTTGAACAAAGCTAAATGGCTGGACATGTATGGAGTTGACATGCATACTGTACTGGTAAGTGGTTACATTTGTTGCTTTACTTAGAAAAATTTTATTCGTCCGAAAGGCAGAGTAATGTGCAAAGTGCTACACGCCATTTAAAGTGTTCGTTTCACATGCCATTTTGAATGTCGTATTTTGTTCTTTTTAGGGAAAGGACGGCTGTGAATATCACCTTGGCTTGACTCCAACTGGAATTTTAGTTTTTGAAGGCGCTCAAAAAATCGGACTTTTCTTTTGGCCGAAAATTGGAAAATTAGACTTCAAAAAGAAGAAGTTAACATTACTCGTAGTAGAAGATGATGACGAAGGCCAATCACAAGACCATACATTCGTTTTCAGGTAAACATTCGTACATCAATTGCAAACATTTGTTCAAGTTTGTGTTGACTTTTAGACTATACAATGAAAAGGCGTGCAAACACTTATGGAAATGTGCCGTGGAGCATCACACATTCTTTCGGTTACGAGCACCCGTTCGCGAACAATCTGCTCGACAGAATTTCTTTCGAATGGGCTCACGGTTTCGATATACCGGACGCACTGAAGTACAGGCAACGCAACAAAGTCGCCCGAGGCGATCGGTACAATTTGAGCGACGGCCATCACAGCGCTTCGCTCGACGACAATCACATGTTCTGCGAGAAAGACAAAAGTATTTTGAATTTTTCATTTGACAATGCTCTTTGCTGAATTATCTTTTTTTATTAGAACGTCTGCCACTGCAAGTACAATCACTGCGGCTGCAAGCTCAGAAACATCGCCCGAATCAACATCTGTATCTGTTACGCCATCTCCTTCTATTCAAACCGTTATTCAAAACCATGCAACAACGAATTCCCCTGTGACGCCATCTCCACCTACAACCGAGTTATTGAGTGTACCATCCGTATCAGAGAGCCGTTGTTCAAACAAATCAGCATCATCTAACGAAGACGGTTGCAATTTCATCAAAATCGGATCATTTGGCAAGGCCGGTCTAAATGGGCTAATCGATATCGATAATATGACGTCCACAAAGCAAGTGGACGACAATTCGTTCAACACAAGTGGCGTTCAAGGATCATTCGGAAAGGCTTCAATTAGTTCAGCGTTTAGGTGAGTACGACGGCAACCTTGAATGTACTTCAAGAGTTCATTTAAATTTCCATTCCATAGCATCAAAAGCAGTTCTACCGATAAAGAAAATTTAGACACTTTGCTGAAAACGATTGCAAAGGAATCAATACCATCGATAAATGATGCTAACAATGCAACCATCAGGTAGGTTAACAAAGGTGCTACCATTGAAACAGAGGTTTTTGGTTCCTTCGTACTTCGTGGTGTCTTCGGTAAAGTGGGACTCTTTTCGTAAATATCGTTGCCTTAGCAAAGGAAAAATTCTCCAAACTATTTTGTTGGTCTGGAGTGGTCAACTTTGATCACTTGCACAAAACCTACCCTCTCAATATTACCAGTGAATTTTTCTGGACTAACAGGAATACTTTTGATATTACAAACCAAACCGAAAAGTGAACAGATTTTACTTTAGTCAGCAGCGGCGGTACGACAATTTTTCTAAAAAGTTTGCGGTGGTTGCAGGCCTCCCACATGTTCGAAATGTCCGAAGTATTGAGACTTTGTCCGAAATTGTCCGAATTAATTGCGAAAAACATTCGGAATCCAGATTTTTTAGTCCTTTTTAACCCCTTTTTTGACCCTTTTTGCCTGCAGGTGGGTCGATAAATCGCTTGCAAAAAACTTCATAGAAGTGAAATTGTCCGAAATTTTTTGATAAAATGTCCTACATTTTGGAAGCAAAATGTCCGAAATTTGTTAGATAAGATGTTCGAATTTCGAACACGGCGAAAAGTTGTTTGAGGCCTGGGTGTTTTAAACCGATAGAAATAAGTTTACTATTGCGGCGGCTCGCTTCGACTTAGTGAAAAAAATATTTTTCTAAAATGCAGCGCTTAAGAATTTCTATAATGGACAGATTTTTTTCAGCAGCGGCTGAATTTTTCCTTTTTCTCCGTGGCGTTATAGTCGGTTAGACGAAATTTTAGTTTTCTTCACTGGTGGCGATTTTGTACGGCTTAGATGGTGCAGCCGCTCCTAGCGTACCGTTACTTATTGATTCGTGCGTAGGTTTTACCCTAATTTTACTGAAAAACTTTCGTAAAGTGCAACGGGTGAAGTAGTATGGCGTAAAGTACTTTCTCATATAGTTTTTGAAACGATTGACTCATTATTTTTGACTAAATTTTAATAAAATTAATTTATTCTTACAGGGTGACCATAAACAAAACCCTTGAAATGGACAACAACACAGATACTCTGAAGAAACTATCTACCAGCGAAAAGCCGAACAATCAAATGAAAATTGCGAACACGGGAGGAACAGCCTTCCCGTTGTTACCCGGACAAATCAAATGTAATATTTTAAAAGGTAAACGTTTGAATTTCTGTTTCAATCTCTGAAATTTGCATCACATTTATTTCATAGCACGTGCTGAGGAAGAACTCGGTGCTACTTCGACTCTTAAAATGACAAATCATTCTAATGCAGCGGCATCATCCACTGATGGTCCAGAATCATTGAACGCAGCTACATACGTATCAGTCGTAAGTGTAAGACTTGTTCATCGTCTATTTTCATTTCAAATTTTATTTGTTGACGCTAATTTCATCATTTTTCTTTTGTTTCGCATTTGTTCCTACTTTGTGTGCTTATAAATGTTGTGCACTTGTAATGCTATCAGGGAGGAGACAAATTAACATTAAATTTAACCGGCGACTCACCGTTCAAAATGACAAATGCTAATAACGCAACAAATAATAATGTGTCATCACCCACCGTGCCAAATTTTCCACTGGCATTCGATGTGAAGCACAATTTATCCTGTTCCTCTCAACCGAATTCAATTTCAAATGGCACAACGGAAAATGTGACGGTTACACATTTTTCCGAAACGCGCGGTGCAATGGAAAGAATCAGCGTTCCGTCGGATAACATTTTCAATGCGGAAATCACATCGCCAAAACTAGACAATAATGTCCGTGCAGCAAATAATTTGAAACCATCGGATGCAACTGACGCCCAAGCGACGAATACTAATAATCCATTTTTAAATATGTCACCAACGTCAACCGCACCGCCTCAGTCTTCCGTTGTTGTAACAAGCATAACATCCACCAACCCATTCATTCCCACATCCAACTATTCATCTCCTTCGCTTGCCATCAGCAATCCATTCAGAGACGGCGATAATGATAAGCCAATAGCTAAAGTTGAATCAAATGCTTTAAACAATCATGCGCCTGCGCCAGTTGATAAAAAGGATGATGAAAAAAAGGCTACAAGTGCAGACAAAGACAAAATGGTAAGTAGCACTAGTTGTCCGCATTGTTTATTCCATTCGTTTTGTGTAGTAATTTTTGCTTTAATTATTTAAAAGTTATCTTGAGAGTGTTGTGTTCAATGGGAAGGTCTACCAGTTTAAATTACCCATACAAAGCGATAGTAAAACTCGTAACCGTGTTGTTTCAAACTCATTTTTATCAGAAAATTGATAGAATGTTTTATGTCTGCTTTTTGTTTGTCTATGATAAATGTTTACATATTTTCCATTAAAAATCGTTAACAACTTTACAAGCAAGAACACATTTTCGGTGCTACTAGCGCAAAGCTTTCCGCCAATTACATACATTGCAGAACGTAATTTTGTAAACTTTCTACTAGACTGAAGCTTTGTCTGGTACAAAGTTTGACATCAGTTGAGGATATTGTATTGGCGCATTGCAATCACCGCGAGCGCTGCGAGCGTTCGAAGGAGTGACAATCTTGTCGTTTGTCTCACGAATTTATGACAAAGTTTTTTGTAATCCCTAGGAATGAAAAATTAAATTTCTTCCCTGTAAAACGAGCAAGCGCATAAAACTCGTACACAAAGCGTCGAAATCCAAAGAAAAATACTTATTTTCGCTATATGTGGAAGATTCAATAAGTGACACTCTCAGAAAAGATCTGGAGAAAATTCCCCCTAATCCAATTTTTCTGCGTCAGCTTTTTCCCCGACATTCAACGCAAAATAACATTTTTATGCCCCGCTAAAGAATATAAACCAACATTCGCAACCCTCGGCATGAAAAGTTGCATATGTCACTCAGAAAAAGTGTTTTTCTGACGAGTATGCATGCAACTCGTGAATTCGGCTCAGGTTGCAACACTGCATACTCACCCGTACTAAAAAAATCAGTTTCCCATACATACGTAAAAAACCATTCTCATGCGGAAAAAACGCCCCAGCGTTTGGTTGAGGGCACTAGTGGCGCTACAACGCGGGAGTTGTGGTAGATAATGAACTGAATCAAAGCAGTCCACGTGTTGGATTTGGTTGACTGCGCCACTTTTCCTTCCTAGGCAACTACGTCGAAAACTCACTCCAAAATATATGCCTACGTATTGTATAATATGTTAGTTGTGGGCTGTATAATTATACAACACAATAGTATAACATACCTTCATTCTGCATAATTTGCATACATGTTGTATAATGATACAGCCCACAACTACTATATGATACAATACATAAAGAAGGTCCAGGATCCAAATATGCAGCACATCCCAGGTATGTGTCACTTGGTTAGCAACACTGCCGCCGGGATGCATATGTGAACAAAAATAGAACTACAGAGAGAGAATCATAAGCTTGTGCAGCTTTTTTATTTCTCTTTTATCTCTATTTTCACACATTTTCTTGTATTTTGTGCATGCAAAACTCGGTTTTTCGATGAAACGAATTAAAACGAAACGTTGCACAATCTTATGATTCTCCTCCTGTACTAAAACCATTGTGAGTTTTCAGTGTAGGTTGCAGACCGGAGAGCAGCCGAGATTTAGCCGCCAAAAACGGCGGCTGATGGCTAAAAGTGCAGCCGCCGCCTAATAATTTTGTCGGCTGAAATTGGCGTCTAGTATATTTTAGTCGGCGGCTAATCACTCGCCGCCAAGTTTTTCAATACAGTTTAGCCGAATTATCAGCCGCCTGCACTCAGTTTTTTCGGCTAGCTGCCGCCATCGATTTATATTCGGCTCTCCAGTCTGGTAGGTTGGGGAAACAGTAGAAGAGAGATGATATTATCTCGGACCTTACCTAGGTCTCGCAGGTTTGCACTAACCATCCGTTCTTAGGGAGAGTCTCCTATGGGGCGTATGCAATTCCCCGCCTATGGGTGTCGTACGATTAAGGCTTTGCCAGTATGCGCGTTAATCTGCAACATCTTCGTTGTTTGCATAAAGAAATTTTAGTATGACGTCATAAGACGATTCTGCAACCGCAGATCTCATGAATTATCAATTTTCTCAATATTTCCCCATGGTCTATTTTCAAATGTTCCGGGACAAAGAAGTGCAGAAAAACACACAACTAAAATAAACATTTAACTTGAACGCAACACTAAAGGATAAGGGTACTAACGACATGCACATCCAAATTTTCATCAAAAACTTCTTCTTTAAAGGAATTCATAATTAAGTCAATTTTTCAATCAAACAGGACAATCATAAAGCTCTGGTTTCGCCTTGGTTAGTTTCGTCGGACGTCGTATCAACGCCAACTATTCTACGTAAAAAAGTTATAACCACGCAACTATAGAAGTCTTGTACGTAAGATGCCCGAGTTTAAATTAATTTTTCTTTGTGCGCTTAATGCGCCAATATTTCTTTATTATTTTTATTTATTGGCGATTCGATAATTTGGTGCTAAAAAAGAGATAAAATATTTTTGATGATGATTTTCCATTTACGAGACGAACGATTAACAATGTACTTAATGTAACAGTATTTACTACATTTCGGACAAGTCAATTTTGGCGGCGATACTTACATTTCTGAAATGGTGGCTATAAAGAGAACAAAAATGAATGATAAGCAGTTATTGTCGAAAATAGCCCCATTTCTTGATGATTTCAATAAAATAAAGACAATTTACCAAATTTATATTCATGGGATGAGAAAGGAGCTCAACTAAACTACGGGAAATTGAGTGGTTACATCATTGAACATTTATCATGAAAGACTTTTTAAGATTCGTTTTAAAAATTTTATAAAAAATCACATTACCTGACATCGGTAAACATATTTTACTTTACTAGAGAGGTAATGAAGCTATTCCGTCACTAGGGAAAATCTTTTACCTCGCTCGTAAAGTAAAATAGCATACTACACACGGGAAATAATTTGATATCTTGTATCACGATGAACAATCTATAATTTGCTCGACCTTGTGTAATTCAGGTCGGTCTTATACTTGTCAAAATAATTTCTACCAACAGGAACCGAATCCGTAGATTGTGCAACTTTTCATGTTACCAGCTGGTCTACAAACACATTGAAAATGAGTATCGTCATAAGCACAAAAAACCATTCTTTTAACAAGAAAACGCTGTTAACGTCATCTACCTTCGATTCTTGCCATGAAATAAATTTTCATTTTTGGCGGGGTTTTTCAAAACGAATGAATACATTTCAGTCGAAAATTTTCAAACTCTTCTTCAACAGCAAATAATTATTCCCGTTGCAAAGAAAAGCAAATTTTACGTAGAAAATAATTGTTTCGTGGTATGTTTTGTTACATTCCTTTGAAAAGCACCGCCAAAACTAAAAGTTGATTTTATGACAAGAATGGTAAGTAGATGACGTTAACGTTCGTTTTATGCTTATGACGTTGCTTTATTTTCAATGTATTTGTAGATCAACTGGTAGAATGAAAAGTGCGCAATCTAAGGATTCGGTCGCTGTAGTTGCATAAATCGCTATACACGACTTTAGTGCCACAACGGCTTATGTCAAATTATGGTAAATTTCATGTCTTCATACTTAAACAGCCACGCAGCAATGTAATCGAACAATTTATGCATCGCGACAAGAAATATACTTTGCTTTGACATAAGCCGACGAGTTTAATGTGACATCAGCTTCTGTCAAAATATATCGAGTGAAACTTAAAATTATGAATCAGAAGCCGCACTAGACGCGACAATTATTAAACTTTTTTGTATGAATTTTTTGATATTAGATATTCCTAATTTACAAAATACGATGGACTGTTACCTTATATGAATGAAGCACCGTCAAACAAATCGACAATTTTGTCGAACTAGCTCATGCTACGTACTTGGCGAGTCAGACCAAACAGCTGCTGTTATTAGACGGTTATGGATGAGTGATGGTGAGTGGGTGGTGAGATACCATGAGTCGCCGTTAAGGGTTCAAGTATTTTAAATTCAATTTTTTGCTTAATGGCGTGATCCGTAAGGATTTGTAGTACAGTCAATTTTCGAATTTACTAATCATACCAATCTCGGCGACTCTGGGTCGATAAGAACAAAGTTCACTCTTCACCAATTCGCATTATATACCAAAAAACTTATGAAACGCTAAGCTTACGTCATACCAATTCACATACGACTATTAAGTGCCTTGTTTGTAACTGGCACTGATAAAAATATTTAAATCGTTCGATATGATTGAAGTTCTGTTTGTTGTTTGATAAATCGCCATCAAAATTCATTTTTAATGAAGTTTTAAACTAAAGAAGATAGTACAGTGGGGATTGTTAGTGCTCTAATCTCTTCATTCGATATTTTACCGGAAGCATCTTCTTGACTATTTAGTTCGGCGATCTTTCTGTATGTCGGCTGGACTCCACCACGACTTATCGACGGCTGTCAGGTCTGTGGTGAGTGAAATTATACCGTGCCCCCTGCGCATCTACGTTATAATTTACACAGGGAGCGGGTTCGGAAGAACTGCGGTCTAAATCTACTCTCGCACGACGCAGTATAAAGCGGTTTTTTACATTTCAGGTATACGAACGATGATTTTATTTTAACTGACTTGCTGTTTTTGCTTTATTGTTCGCAATTTAGTGGTTGCTTTAGTTATATCCATAAAATATTATTTACAGCAAAATAGCCGAATTTAACATTTTCACTTAATTTGATCTCAAACATTGCAGAAGTACTTAAAAAGGCGCAGTGACGTACGATGGTAAATTCATTTCGCTTGTGTGACAATTTTCAAATTGAATGTAACACAAATTAAGTTTTTAGAGTATTTTATGCAATTTCTGTTACTGTAGCCTTTGCTGTATGAATTAAGGCTCTTATTTTGAAATATACCATGCATTTACTTTACCTTGTTAGTTAAGATTACTACAATACTACATTTAATCTTTTGTTCCATTTGACATTGTCAATAATGTACGACATTCCAGAAAGAATGAGTGGAATAGTTGAAAGTCCAAAGCATTTACATTACGTAACCTCAAAATTACCCAAAAAGTGGTCAATCACAAATACCGTCCTCTTTTTCCTTCGATTTTTCGACCCTTGTTGTCCAATTTCATTCCCCCTCCTAAATATAGGTCGCCCCTCTTCAACGAAAAATTAGTAAGGGCCAGTACACACTACCGATGACGCAGTTTACGTCCACGTGATAGAATGTGGGAGGGAACTCACAACTATAATCGTTCGCTTCAATTCCATTGACGTAGAGGACACTACAGTCGTAGTCCTTCTTTATATTCTTATTGTTTCATGCCTTGCAACGCATAAAAACCTTCCAACAAAAGAGAAAAAAGATTTTGTGTAGATTTTTTATACGAGATCTTTTCTCTCTTTTTATGCGTTCCACGGCAGTAGAGTAATAACCGTAGTAACTTTCTATAAGTTACGTTAGCAAAGAAATATATTTTCCGTTATTGCAGAGAATGTTTCTTAAAAAGAGGATGAATTCGTAGCAATAAAATACGAGGTTATGAAACGTACAACTTTAACAGAAATGCTTTGGAACTTAACGCAACAATAATTACAAGTGTTCATTCCAGTAACTTGTTAATAAAATCATTCCATTAATCATTTTTTTATATTCGATATTTCGAATTTGAAGAGTTTCATACGAAGAAATGTGAAAGACAAGTTCTCTACTGACTTTTATATACATTTATTGAGCTGACATCGTTTTTAATTTTAAAATTTATTGTTTTGTTTTTGAAGAAGTGCCAATCTATGGTGCACTTTAACTTTTAATTTAAGATGATTTCGTCAGTTCTTTACTACATAGATTTTCTTTGAGTTCTTACACATTTAGTTAATTAATCCATTGTTTAAATCTAACGCTATTTGTTGCTCAGTCAACGACAATTGCATAATTTAGTCAATGCAATATATTCACATAACACTATTATATCGAAGAAAAAAAAAAAAACAAACAAAATTGCCATGAAATTTGAATAAAATTATAATATTTACATAAATAAAATAAGTATTTTCGTATTTATTTATATACTTTTAAAATACGCTGCAAAATTAGTATTTTAAAGAGGAACGTTTATAAGAACTAAAAATTTTTAAAATATATACAAATCATATCGAATCGCTTTGCCTGTTCGTCCGTCCCAAGATTGTATACAAATTTATATACATTTCCAATATATTATCAAAAAATGTAAAAGAAAATTAAACGAATATATTTGCCAAAAAAAAATTTTTTTTTCGTTAGATTTAAGTTTTTTATCGTAGGCTTTAAATTCCCTGATCTGCGCACTTTTAGTACACATTCCATCAATTTTAGTACACATCCTTTCACTTTTAGTACAACTTTAATTATTCTTCTGATTTAAGTACATATTTTAGTACTTGTTTCTACGATACTTGTTGAGCTATTGCACAGCACGTGCTCTGGAAACGGCTTCAGTTGATTTAAAAGTTTTTTTCGATGTATGGATAACAGAATTCTTATTTTTATATTGAGTGGAATTCTTTACTGTTGTGACACATCCCTAAACTTTTACTACACGTCCAATATTTTTAGTACACACGTATACCAGTCTTAGAGGTCAAAAACTACTATTGCACTTGAAGAAAATTTGCGGTAATTATTGTGATTTAAAATCCACCCTGGTATCAACTTTACAGTACCCTTGGTAATTCCTTTTTGGCAAACGAAGCGTATTCATAAGATTTAACAAACTAAAGTGCTGATTCCGTCATTTACGGCTTATCAGTACACCTTGCCTACTAGACCATGTGTATATCAGCACACTCGGTCCAAGAATGATGAGTTCTATGAACAGTGCACTTTCTTATATACCACCTACATCGAAACGAACGACTAGATGAAGTCTTAGCTTTTAGAATGTTTTCCCGTATTATTTGAGCTTTTGGGATCGAATGTCGGTTCATTCTAACTGCGAAAATGTCGTTTTGAATGTCAAAGCTATAAAACAAACGAGTAGTTAACGTAAAGATAAAATATAACCAAGGACTCGTTGGTATCAGAATAGATGTGGCAAACATAATCGATGTTACAAAAAGATTCGGACGTATCTAAATATAGAAATGAGTAAACAATCCAATGTTTTGTGCTCTTTTATAACTTTAAGAATTTCAAAGATTCATAGAAATTACCCAAGGTAATGTCAAAGGCCCTACCGAAGTACGCCTGAGACCATTGATGTTGATGGTCTAAATGTTTTCCCCTGCACCATATCAAAAAGAGGACCAACGTAGTTTCTTCAAGAAATCCTAAAACTATTTTCTCTAAAATGTAATTCTCACCAACTTTGCTTTAAGAAGGAAACTTCAAACTTCCATAATTATATAGATATGTATCATCACTCCCAATTCTAGAAGTTGCCTTATCCCGCGATTTGAATATTTTTCTCTAAAACTTTATTCTCTACAATTTTGCTTTCTAACTCTCATAGTTCTAGAAATATGGGTCATCCCTCACAATTCTAGAAGTGGCCATATCCCAAGGATTGGGCCATATTTCCCCGAAACCCTGAGACACGTGCTCTCTCAAATTTTATTGCCTACAACTTTGCCTTTGACGGTAAATCTCCATACTGCATAGTTAAGCAAATAGACGAAAAACCATCTGCTTTCGTATATGGCCAAGATACTCAATTTCGTCCATTCCACTAGTCCCTGTGCCCAGACCACTGACCCGATTTCTACTCAAATCATTTTTCCAGTTTTGAGAGGTCAAATGCTTTCATTTGACACCAAAATGATCGATTTCGGTGATACTTGCTGAGATATTCGCTAAAAGTTTCAACCACTCTCGAAAGTCCATGTCCGACCTCCACTTCTTCGACCATATCTCCCAAACTACTTGACCGATTTTGCTCATCTTCGAACTTGAATCGTGGGAGGCATGTAAAGTTTGGGCTGATCGGTTGAGCCGTTTGGAAGAAAAAAGTGGAGACGGACGGACAGACGGACATTTTTTTTATTGCTGATTCGTCATCTCTAGACGATAATAGATGTATCGCCCCAACTCCCACCTCGATCTACCCCATGTTACAATTAAAGTGCTTGTAGTAAACGTATAGGATCTTTGTACTTCGTACGGGTCCAAACATAACATAACATAAACATATTTGCAAAAAAGTTTCACCAACCCTCGAAAAACCTTGTTTTTGTTCACTTTTTCAGGGAAAAAAGTTTAGAGTGATCGGTGCAGCCGTCTAGAAAAAAAACTACGGGACGGACAATGAGATGTCATAAAAAATATAGCCTGATGCAATTCTCACTTTGAACAAACATTGTCTGTGAAAATCCCCTTTCAATTTTTTTCATTTCAACGACAGTCGAAAAAAACAATTCTGCTTGTCTTTACTGATAAGAGATCAACATATAAACGAATGGCGAAACAGAATAATTCAGTAATTTTAATTAAACACTTCACCTGAGTATTGGAATTGTGTTCTGAAGTCATTGCAATAAATAATGAAATTGATTTTGTTTTTCTCAATTTGTTGCTTAGTCCTTCTATCGCAGGTGAACTGAGCATTTGTTGCGTTATACTTTTCATTGTATTTTTTCTTCATAAATTAAATTTTTTAATTCAGGATGCCATGTGTGAAATTGTGCGAAGTTATAGCTTGGGATTTCGTTGGCCATCATCAGTAGTTAGTTGTCCCGGTGGTAAGAGAATGACGGGCGGTGGGGGACTTTGCAGAAGTACAACAGACAAAGGATTTGTGTTTATCATTGAAAATCGTCCTCTTAATGACAACGAATGGAGAGTGGCTTGTGACACACCGGAATCGCAACATGTCATCGCGGAGAGTTATGCCGTATGCCAATAATTTCTGCTCGTTTAACTGTTTATTATTCTTTCATATTTTATTCAAACAAATAAAAATACAGACGATTACATTTAAGGGTATGTTCGTTAAAAGAGATTCGTTGCAAGTTTACTACATGAAAATGCTCTACACGACGATGAAATAATAAGTTCATGCAGTAGACTGGTCCTTTGTCTAGGGCATGAACTTCTGATGTCATCGTCGTGTAGAACATCTTCATGGAGAAAAATCTCAGCAAACAGATATATGCATTTTGATGGTGTAAAAAAAGTTTCTTTGACTATGTTGGAGTGGGGAAAGACTGCATTACCATGAACTCAGTTCCAACTCAGTTCCAACTCAGCCCCAGGTTGCCTGGTGCCAAAAATATGTTAATGTCATCTTAACTGTAGCAACGGCAGTAACGAATACTATAAACCATTCTCAACGAAGAGTGCGACATCTATCTTCCTCGTAACGTCGATATCATGAACTAAATGTCACAATTCTCAAAAAAATTGCAGTCTGCTTCAAATGTCAAGTGTATAAAATGTGTTGCCATCTACTTTCGTTAAGGCAGCCTGGTGTCGAAAATCAGTTATGCGTCTTATAAATATTTCAATTTTGCTGCCCTCTACATTCACACTAGAATAAGTCGAGGTAGTCTGGTCCCGAGTTGAAATTTGACTACCTAATCAAGTCATTCTAATGTGAATGTAAAGGGCAGCAGCAGTCTGGTGCCAAATTTAAATTTACATGACGTGTAACTGATTTTCGGCGCCAGCTGCCTTCTATAAGGCTACTCATACTTGTCAAGTACTTTCGAAGGAACGTTTTTGGCACCAGGCTGCCTTCTGGAATCGACCAGAGTGTCACAACCCTCATATTAAAACTGATTTCCAGTGTGGCTTGCTGTGAAATATGATCAATATAAGAATTAATACGGATTTGTGAATTTTTCTTCATTTAAAAGCCACTCACAATTCTTCATCCTACTTCCAATTGTTTAACAAAAATCGCAAAACTAAAAGTGCTGATTTCGTCGTTTACGACTCATCAGTACACCTTGTCTTAAGACCATGTGTATATCAGCAACGATGGCCATAGAATGATACTCAGACTATGTCAACTCGCCTTTTATACAATCCAGATCCTACGATTGGATGCATGTCTTTTCGTTTGAACAATTTGGAAGTAAAAGAATTGTGAGTTTGTTTCGGTTATTTTTTAAATTTGGATTATTCTGCTAAGATCCTTGAATATTTCTTCTCATCTAGAGGGGTGGACAAGAAATAATTTCTTGGTATATTCAACGACTGATCGAAAAGAAAGTCTGAACGAGGTCTATGATAAAACGTCTCAAGTGCTCTGAAAAATCTAATTTTCACAATGATTGGCACTTCTAATCGTTTAAGTCAAAAATTGAAAAAAAAACTCTACACAGTTGATGGTCCCTACATCCCTACATCTAAAAATACTAAGTATGTTTCAACTCTAAAAAAATTTCATGTAATTAAAATCTCTATATGATGATCCAGCACAATGGAACAGTTTTTTAATCTATTTTTATGAATCGCAGACACCAGCTACTTACAAGTACAGAATACCACGAGGCAATACATCGTCAAAATGAACCCACGAAAACAAAACATTATTTTGTCCGAAAATAGATTAATAAACATGGTTTAATATTATGTCAGTAAGTGAAGCAAACGATAGCGTAGCCTGGGTGACTTAGTACAATAGTGTAGAGGCGTCGAATATAGTGGAACATGGGTCTGATAAACAGTGCCAACATATTCAGTCAGAAATTGGGAAATGCGTTGAACGCGAATTTATCCGATGAAGACGATTTTATGCTTTGATGTTATGTGCGCACGCATATACACTGCGCCGTACTGGAACTATGCAAGTTGCGTAGATATGCGCGTATATAATACGTCTGTTGCGTATAAAAAACAGACACAACGTAAATTTATTTTCGCCTAACAAATGTGAAATAGTTATTTTCATGACAAGGGGAGAAAATAGAAAATTGCTTAACAAGGTTGACGTCTGTGGCCAAAGCAGAGAAAATTGCAACGAGAGTGTTTGTGCCCACAATCTTTACTCTCGTTGCAATTTTCTCTGCTTTGGTCACAGACGTCAACCTTGTTAAGCAATTTTCTATTATCTCCCCTTGTCATGAAAATAACTATTGCGTCTCTTTTAGAAAATTATCCGTGTATTAGATGAATACAAAGTGAATATTTATGAAGAAAGAGGAGCTTGCAACCCGAAGGAACAGACTTTATGTAAAAGTTGTCCAATTGGGGACGTCTGACTTAAGCAGCTTTGCAGCATGAATCTCAGTCGCATAAAAACAACGCTCAAACGCTAAACGACCGAAAAGTGTTGCTTTAGGATCCTCGAAAGAAATTTCTTACAAGAAAATGTACCTTATCCTATGTAAGTAGGGAGGGAAGTAGGGTCTGTAATCCATAATTTGTCTCGATACCATATATGGTCAAACACAACCTTATCGATCTATCAAATCTCCACCGTCATTTGCTAACAAAACAAACACACCAAACGACTTCCAATGTATTTCGTAAAAAAGAATTCGTCATTGACTTGCTCACAAATAATGGTAGAGGTAAACGTAATCAGTATTGATGTTAGCAAACTGTCTACTTGTACACGCCCGTTCTATATTTACAGTTATTAAATGTTTGTATCCGTCGTCGGAGTGAGTAAATTAAATCGGAAATGCATTAGTCTGGAAAGGAACACTGCTGTAAAAACATACATTGTTGTGTTTACGGACTGAATGTGGTCATGTTGTAGTAGTAATGGCACTATGAAAATGATTTTCAAAACAATTATTACAGAGAGAACAGAATTACCATAATAAGACGCAGAGAATTTTATAACAGATAAGAACCATTGAAGTTGGCGATGGGATCAATTTATAATTAGATTATGACTCCGCCTGTAATGATGTTGAAAAATACGGAATTGAAGAGTTTGAAAATGTGTGTTTTTTTTAATTTATTCACGGGATAAACACATAATTAAAAATATTTTCTTTATCGCAGATATGTGGGTTTTTCTATAGGAATTTAATAGTTTCGGGCATGTTGCCATGTTAATTATTTGTTTTTGTTGTTTCTAAATTTTTCTTTTGTGTTTTTTTTTATCTTTTTTACAATTTCAAGGAAATGTCTTAAAATTGGCTGACTATCGGGTTCGCTTCAACTGAGATAGGGGAATGTGTCAGGCGTTCAATGATAAAGAAAACAACGAAACGTTTTTTCTTAATAAAAAATTTATTTTTGTTTTTTCCTTACCAATAAAATAGTAACAAGATGATATACATTGACTCTGCGATTTCTTACGCTTTTACATTTTACAAAATAAATAAAAAAAATAATTTCTTTGACACCCTCTAGCAATTGATAAATGAAGCAGAAGGCTATTGGTAAGTAGTAAACTAAACAAAAAATAAAAACAAGAAAAATGTAGAACAGTCTTGTGATGATGTGCCGATAAATGTGCATTATTTCTTGCAATTAATATGCGTGTTAGAGCATCAAGATGCTGATGAATGGACGTGGTTAAATAAGCATCTAATTGATTTCGTTTAGATGGTGCAATTAGTTTAGAAACATTTGCGGTGAACAATTCCTGGGCCGGATTCATCGTATTCTTGTTTGGAAATCCACATTTGTTGGAAAGTGGAGAGTGAAGCAAGAATAGATCCACCTAAATTTCAAATTAAAATTTAGTTCCAATTTCATTTTTTTTTTAAATTATTCTCAAAACTCACCGATCCATACGGAGTATTTGCGTTCAGGTGGTGCGATGATCTTAATCTTAATTGTTGATGGGGCAAGGGCAGTGATTTCCTTTTGCATACGATCGGCAATACCTGGGTACATGGTGGTGCCACCGGACATAACAATGTTGGCATACAAGTCCTTACGAATATCGACATCGCACTTCATGATTGAATTGTAAACTGTTTCGTGAATACCACACGATTCCATACCCAAGAATGAGGGTTGGAACAAGGATTCTGGGCAACGGAATCGCTCGTTTCCGATTGTAATGACTTGACCGTCAGGAAGTTCATAGGATTTTTCAAGGGAGGTTGAAGCAGCTGCGGTGGCCATTTCTTGTTCAAAGTCCAAAGCAACATAGCAAAGTTTTTCCTTGATGTCACGAACAATTTCTCGCTCAGCTGTTGTTGTGAATGAATAGCCACGTTCGGTTAAGATCTTCATTAAGTAGTCAGTCAAGTCCCGTCCAGCCAAATCCAACCGAAGGATAGCATGAGGCAGAGCATAACCTTCGTAAATTGGTACTGTGTGAGAGACACCATCACCGGAATCTAAAACGATGCCAGTGGTACGACCGGAGGCGTACAATGAAAGAACAGCTTGGATGGCAACATACATGGCAGGTGAATTGAATGTTTCAAACATGATTTGTGTCATTTTTTCACGATTGGCTTTTGGGTTGAGTGGAGCTTCTGTCAACAACACTGGATGTTCTTCAGGTGCGACACGCAATTCATTGTAGAAGGTGTGATGCCAGATTTTTTCCATATCGTCCCAGTTTGTGATGATACCATGTTCAATTGGATATTTCAAGGTAAGAATACCTCGTTTGCTTTGAGCTTCATCACCGACATATGAATCCTTTTGTCCCATACCAACCATGACACCTTGATGTCTTGGACGACCGACAATTGATGGAAACACGGCGCGTGGTGCATCATCTCCAGCAAAACCAGCTTTGCACATACCGGATCCATTGTCCACAACTAAAGCGGCTACATCATCGTCACACATTTTGATTTGATTTTTTTATTTCACTTCACCTATTGAAAGAAAGTAGAAAAAAAACTAAATTATTCCATTCGATGCTTCGAGAAATGAAGAATATTTTCGTTTAAAAAAAATTAAATCACTTCAATTCACAAGATGAAAATATTTTTTTTTATAATTTTTACAAACAAAAACAAAATTTCGTTCAAATTCTGCTTCACTAACCGTAAATTCCACAACTGTAAGTCAGCGCTTGAGTAGTAAAACTGCGAGTGAATACTGGATTTTATCGTTCCAATATTTATATGTTTAGTTCAGTTGAATGTATGTAACGCGTTTTATCAACTGGCGTCGCGACGCTTTTCTAACACGACCGAAATAGAAAAATACAAACGTAGGATAGAACGGAAGGCACCCCATACATGGATCGAACGGCTGACTAATGCACATTTTGTCAGTTACACAGTACCATATTTGAGTTTGGGTTTTCAATAAATGTGGCCATTGCGGCTATTACGACATCAGCATATGCTCTTATTATTTTATGAATGGTATTTTTTGATTTATTTTTAAACATAAGTGTATGGATGTAACCGTTCGATAGTTAGCTTAATCGAAATAATTTTCTACTTGAAATACTTCTACTGAAACATGAAAATTCAAATTTGGCTCGCTTGAAAATGTGTGATGATTCAGTTTGCACAATATCCTTTTTAGTCAATCACATTTTTTTGTTGAATGAAAATGTGGGATAAATTCGAAAATAGAAAACAATTTTAACAACCGCCAATTTCTATCTACTTCGAAAAAGTATTTGAACGAACGAATCTTTTGTTTACAAGTATTTCTGTTTTGGTATTTATGACAAAAACAACGGCAATATGTTTAAGTTAACATGAGTTTAATTGGATTCCAGTTGCAGCTTCAGGAAATAATGACCTTCCAGGGCTTGCAAGTAATTCAAAGTTTCGGAAAACCAGATTACGAGAAGTCTTATTAGAATAAGGATTGGTCCCTTAGACCTTTACTCGACTAAACTATAACTGATTTTTAAAATCTTTTCTTCCGAGATAGGATAGGATAAGTGGGCAGATTCCTTGCGAGAATCTAGCCCCTAGGCCTCAATTGGGCCTGTTGTGCGCACCCACATTTAAGACCTCATTGAGGCTGTATTTTTAAGTATTAGATGATCGATGAGCAGCTGTTCAAAAAGTTGAGGCTGTGCTTGGGATGAATGTTCCAAATAGAGCCGTAGCAGCTTATAGCAAATAGAGTTTATGCAGCTTAATCGAGAGCCGAATGTGGTTAAAACAACAAAAATAAGCAGACTACGATGTCTTGGTAATATATACAGCGTATGGACGACAACCATGTTCCGAAGAACTTATCGATAATAAAGTTTATCGGTGAAATCAATAACGGAGTTTGAGCTTATTTTCGCCCTAATATTTATCGAAACCAAACCAGAAGGTAAAGGAATTGCAGGGCGACCAAAATCCCGATGGTGCGATGTAGTTTTTGCCAACCTGGAAACTGTGGGGGAAGACGTGAGCTGCAGATAGGTCCGATTGCATGTTGGAGAAGGCCAAGACCCTTAGTGCCGGGTAACAACATAACAACAACACGAAGTACGTGTCTTATGCGTTTACTACCACGTTTGTTACATTGCGAATCATAATCCGTGAGTAAGGGTGTAAGTGTTGCCTAGAGATGCCAAATCAGCGAAAAAAAGGATGACTTGAGTAAATCTTCACCGATTTTCGAAAACTTTTTTCCTCTGAAAGATGGTCAAAAAGTGAGTTGATATTCGAAGATGTTAGATGGTTTTTCGTGAATATTTGGTTAAGTTTGAAACATTTATTTATTTATTTATTATTACGTCAACCACTTAAATCCGAGCTTCCTGAATCCCTGATGTAGTCAAGTCATTCATATGAAAAAAGTACAAAATGGTTTAGACCAAAAATTAAAATAAATCACAATAACGCAAGTAAATTCAATAAGAAAATAGAATTTAGTGATCAAATACATTTGATGTTACGCGACCAGATACCTGATTCTACATAAATATCGGGCGAGATCGGACAAATTCATGTAAAGCACAGGCCACTGCCATTCATAAAACAAAACACCGTCTATCTCAAAGACTGAAGAAAGTCCCAGTTGACCGAGTAATGAAGCAGTGAGAGCCGCAGATCTAACCTTGGACCGAAATTGGCTCCTCGTGAGATCGTCTCTCTAAAACTGCGAGAAAAAGTTGAAAATTCTAAGCATTCTATCAAGTGGGCGTCCATAGTCAGTACGATGAAAAGGAATTACAAAGAATCCTCTACTTCTAACCGGACGCACAGGGACCTTCAATTGAAGCCTTAAGCTCAAACCAGAGGCATTAAGACGACAGCGCATTAAATCGGATACAAAAATCACGGACTAACTGATTCTCCTACGCCAAAGTGGCTCAATTCCAGCGCTCTAAGTAAGGAGGAAGATAAAACGCACTTCTGTATCGATTCAATTTTGTTCACATACGATATCTCATGAGGATCCCAAACAACAGAAGCGCATTCCAAGTGAGATCGCACATAAGCAAAATTTAAATTTTTCAGAGCTCGAATGTCCGTGAACTGCCTGCATATTCGCTTCACGAATCCCAGCATGGTGTATGCCTTGGACGAAATAAAGTCTATGTGCCGGTTAAATGGCAACATCTCATCCAACCATACCCCGAGTTCCTGTAATTCGAGACAAAGACACCCCATCAACCTCATATTGAAAATAAGTTGGGTCACGTATCCTGTAAAAAGGCATCACTTTGCATTTACCCAGGTTAAGGACCAACTGATTCCGCATACACCAAAGCACTAGAGTATCGATATCAGATTGAAGGCGTATAGCATCAGAGAACGATGCAACTCTGCAAAGCAGCTTTAGGTTGTCAGCATACAAAATCTTTATCGATTTGAAGATCTTAGTGACATCATCCATCAAAAAAACAAAGAGCAGTGGACCCAAATGACTGCCCTGAGGCACGCCAGATTTGACCTCAAAGGTCGGAGACACATGACCCATGACCTTCTGCAATATCTGATTAGATACGTTTGAGTCTTTTTGCAACAACTATCCTGTTTGTCACAGCTATTCTGATGCGTACGGGTCCCTCGCTTATGCTACCATCTACCATATCACCTGGGGAACGAATGTGTTTTGTCTCATGTTAATATAATGAAGGGTTTTTTGGACTTTTCCGTGAACTCGAAATTAAAATAATTTACTAAATATTTCCACCATTTATTGAGGACACTTATCAAATGTTTATTTGGAATTTGAAAAATAAATCTTGATCGAAATATATTTCACGTAAGTTTATTTATTTGATTTATTTTTCAAATTCCAAACAAACATTTGATAAGTGTGCTCAATAAATGGTGGAAATATTTAGTTAATTAATTTAACATGTTAATATAAATCACATTGAAAGAGTGACCCAGGTGACGGTATCGACGGAATTAGCCGGAGAAATTTACAAAACAGATTTGTCCGTATATCCTTCCTTCCATCAACACGATAACTCGAGTCAATCGCAATTTCAAGCGATTTTCAATTTTTTTCCTTAAGTTCAAGTTGCCCTGGTTGATTTCAGAAGGCAACCTGATGCCAAAAAAGTTCCTAAGAATGATGGATGAGGAAACGAGTACACATTAATGGCATTCGGTGCCAACTCGGTTCCAGGCTGCGTACTTGAAGTGCATGAAGTAAAGAATATTATAGCAGGCTGCTGCTGCCCTCTACATTCACAATGGAATATCCTGAATACGCAACCTGGTGCCGAGTTGAAATTCATATGACGTATAGTATTCGCTACTGCTATTACGATGACATTAACATATTTTTGGCACCAGGCTGGTAAGGTTGCATGGAACCGAATGCATACTAATGTACTCGCTCCACGTTTATTATTACTATAATTCCCCGCCCAGTTCAGGGAGCTTAGTGGGGGGAGGGGGGGGGGGTGAAATTTGTCCATTGCTTCAGACGGGTTTTTCAGTATTTGGGGCAATTTCAATGCAATTAAAGAATAATACACTACGGAAATATATTTTTGCATTAATAGAATTTTGTACTTCTGCGCAGCTTTTTAACACTGCAAAAACCTGCGCAGAAGTACAAAATTCTATTTGATGCAAAAATATATTTCCGTAAGTGTAATAATTTGACAAAGTTTGTTTTCATTATTTCATTTCATTTTCATGAATTTCATTACATTCTGCGATATTTCTTTCGACGGAAGTAGGCTTTGGCTTTAATCGTACGGGTCTTCAGAATCTTACTGGATGTCACTCTCCAACAGCTTTGTTAGTTAACTTTATGTTTTCACCGTTACTATCCGTTCATCCGTCTGTGCACCCTTAACTGGGCAATCTCCGTTGATTCACCGGCGAATCACCGATGATTTCCTGAGTAATCAGTGGAGAGTCACCGAGGAATCACTGATGATTCCCCGGAGAATTATCTGTGATTGGCCGGGGAATTATCGGTGATTGGCCGGTGAATTATTGAATTATTCTCTGGTGAATCATCGGTGATTCCTAGGTGAGTCACAGATGATTTATATCCAAAATTAACTTTTTACGTAATAAAAACTGTAGGTTCTCGTGGACAGTGATGCAAAAGACTATACTGTCCGTACCTCCCCTCAGAATAGAACCAAATGTTGACTTTTTAACCCAATAAGAAATGATCTTGAAAGCAAGGCTCGCATTTCAGACTCTCGAAAACTTTTGAGAACCTAGGATGACTAATTGTATTACATTTTTCATGAATACACTTTTGACAATTATGGAAGCGTTTGTCATCGGAATACACAAAGAGAATTTTGGCATTGACTTTGAATATCTTCGAAGAATTTTTCTTATCTTATCGACTTGAAGATTTTCAGCTAGTGATATCAGAAATCAAAAATCTATTTTCTTGTTCACGTCATTTTCTGACTTCATTGTTTGTTGATGATGAGTATTTTAAAATAATTTCATTCTTCCTGTAAGCAAAATCAGCTATTGTTAAGCCACAACTGTCTTGATATTTGTTTGTTATTAAAAAACAATTTTTTAGCATAATCAACCTGAGCCTAAGATCGACCAGCGGCGGCGGCTTTGCATTGCCGGTGTACGCTTCTATTTCAATTTCTTTCCCTAAAGCGTCTCTTCCTAATTTTATTTTAATGATTCATAAACTCAAACGGCATGATCGGTTATGACTTTGTTCGTTATTCTAAAAATAAAACACACATTCCTTGTATCATTCGATAGGTTCAGCTTCCAGAGTTGCAACTCGGATGGGCTCAAAAATACAAATTTTATAGTAAAATAGTAAACGAAAACATAAACAAAATGAATTCATCTGATTTCGAAATAGTATTTTAATAGCTGCGTGGAACTATCGCACATAACAATGTTGACTCCGTAAACGGCATGTTAGTCGAATGCAACTCTTCAAAAAGTTATTTTAAATTTTCGGTTAGGAAGGTCACTATCTCCATTTCGTTCATTTCTCGTTACCTGTGTGATGTAAAAGATGTTGTTAATGTGGAGATGTCCTAGAACATTTTTATTTTTAAATTGTTTGTGTTGCTTGAAATGTAGTTGAATTTTATTGAAAATGTTATGTTCGGTGGTCTATTGACACGCTACTCAATGATTGATAGTAATCTGTTAAGAAATTAAAAACTTCAGCAAAAAAATACTCTACACTATACAACACTAAGTCAGTCGATTATTGGTAACTACATCGGTGCGAAGAGGCGACTTGGTAATGCAGAGGCTGTTGGCACAACATTCCAATATTGAAATTCGTCTAGAGGAAAATTTTAACACTAAAATTAACTTAAGTTCTTATGCCCATGCGAATTACACTATGTCAACACTGTTGACACTATGTTAACACTCTGTCAACACTACGTTGACGGGTTACTCTGTGTTAACTCTCTGTTGATTTTAGAAAATTGTTTACGAGTCATAAAAGAGCAGACTTACGTTATAAGGTTGTAAGCCACAAAATTTGCTGTCACGTTTTATCGCGCAAATGTCAAATTTAAAACTAAGATAGCAAATCTATGTGGCGTACAACCTTATAGCGTAAGAGTGTGAACACATAACAACACTTTGTTAATTTTGATAAGGACTGTGTAGGCTCGAAGGAGGTGTAATTCCAACGGAATGTAATGTATGCAACATTATCTGCACCTTTTTCACTCTTACTGCATGTTCTTCGAAAAAAGATACAAAACATCGATGGAATGAGCCAAAGACACTATTGACTACTCGGAATTGTAGACACTATTCGCACAATGAGCAAATAGCCTTTTCCTTTAAATTGAGAAATTGAGAATTTTTCTGAAAATAAATTCTCTTAAAATATGTGCCCTTGACTCATCAAAAAATATTAATTATTGAAGATTTCTGTCAAAGACCGTTCTACGTTACATTTTAGTAGTAGTATTGTAAAATCAAAATATAGAAGTCCTCTGAATCCAGTTGCTCGTACGAAGTTTTTCTTTTGTATTCCAGTAACAATTCCGAAAAATCAGCCAAATTTGCAAATATTGAGCAACAAATAAATCGTTGGCATCTCCTCATAATTTCCAATGTGTCCTGAATTTTAAAGAGGAATTAACAGCCATTCAGATTCGATACTGTTACCATTCTTCAAAAATATGGGGATGCCAATATTAACATTTTTTGTGCTTTCCCTTTGAAACTCTCCCCTGTTAAAATGGAAACACACACAAATGATATCTTGAAACTCTAACATATACCCGCGGTGTAGTAACAAAATTAAGGGGAAATGACTCAATATTTTGTTAGTGTTCGCAGGTTCATGTTATTCCATTCAAATATATATCCCGCTTGTATATCATACTGTACAGCTACGACATTCAAGACAGGGACTGTTTTAGTTTTTTTTTATTATTTGAACAGATGACGAAGAAGGGAACTCGAAACAAGAAACGAAAATTAAAACAAGAATCAATTTTTTGCACGCCGAATGTGAAAATTGTCTACATTTTTTGTCAAGAGTGAATTTCAACCTGGTAGTGCTCTGGAGAAAATTTGAATCTTGCTGCAATTTTTCTGCTCAAAATTTCAATTTCTCACAATTTATACTTAATTGAGTTTTCAGCTCTTTTTACATTAGAAAAATACAGATGACCCGAATGTTTTACAGTTCATAGTTGGCTGACAGCCTATGAAATTATTTGTTCGTATCACCTTCAAGTCCTTTAACCTCTGAAAAACGTCTTCACATTGACATCACTCTCAAAAAGTGAATTCAAAATGTTCTAGGGTGATGTTACAAAGTTGGGTCAAATTGAAGACATTTAATTCGAATCGATGGCCATTGCACCCTCTTAGTAACATCACCATGTTCTAGATCGAAATCTTAAACTTCTATTCTAACTGAAATATTTACTGAAGGTTTACGTTCACCTAATATCTGTTCTCTGGCTCATAAATATCCATTTTCTTTTCGGATCATGAACATTGCCACTTGAATTTCAAAACTTAGTTACTCAGCCTATAAACGAAACTTTTCTGATTGACAATCCGAAAAGTAATGGAAAAAGCGATGAGCACTTGAAGTTCCCACAATTTTTCAATTTTCATATGAATATATGAACCACTCCGCATACACATCATGAGTCTTTGCATTTTCTAAAAAATGTTATTCAAGTTGAGAATAAATAAACATTGATATTTGCTTCTTTTCTAGCATAGACCGTAAAATTAAACTCCAATAGAACTTTTTTTTACCATTTTAAGCACATAAAACACCTGCATAGCATAACTGAAAATTCGTTGGCTGTATAATAAAAGTCAATGTCGGTGGTTTCCACTCTACGGATATATATTTTGTGGAAAACGAAGAAGAAAATTAAATCAGTTGAGGGGAAACTTTTTCCTTTGCTTATCGACAAGCCCATCATAACGAATCGCATAATTTTCACCAAAATAGAGCAAAGAACTGAGAGACAGGATATGCATGATGTCATTTATCACATTCCTTGCTATGGCTTCAGGCTTTGGTCTTCCTTGTGACAAATGATATTACATGGATAGATGTTATTGGGCATCACGGGTCACAAATTACACCTAAGAAATGAACAACACAACAATGATATACAAAAATTCAATAAAACGCAGGATCTAAACAACAAATCAAACATCATCTTCCAGTTCCTGAAGATGCTACCATATGGTAGCGATACGTCCCCTAAATTAATATCACGATAAAAAAAATCGTAAATTCTTGCGGTATTAGGAGGAACTTGAGGTATACAATAGGAATGCTGACGGGACATAACACGCTGAAATCACATCTGAGTGAGATGGGACTGAGCAGTGACCCGAACTGTAGATGGTGCGGCCACGTACCAGAAACAACTAAGCAATTCTTATTCAAGGTTTTACAGGTCGTAATGACGGCCTAGCTCGAGCACTTTTCCTTGACTATTATTGGAATAATAAAATTTTATTCCTAGCACTTCTTGCTACATTGTCCAGCTCTTGCAGGCTTAAGGGTGACTTCTGCCTTACGCTTGAACAGTTTCGGAAGATACACATGGTTAACTATGCTTCCTTCATCACAGGAAGCAAATGGCTTGAACAGTCCTCCATGTGAGGATTCTCCCGCAGGTTTGCGCCAAAAAATTATATTGGGGAAGTTTGAATCTAGTATCCAGTACATTACGGCGCAAGACTTTTTGATTTGGCACCAGGCTGCCCTCTATGTGACCTTGAACAATGAAAAAGAAGGCAGCCTGGTGCCAAAAATTGAAGTATATCACTATGACGACATTGACGAATGCTTCAGAACGCACCAATTTTCATCTTGGCACCGGTCTGTCGCTGCCTTCTACATTTAAACGAGCATAGCTCAAGAAGACAGCCCGGTGCCAAGATAAAAATTGATGCGTTGTGAAACATTTGTCAATGCCGTCATAGTGATATGCGTACATTTTTGGCACCAGGCTGCCTACTCTGTGCCGACGAGTCATAGTAAAGTACGCAGCCTGGTGTCAAATTCAAAATTATTTTTCCAAGGAGTACTTGCTATTGGCTTTAACTTTTCCTTACGTAATTTTTTGATCCCAGGCTTCCTAGCCGAAAATGCAGTCTTCCACTTGTTGCAAATTTTTGAAGGCTGCGTACTTCAGATTCAAGATCCAGTAGTTTCATGCTTTAGTGCATGAAAGAACTACAATTGCTGAATGTATTGGAGATTCTCAGTAAAACTGTAACAAAGTGCGCCATCAATATGTGGAACTTCACCAAGGAAGCTTATCTGAACAGTTAAAGGTTTGTACCACCTTTAAAAAATGTTCTTAGTGCGGTCCCATGACAACTTTATTATTCTTTCAACAATATATGGTCAAACATGCACATGTTAACCTACCAGATGTACTATAGATGGATGATAACATTTTATCCGAAACGATTGACTTTATACAATTTGAATAAAACCATGGAACCCTTATAATAGTCCACTGATTTCGTTTCTTGTCGATATTTTTTTTTTCCACTTTTCAATTCCATTCTCTTCCGCAAACTTTGTAATGAAAATGTTGGGTTTTTCTGCTTTTCCCATTCTCCGTTTTCATTGCTTATTTCCGAAAAATACAAGTTCAACAAGCGTATCAATATTATTTGTTGGTTCTGTTCAAGCGTTTAAAATAATATACCAAAACAATACCCTTTTGCTTATCGGAAGCCGAAGAGAGTTCATCACAATCACGTAATGTATTCTAATAAAGAAAAAACGATAATGTCTTGTTTTCTTTTATTATTTTGTCTTGTACTACAAAAAAGTTGTTAACTCCGAAAAAGTTACATTATCTTTCGTTCTATCATAATCATCATAATGTACCCGTGATGGATGGTTAAATGAAAAAAGACAAACTTGGATGGGAAATGTTGAAATAAAGTGATTTTGTTATCAACATAGTAAAGGACTGGATGTTGTGACATAGACGAAAACACGAATGAAAATGATATAACAATCTTAAAGGTTGCTGCTCCAACGGGTGTCACTTCAATTATAAAATCCAATGTTCACAATTCTCGAATCGTTTTATCGCTCGATGTGGCCAATACATGTAAGAGGCCATCCATAAAGTACGTACTCCAAAAAATGGCTATTTGTATACCTCCTCTCGCCTTGTATACGTAAAAATGTTGAAATATTTAGAACGTACTACGGAAAGCGGTGTATGGCGGTAACGAGAGTTAAAAGATACGACGTTGAGGTTGAGGCGATTCAAATCATTCGTATTTGTACAAAGAAAAAGTCGGTGCAGACAAATTTTTCTAGTAAGAAACACCCACTATTGCTGCTGCTTACACGTTATACTTTATATCGTTCGTATAATACGTTTTGTAAGCTATTATAACAGTACAGTACAGTCGAACCTATACAATTCATTAACAAACGCATGCTTTGTAGAAATGTGTAAACGATTTTTGATAAATGATTAATGAAACGAAGGAAGAAAGAAAAGTCTGAATTAAAGTAAATTAATTGTTGTTGTTGTTGATCGTTGTACTTGAATATTTTGACAAATTTTATGGAAAATATGCTCTAACAATGGATTGAGATGTTATTTTGTACTTGATTGATGGAAGCTTGTCGTGGATACAAGAGTATTAAGTCTAATAAAGTTAGCTATAAACTTAAGGAATGTAATCTTAAATCTTTTCATGAAAAACGCCACGGGCAATAGTCAGAGTTCACAAAAAAGAATCATATCCTTGGAGGGTTGTCGGAAATGATTGTGTTATAGTAATTGAATAAACGCTGATTTTATTCCCCAACACCAAGAGAATTATGAAAACTTGATTAAGACTGCTAAGTACCTATCACTCTTTGCATTTTTTTACGTTTTCTATGCGACTCTATGTGACTCTATGCAATTCTTTTTAGTCTTCGACTCCAAGTGATAGTGTATAAAAGAGAGAAAAAGGAATCGTATAATTCGATTCAGTCGACGAAAATTCTGTTTTCGCTGCATATAGATAGACACGAAACTAACACTATAATTCACCTTTAAGAAAAGTTCTTCGTTTTCTCGTTAGTTTGAATAAATTGTTCTGTCTACTGCACATATCGACCTATCACAGTTACAAAGGCCTTATAATTCTATGACGTTGAAAATATGGTTTCCAAGTGAATTCCAACAAATTATGTCTTTATTGGAAAGTCTACGCGTCTAGTAGGGTAACTAGCACGATTAGTGAATTTTGTAGACAGGTTTGTTACACTTCGAACCAAAAAGTATGAGTTTTCCGTGAACTATTTGGAATTTCCACTACCAAACAATTTTTTTTTCTTTAATTTCTGTTTTTCATACAATATAGGAATTCCCTTTTCATTTGAGTTAAGTTTTTTATGCCATTTGAGGAGGTACGTAAAGTTGAAGATACAAAATAGTACATTACATCACAAGGAGCTAAAACGGTGCATTTAGATTAAATTACTGGTCGAGGCGGCCAACTGGCCTTGAAACACATGTCTTTTGACCCCTTTTTCCTTCATCGTTACTCTTCTATCATTCCACTTAGTCATGTACTCTGTCTTTTTTTTAGTTAGATTCCCACATTACGTGCTCCCATTTCAGAATGCAGAGTTGTACGCCAAATGAGTCTCGTCGTCTGAGCACACGCACTACGATATATCTTCTAGCCTCCGGCACAAACCGCACACGCCTAATGACTCTCGCTGTTTGGGCCCGGACATTACGATACCTCTTCTAGCCTCCGACTATGCTTATTCTGAACGAGCCTTTGAATGCGGTGTATCACACACAACCGAGATACGTTTTCTAGGGTATTTGTATGAGTAATCTGTTTGTGAATTCGTGAACGTGAATTCCGAACCACACCTAAATATATAGGATTTTTTCTAGTATTCATTATATCTACGCCTTAAAATAGACTCAGATATCTATACACAAAATTCATCGTGTATGGGTGACGTCATACATGTCGTTCTTCTGTGTACGGTTCGTTGTGGACACCAAACATCACAACTACCCATTTTTAGAAGCTTGGGTATACTTAGGGACGTTAATTTCATGCTACAAATTGAAGAAAAATCCTATACAGAATTCGTCCTCACCGGAATTGAACCCGGGTCATCTTGATGGAAAGCCAGTACGTTACCACTGAGCTAACCCGCTCCTAAAAATACGGTGCATTTAGACCCAGGTGGTAAAAAGGTGACATCCGAGGGTGGAGCGCAGCGGTCTAAATTAGCACTGTTTTAGCTTCAAGTGATGGATACAATTTTTCGCGCGGACGAACAAAATGCCAGATTCCGAACAGAAACACTCGACAAATGCATGAAAATTTTACATCATGATCATAGCAAGTGTACGATTGATTTTTTCGTATTAATCATTTGACTTTTGTTCATGTAAACATAAAGAAGTTTCAAAATTTAAAGCGGTATTTGTGTGTGTATTTACATGAAAAGTGTTTGTGAAGTGAAGAAAAACAATTATCATAGTCTTACTGCACAGCATTGATAGATGATGTTTTCATTTTTCTGTCAGCAATGAAAGGTGGAAAGAAAAGTCTTTTCTTCCCACCTGTCGTTTTCGGTCGTGGTCTAAAAAGTGATGTTCAAACATGAATCTAAAACGAGCCTTTTCGGATGCAAATTGCGTGAGGAAATCTGGCGTTTTTTGTCCGTCTGCGCAAAAAATTACATATTTTCAATTTTTTCAAAATTTTTACTTACATCAACTCCATTTTTTTTCTACTCGTCACAAACTTCTACTTACGGATTTATTTGGAAGCTGAGACCAATGACTACAGCATCCCGCTTTGAAAATGACCATTTTTTACGACTTCTATAGCCAATTACTTCCACTTGTCAGGAGTGCTGTCACAGCCAAAAGCTACTTAATCGTATATAATTTGCCTGGAATCGATGTGGTCTTGTCCGATATACTCATCAAAAGCGATTTTTTAGACCTCTGTGCAGACCATTTTTCAGAGAGTTCAAAACTACAAAATAATTTTTTAAAAAAAAAACTGTTCTTCTACGAAAATCTTCTATTGGAGTAAAGAATCGAATAAGCCATAGAAATCGAAATTACGTGACGCGTTGGAGTTTTGGCAAATTCAATGTTAATATTTTGTCGAGGTAATTTTTTGTCAATTTGGGGATAGCGAACAAAGCCTTATGGACGCTTCCCTTTTAAACAACAAATTCCATTTTCCAAGTGAAAAATCCTTTTTTCCAGTGAAATAATTGGCAGAGATTTATGCAACTATAACGTTATCCCCAACAATGGGGTAATTTTGTGTTGTGTGGTATACACGTATATAAAATAAGCCACAATCATATAAGCTACACGCTTACCAAAATATCAAACACACATATACATCCGTACCATAGTTTCGCAGATTAAGTTCTAATTATGTCTTGTTTACGGCAATATATTTTATGCTTCCGTGAAGATTGAAAGTTTTGTACACAGCAGCTTAAAGCCATTTAAATGCGGATAATTAGAAAGTGTTCCTAATCTGGTATACGAATCGCAAACTCACAATTAAATGGAATAATGTAATTTGGTGTATTCATGTAAAATGATTTTTTGCTGGAAAGGAAAAGCGCTCATTTGACACGAACTTACGTCTTTAATTAAGGGATAATGTTGCAGTCGGTAGAGTTTATTTTTTCACCAAGAGAAATTGCAAAGTATAGCTAATTTTTACTTAATCACGAAATTCACTCAGATGGTTTGTAATTACACGCTTTTGCAAATTTCACTTAATCCGAAGAAATTGGATCCTGCACTATTATATTACTTACATACTTCTACGAATCAAAACAAACATTTAGAAGTACCTATCGTATTAATCAAGGTGTAAATAGCATGATTATACTCTACGTGATATTTTCTCGGGGCAGAACTTTGAGGTGAAATGAATGTCTCAGGAGCTCTTTTTTCATTGACATTTGACGTCATGATATTATGGTCATATAGTGAAATTTACAGTCGAATCGAAAATTACATTCGAGTCGACAATAATATGCCTATTCAATATCTACATATACCATGAAACTCGACTACAGGAAGAGAATCACAAGCTTGTGCATCTTTCTCATTTCTCTTTTATCTTATTTTTCATGTATTCGCTTGCAATTTTGCATGTAAAACTCGGTTTTTCGGTGAAATGAGTTAAAACGAAACGTTGCACAATCTTAGGGGCCATTCATAAATGACGTCCGGTCGTAAGGGGGGAGGGAGTTTTGAGAAACGTGACGTCCGGTTGAGAATTTGTGGTTTTGTCAAACTGTCAAGAATTTATAACTTATAACTAGGAGCATGCCCGAGGTTGTTTGTCGAGAGAGAAGCGCAGAATTTTCCCGTAGTTTCTTTGACAGTTTGTTAGAAGAAAATTGTACGGCAAAAGTATTCATTCTACAAAAAAAATTTTTTTTTTGTGAACTCAAATTTTTCATTGGAGGGGGGGTGTAATGATATCAGACGTCATTATTTACGATTCTTCTACTGTATAATATGGTCATTATACTTTCATATATAAAAATGGCTAATTATATCCCCAAATGATATAATAGCATATTATAACACAAGGACTATAACCGCGTGATTGTAGTCGAGTTTTAGTGAATGATGCCCTCGGTCATTAAAAGCATCTCGGTGCGTGAATAGACCTTACACTTCGCCGCGAGGTCACTTTACGTATCGAGACTATGATCAAGCGATTTAGTACTTGTGTAATATGATAGTTTACATGTTTCTGCTCGGTAAATGCGTCATTACCTCGTCGCAAGCGACTCGGAAAACGCATTTACCGCGCATCAACGTGCGAAATATTGTAGGTAAGTGCTTCCATATAGTTGTTTTGACTCGTAGGATTACAGCATTCGCCTTCGGCTCATGCAGCAACCTTCCTACGAGTCAAAACAGCCAATTTGGAAGCACATACGTAATGTATTATAAATGCTGGTGTCTATAATCTGTGGATACTATGGAATACTTGACAATTTTTCAACCGATAGAACTGCCATATATTGCAGTCGTTTTAAACAATATCACAGAAGCTTGCACTTGAACACTTGCAGCATTCCCTTCCTGAATGACAATAGAGATCCTTTCCAAAAGAAAGTCAAGCTATCGAGGTTCACATGAATTTCTCTCCATAAGCTTACCTAGTTTCTTTAGGAATAATCTAGTTTCGAGACCAAAAGCACCAATAGTCTCCAAGGCCAACAGCGGAAACAGATATTGAGCCTTCAAGTCTACGTAGTTGTTGTGCTTTGATCGTTCGGCCTGGTCTGACGCAGCACCACTATTCCTTTAGATTTCGTTTAGGTATGTTGTAGGCAGCTACAGTGTTTGCGAGACGCAACGTAGTAGACGCGAAAAAGTAGAGCTGTAACACAGTTCAAAACTCATGCTATTTCGATCCCAATCTTTTGAGTCTACGTTTTTCTAAAATTTTACATCACTGAACGTACAGTCAGCAATGATATTTATTGTATACTTCACGAAAATCAGCGACAAAATTTGTTTAACTCGACTATAATTTATTCAACTCCACCATAACAACGCTGATTTTCGTCGAGTCTACCCAGTCTACCATAATAACGATATTATGGTAATGTGTCGATGTATGGAACTCGACTATGATCGGCATATTATAGTCCAATTTTCAGTGGTTTTGAGTGCTGTAATTGGCATATTATAGGCACCAGTGCAATAAATGCAATTTTCAGTTTTATATCACACATCAGGTATGACGCGATTACCCAGCGGAGGCGTGCAGTGAACTACGAATCAAAACAAAAATTTAAAAGTAGGTAAGTAAGTAAGGAAACTCCTTCACATCTCCTCACAAATAAAAGCACTATGAAATCCTGGGTTGTTACTTCTTCTGGTCACTCTTACATATGGCATAAAATGACTCGAAGTTCACCTAGAAATGATTAGTCTAATATAAAACCTACCTTCAGATTTGACAAATCTTTCTACACATTAATACCCAGAAGAGAAGAATGGGGAGCTAACGTAGTCCTACCCGAGCAGAACTCACAGATACTGCAGACGGATCCAGAAAAGAATCATCGGGGCTAGCTTTTATAGCTCATAAGCACAGCGAGAACAATCAATCTCCCTGGGCAACCATGTCACTGTGCTTCAATCTGCAATAGTAGGCATCACGCAATGCGCCATGGAGATACTGACAAAACCAAGTGATCATAACCACAACTATATTTGTACTGATAATCAGGGGGCTGTAAAATCAACACGAGCTAATAAATTTACCTATATACTAGAATTAGAATGTAGAGGTACACTACAACGAGTCAATGACAAAAACCAAAGCGGAATCGAGAGCATGAAATTGCGGATAAATTAGCAAGAGAAGTGTCTAACAGGAAATTAATCCGCCCGGAACCAGGCGTAATAGTCATCAACTCAGAATTATGCAAGTAAATAAAGAAATGGAGGAACAACCTCTCGAATGTCCTCAGGGGGCACTCTAAATTGAATAAGCATCACCAACTCACCACAATGTGCAAAATGTGGGCAAATTGAAACATCCGAACACCTACTATGCAAATGTCCAGAGCCAGAGCCAAACACCTAGGAGAATACATATTATCACCTAGCACTATAAAGTGAATTCCCCCAAAATACATTCTTCAGTTTCTGAACAGTACCAAAAGAATTCGATAAACTAATGTGGGCACTAGGCAAGCACAACAGGCCCATCGGACGCTTAGGTGCAGGACTTCGACCCTCCCACCTCTAATCTAATCTCTACTTCTTAGACCCTATGGACGTCAGTAACATAAAATTCAGCAGCTACAGTCATATTTGTGAAGGCGTCGATGGAAATATTTCCATCAGATAAACACCTGAGGCAAATAGGGATGAAAATGTTACAAATGAGATAAGCCCCTGAGGCAAATAGGGGATTCGAACTAATAAGACCGGAATTTATCTTGGAGCGGAAATGGCATGAAAAAGGGCCCACCCATGCGGCCTAATTGTGACCTAAAAAAATGTTATGAAATTGTACAATTATTGGAGACAATAAACAAACTAAGTAACTAGGTAAGTGTTTAACATAATATTAGAAGTTCCAACACCGGGCTAATTTGGCAAACATTTTGTTGTTGGATTTATTTTCCTTAGGTATTGTATAACATAACAATAGTCCTAATTGGTCATTCATATGACGTCCTATATTCAGTGATACCATGCGATTTTGATCCTTGAATACTCAGAAAATTATGAGCTTTTGGGATGTGAAATGTATGTGCTCCCTATATTAGGGGGTAGGCAAACTTTTGACAGTGCAATTTAAGTTACGACTATCAACACAACAAACTTTATTCAAGCCACATTTCTTAATCTCACCGAGCTATTAAATGTGTGCGAAAGTTGTTGTTCTCTTTGTAAGAATCCACGATGAAAGGCTAAAAGCTTTCCACAAGGCGAAAATTATTTTAGAACTGTTTTAGAGTGTATCAACGCCATCTAATTGTCAATTTAAACTTCTTTTGCAACTCATCACAAATGCCGAATTTTCTTAGGGGAAATGACGATCATGCGTACTAATAACTCTTGCATCCTCTAAAAGGTTTCTTTAAAACCAAAAACATTGGAGCTTTTCGGTCAGAACTTAAAGCTCATTAAAAACTGTGTATGTGTAATATTTTTTCATTTATGAAATTTATGGAATATTTGGTGAATCATAATTTTTGGTTGTTTTGCGAACAAAATACCTCAAACCCTCATGTGGCATAAACAAACGAAGAAAGAAAAACTAATAAAAAGTCGGTTTGCAAAACAAAAACAAAACGATAAACTATCAATTCTTCTTATATTTTCGTCTTATTGATCAAAATGTTAAATTGAATTATTCATGACAACTGGGATAAATTTCCAACGTTTTAATGTTCTTCGATATGGTGTGTGAAAATGTTAGGTAATAGGATTTCGTATATAACGACATAGAGTTGATAATACTGTGTCTGGAATGTCTGATTCGAAGGAGAATATTTTCTAAAATTGGAAACCATAAATTTATTTTCTGTTACATGCTTCTGGATAGATTAGATTTTTATATTTATGTACATACAAGAGACGATTTCGGTTGGCGAAGCAAAGGTTGAAATGTTGTTTTCGATATTTGGATAATATTATTGACATATTGGCAAATTTGTAGGTTAAAAGGTCACATTGAAGTTTTTAGATTAAGTTCAAAGAGTTCACTGTATTGAACGCCGATCGCCAGATGCGCATGCTGTCAGGTGACGTAGTTGATTAATAAAGAGTAACCCACTCTCGACATGCTCTTCTAGTGGAAATGACAGTCCAGTTTTTATCAGCTTACTTCAGCTTTCTGTTTTCGCCCCTCCTATCCGTTCCTTCGTCCGTCTGTTCTTGTATACCTACTACATAATTAGTTAGCTCTCATCACTACTTTCCTGTGCTCATGTCAATTGTTTTTTTAAGAACAGGTCGAAAGATTGTCAGCTGTTGAAGTAATTATGATGTTTCGGCAGAGCACCACAATGTGATTAGAAAATTACTTAAAACTGTTGGGATCTGACAGAAGATTAAGTATATCAATTCAAAAATACTAATTTTACCTGCCACTTCCACTTATTTCAAGAAAATTATTGAAAACATCCTCTGATTGAAGATAACCATATTTTTTCATTGCTTGACTGACTTGTCAAATAAAAAATATGTTTTTGTATCAATGACTAGATAAAAGTACGCTTTACAATTGGTAACTAAATTATTTCATGCATGCGGGTTAACCAAATAACTCTAAATGCCCTTTATTTCTCTCTTTTATTGTGATCATATTCCTGAAACTTTTTAGATATTGGAAACTTTATGCCATTGTTATTTGCAATTTCCTCGCAATTTTCATGTGATTTTATTTTTTCTGTCTGCGTCTGTATGTATGTGAAAATGGCTAGACAGGATACCAGCAGAGAAACTTTTATCATTTTGTTGCCTTATCCTTAATAATGGTAGTTTCGTCCGAGCGAATAAAGTTGATAATCCGAGCCGCAAAATGAAATGAATTTAATTACTAACAACAATTTACGGTCACCTTAGTTTAATTAACTTACAGTCGAATTCAAACAAAAAGCCACCGATTTCTTCATCTTTTTTCTCATATACCGGGGGGCTGTTCATAAATAACGTTCGGCCAAGTTGGACAAGAAACAATGAGGGGGAGGTGTGGGGATTTACCAAGAAGAAAATAATTGGATGGCGTCGCAAATTTCGATAATTTAATATCCGTGTCGTTTAAGGAAAGACAGTCTAACGAAACAAAACAAAACATGCTGATTTCGGCGTATCACGCCCTCACATACCAAACAAATATGTAATTTCATCAGTACACATACGTCTTGCAGGGCTATGTGTATATCAGCGCAGACACTGAACAAATACAATTTTTGAACTTTCAGCGCTAGCTTTTATACACTGAAAAATTTCCGCAATCTATTAACGAAACCTCTTCACTTTTATTTATATTTTTGGAAGTCTAGATGCGGCAGATTGTGAGATGGTTCATTTCTTGACCATTTACATTAAAAAATGAATGGACATGCACAAATCTGGATATTAAAACCGTGATTTTCTGATGTCTATATCTTTTGAAGGTTTTAAAGAGCAATTTCCGTTCGCAGAGATATAAGTCGAAAAGTTTCGCCAACCTTCAAAAAACCACTTTTTGACCATAAGTTCGAAAGTTCTTAACTGATTTTGCCCAAATTCAAATTTGTTATCATTTATTCAAATATCGTTCAGGAAAAAAATTATTTTGAAAATCGGATAAGATTTACTCGGTTTATGTAGAAAAAAACACGCTGGGCCCTAGTAGATACTCAGTTTTAGGGACCTGAGTGAGTCCAAAATCTGGAAATCGAAAAAGTTTCTTTCATAAATTGTCAGGCATGCCCAGACTTTTCAAAAAAAAAACTTTGAAAATCGGATGAGATTTACGCGAGTTATGTATAAAAGACCGATGCTCCTTCTACTCCCCTCCTCGAATCGACTGGTTACAAACGTAGTGGTAAACGCATGGAACTCGTACTTCGTATGGGTCCGAAAATCAACCGCACTGGTACAAGTGTATCATACAAATGATTTGTCACCATCAAAAGAAGAAATACAGAGAGAAAATACTTTGCTCTGTGGACCACCTAAAAAACCCTCGAATTTAGATAAAATTTTGAAAACAATAGGCGTGAGAGGGTGAAAAATTCTAGAAAAATGTGGACGTTATTTATGAATAGCCCCACAAAGACATAGAAATAATTTTTTTAACCTTTCTTTATTAAAATTGTAGAAATATTAGGTTTCAGTGATGTGTTGTCTACTTAATTTTCTATTTTCATTGAAATTATGGTTCTCCGTTGAAGAATTTTGAAGAAAATTGATAAAATAAAGGGATTTTTTATAAAAATAATTACAAGCTTTACAAGCTTGATAAGCCATAGGAGCTCCACCGGACCCGTACGATTAATAAAGAAAGTACAAATCGTTCTAATTTACTTTCTCATCACTCTAAACCATTTTAAACGATCGTTTAGTTTAGATTAATAAAATTTTCATAAGACAATGACATTACGATATAGACTGGGTTTACGTAGCCTTCAGCTGATGCAAAACTAAAAATACGTTATTTGTGTATAGTATGCACATCACACACCAACACATAAACAATTCACGCAGAACAGAAAAAACGTAATCCACATTCATTTTACGTATTTTACCAACGCTACTATACATTTCGCATTTCAATTTTGCTTCAATTTGCGTTAATTTTTGTCAAAGACTGCCAGTCTACATGCATAGTATGTCATTGGCATAAGCTGAAGTAGTTCGTATTTTGCAGACACAGAGTTCACTTATCTCATCATTAAATTCATTCACTTTGACAGAAGCCGATGTCGCACTGAACACGTTAAACTGATAAGTATAGAATTGAGTTGGCCGTTCACTGTAGAAAAACTAAAACATTTTATACATCAGACAGTTTATGCTGTGAAACTTTGATTATATTTCATATATTTTAAGTCGGATGTCAGAATTAGAAAGAAAAGTTTTGTAAAAAAGGAAAACTTTTGTGCGATTCTCAATGTCATGTGAGTCACTAATAAACTGAAAAGTTGAAGTAAAATGTTAACAAAGCATATCGTAGCGTCTGAAATGTACACACCTTGCATATTACACTATACCATCAGCTGACTGTGACTTTTTGTTAGAATATAACTGTAAGGTTAACCATAAATCTATTTAGTCATCTCGATAGAAATTTTACTAAACATCGAAGATATAAATGAGCTTGTTGTGTAAGAACACAACACAAAATCCTATTTCACCGAAGCATAGTGCAATTACAATTTTTTTCATGTCATTTTCCCATATTTTACTAAAGCTTCCTCATTGTAATTTAATTTTTTCTTTTTTTTTTGAAGAAATATTCACATTCGATTTACTTCAATTTGGTGTAGAAGCTATAATGGAAACGGAAATTCAATGTAAATTTTGGTTGCTTTGCTTGCGGAATTGTGAGTCATATTATGAACCGTGATTGATAGCGTTCAGACGTTCAACCTCGTTCACATTAATATTTACCACCATGAATTGCATCCAGTGCTTTGTCATGTCGTCATAATTACAACCCATGATGAATTTGAATTAGGTGCGCATAATTTATGTTTGTCACCCTCGAAATTTTCGTTGTCTAAGCAAAACATCCTAAATACTTATTATTTAAATAAACCTCAACGACGGTGGGCTACAAGTCAGATTAATTGAAAATGAAAGATGTTCCCCGAGGAAATTACTTGCTGACATATGATGTATAAGGTAAGGCAAGGTACTTTTTTTTTAATTAGAAAACCAATGCAAATTGAAAAGTTGCTTGCGGTTTTGAGCTTCAAAAGATTTGTACAGCGTAAACGATGAATATTTGTCAATTAAATCAGAAGAGAGGAAACTCGCTTCACATTAACTTTAAAACATTTTGGGATTTATAAAGATTTTTTTGAGATTTAAAGGACTTGTAAGTTCGAAAGAGATAATACCAGGGATTTACAGGGTGGCTTGAATGCCGCATGTGAGGAGTACAGGATGAAGCTAAGTGTAGGGAAAACTAGGGTCATTCATGTCGGCAAATCCTGGAAGAAGCTTACAGTTCAAATGAGGAAGACCTGCAGTTGGTATCGGAATTCAAGTACTTAGGAACCATTTTTTCAGTTAGTTAGGGAATTTGATGAAAGGAGGAAAATTGGAAACGCGGTGGCTAGTCAGTTGAGGCCACGTGTGTTCAACAAAAAGGAATTAAGTGGTGAAACAAAGTCAGCTACTCACAGTTAGGAAGAGTTAGGTGGACTGCGGATAACTCCTGTATGATCTGAAGGTTTCTGATATGAGGGTTCTTACGAATATAGCAAAGGCTCATCGAAGGGAGCAGTGGGATAATCATATTAGGAACAACGAAAATTAGGAAAAATTTAGGAGTTTCGCTAGTGAAAGAGGAAGCAAGCTCAAGTCGTCTGGTTTGGGCACGTTAAAAGGATGTGACTGAAAAGGGTCTTAAATGCACAGGTCCCTGGTATTAGCGCAAGGCCCAAGGAGAAGGTTTATAGATTCAATTATGTCGGATTTAGTAGTAAGGACTGTTTCACTGAGCGCACAATCCATCTCCTTGGCGGGCGATAGAAGGGCATGGAGGACGATAGTTCATCATTCTAAAGTTGCGGCTTAAAAGACGCCAATAGGTGCTAATGGTCTATAAAGTTTGATAATGATGATGAGTACGAAAGATGGAAATTTTTGGACCCAAACCGTTCCTCATTTAGCAAAAGATTGGGAAACACCCTTCAATCATTGATATCTTAAGTGGTTCCATGCTTTAGACAATTTACCCTATAACCCAAAAATGCGATGGATAGATGGTGTCGAAGCAGATCTGCGGAAGCTCTAGGATTTCGGAATAGATTTAGAAAAAGAATAAGTTTAAATTGAAATTTAAAAGGTTTCGATTCAACGATCAATCAATATTTTTGATGAATGATGTAAATAAACAAACAAAAATCGTGCGGGTCTAGTATAACTTCCAAAAAATAAATTTCAACTAAAGTCTCAACTGACTGGATGCAGCCATAAATCTTAAATTCAAAAGTTTTAATTTTACTTTGGGAATGGTGCTGTAATTCAAAATAAAAATGGTGAAATAGAAATAGGTCTGGCATAGCGTTGGAATAAAAAAAGGAATATATTATTTGGGGATTTATGCAGTGCGTCCCCAGAGCGTGCTATTGATGTGCTCGGTCGATATTTCTATTCTTTTTTTGGATTTTTGTTTGGAATTCGTTGGAAAAATAATGTACTACACCTTTAACTAAGTCGAAAAATTTTCCTGTATTTCTTACTCTTGGAAAATGTTCCTCGATTTCTTACATCGTGTGTTCCATGTGGGTCCCATTAATAATTATCAACATCCATTTTTTGTTTGATTTCTTGTCTTCTATCCTCTGACAATGACTCTTATATCGAGAAACGACAGTAAAACCGATTTTTTATCTACGTTTGAATAATGAAAGTAGTTTTACTGATATTTAGGATTGCAGAAGTCAATCGAAATCATTATCTGCGCTATTTCAAATTTTTAAGCATCTAATTTTAGGTTGCAGCTCTTAACTCTAGAACAGAACTCTGAACGAAAAAATTTGACATAACAACGCTTTGAAACAGATCAGGTACTCCCCAACCACGCCGGTTTTTAAATCTGGTAATTCATCGGATGTTGTCAATTATAGCCCAATATCTGTTTTGCCAGTTATGAATAAAATCTTTGAGAAACTGATATTTTCAAGCATTGTAGGTTTTCTCAACTCTTCTAGTTTCTTTTACTGTAAGCAGTATGGATTTAGATCCCTCAGTGGCACTTACATAGCACTATTCGA
The DNA here is from genome assembly GCA_029228625.1 of Pseudolycoriella hygida. Taxonomy (NCBI): domain Eukaryota; kingdom Metazoa; phylum Arthropoda; class Insecta; order Diptera; family Sciaridae; genus Pseudolycoriella; species Pseudolycoriella hygida. Next base: position 22,137,184 of record CM055406.1, on the reverse strand, counting down.
GTTAGTTGACTATATCTCTTTCCATGTTGACAAAGCCAAAGTTGTTATTGGTCTTTTTTTAGACCTTTCTAAGGCCTTTGACACTGTCAACCATGCGTTATTATTGGAAAAGTTATCAATTGCTGGAATAAGAGGATTGGCGCTGGATCTGGTTACTGATTATTTGAGCAATAGTTTCCAGCGTGTTGTGGCGAATGGTTGTGAAAGTCGTTGGCTGAAGGTTAATTTGGGAGTTCCTCAAGGTAATGTTCTGGGGCCACTCTTCTTCTTGATCTTCATCAATGACTTGCATCTTCT
>CM055406.1:22117628-22136387 GCA_029228625.1 Pseudolycoriella hygida | reverse complement strand
TAACTAGACTGGCGCCTGTGCACACTCCCAGAAGTGCATGAACGTTGAACGCCAGGCGTTGCCTTAGCATTGCCCGCGTTCCCCTTTCGGCACTACAAGTTCATCCCTTGTGTCGCTGTTAGGCCCATCATGATGGATGGGAATAACAGCACCAGTGGGGATGAACAGCGCTGGGTCGCTATCTAGTTACTCGCCACTTACGAATTACGGCAAGTGTGCCGTAATCTTCTAACAACAACCACCGTCGCTCGATCATGTGGTCGGACTAGCTACTGTTTATATAATTTCGGTTATATCAATTACCTGGGTACCTTGTGAATCCATATTTGTATCTTTACTTACATGTTCCGTAGATTTATTCGCGAATTGCGTCTTGTTCTGTCTGTGCCTTGACATCGGTGTGTATGCCAAGTTTGGTCGTGTAAGCGTAACTGGCGTAACTTAAATTATTAATGATGATGATCGGTGTATAATATAAGGCTGGGCAGTAATCATAAAGCATTGGCGAGTGGTGTTTATGACATTAATGTTTGTAACTGTACTTTTCAAGCAAATCAGATTTCAGATTTTACACCCCAAAAATTTAGCTTTGCGTGATGTATGGAGCACGAGTTGCCAAATTTTTGCGTGGGAAATCTGAAAGCGCAGAAAAATTATTGCGTTGTGAGGGTCCGGCATTTGTGACGCATTTTTTAGTCGAATGTGAAAATGTTTCACAAGAATTTTTTCGTTCCGAAGCTGCAAGCGTCACCCAAATTGATACCAGTTGTGTTGGAAGAAAGGACGAAGACCTGCGTCACATTTCCCTTTTAAAAAGGGTTGTTGTTGTGATATAAGCCCTTTTGGAATTAGGAAAATTGTTTCTGACGAATTATATATAGAATTTTTTTAAGCCGGCGCCACCGCCAAACCGAGTCGCGGCGGCTACTACTCCCATGATCGAAAATGATCGACACAACTTCCTCTGCAACATATCAAAAGTTTTCTTTTGAACCGCCGCCGCTAAACCGAAGCGCAGCGGCTACTACTCCCATGGACGAAAATGATCCTCACAACCTCTCCTCTACAACATATCAAAACATTTTTTTGAGCCTCCGTTTTGGCGGTCACGCCGATACACTACACACCCAACCCACAACCTTCCCTTTGACACCAGACCTCTATCTCGAACACAGCACCTTGTCTCATACAAAAGATGCTACCATACACATTACACAGACAAACACATTCATCATTAGAGCCCTGGCGCTCAAACGAGGTCGGTACCCCCTCCTTTTTTAAAATTTCATAAAATGCCCACCCGAAGGTCCCTGCAAAATTTCAAGAAAAGTTAATGAGCCGTTTAAGAGCAGCAGCCAAAAAAGTCGTTTTTCATACAATGGGAACTAACTAACGTAGGATGTTTTCATTAACTTTGGCTTCTATGAAAATGCACTTTATTCCGACTACTGCTCAAACATTTTGACCGTTAATAAACACTGTACATTAGTGCTGTTTGTAGATTTGTGTTTGCTACCACCAGAGGCCTGTGTCATCATACAGTGAAATTTGACAAACCAACTCATGGGCATCCAACGAAAGGATCTGCGCTTCTCTACATTCCGATTTCAAGGTCTGTTTTGGGTAAGCGCAGAGTTACTGATGCTGGAACAAAGTTGTTCAACTTATTAGCGCTTGAAATAAGAACTTCACTCACACTGTCAAAGTTTTGTCGTTCCTTGAAACTACATTTGATTACGAATTCAATTTTGCTTGAATTTGTATGGTCGGTACAGGAGTTTATTTATTGATTATGTTTGTTTATTCTACCCTGGCACCATGACCCCCTGTCATCCCTACCATTGACCGACTTGTAGTGAGATATAAACCTTGTTCGAAATCTTTGGATTTCTTTGTGATTTTTCTTTTGATATTTCATTGATATTTAATTTTCCTTGATCTTAGTTTTTGTATTGTATTGAACTGAACTGAACCAAAGTCTGAAAATGAAAATGACCTCAGCTGATCTGAACTTAATTGCCTGATCTCACCTGACCTGAATATTCACTAGCCTCCTGACTGAACTGAGGTGAAATTGTTCTGGTATTTGCCAAAATAGTGAGATGAGCTCTATCCAGGTTTCAGCTTGATTCAGATATCAATTCATAGACCTAATTTCACGTAAATGTGATGGAGTTCTGTTTAGATTATTATGTTCGTAAAAATATCTCTATTATAGTTATAAAATTAATGTGGTTGCTGCAACAATATCTGAAAAATTCATCATTAAACCTACGAGAAACACTTAAGATTGACTACGAAGTTTTAGCATTTTGTTGACTTGATTCCGTCTTTGTTCGTTTGAATGTCATGTAAAATGTGATGAATTAATGAAAAAATTTCCTCCTTCTTGAACATAATTGGTAAAATATTTGCCTTCCTTAATTAATTCAAGAATTGCTTTTGAACATTAGTCGTTTGTTCTAGGGAATTTAATGAAAAATGAGTTGAAAGTATTTCTCTTAGCATTTTGTAAATGTTAAAAAGGTCAGAGTAATCGATTTAAACATATTTTTATACATTTTCCTCTACTTTTATTACAATAAATTGAGTTTATCTTTTATTTCCTTATTTTCCCATTTTTTTTTTCCTTTTTTGGAATGTGTTTTAAAGTCATTTTATTTGCTTCATTGAATTGTGCATGTATTCTAGATCCGTTTTTTACTTCCTCAAGTTTGTAATATTATCGTCGGCATCTATAATCCCCATGCCTTTATTGCAAGGAGCTAGATTCGTGTACGAACATTTTTTAGGGTACAATCGTTGAATCATAAAATCTGCCGGAATATGAAGAAAAATGTTATTTTCTGTGTTGTATAAATTCTTTTCTCGTTCCAAGTATAACTACCATTCCCCCAGTGATATTTTCCAAACCATTCAACAATACGATATAATAGTACGGCAACAAGGCAATGCTCAGAGGCAATAAATGCTTACATCATTCCGATATACAATTTAATCTTAGGTACACATTCAACACGCACAACACATCCCAATGTACACAATGGATTCTTTTTTTTTACATCTTCTTCATGCATAATTGATGTAAAACCAGCCAATTTTCAGTTTGATATGGAAAATTGTTTTTAATCGAATCAATACAAATGTTTGTCTAAACAACTTTTTCCCTTTAAAAGCTTTGAAACAAGGGAACAAGTTTGTGATAGCGGAAGTAAATGAGAATGATGAAGAAGTGAAAAGCATCTTCTCAATTGAGATATTATTTTTGGGGAAATTGTTGTTTTTCTGTGTCAATTTCAACGCAAACAAAATATACCGACAATAATAAAACTTTCTCGATTTATTTTTTTTTCTTTTTTCTGTGGAATTGTATTCGCGATGTATTTTTTAGCTGTCTATTTGCACGTACGAATATCTCAAATTCATCATGTTGTTCTCCCATATCGGTGAACAACTGTTGAATTTTTTTAATCATTACTCGCACTCAGGCAAATATCATCATACTTTATGGACTTTCAATTACCTTTCGGTGCGAGGTTTGAACATTCTTTGAACGTGATTAACGAGTGCAGACTGCTAGCCTTTACAAACCCTTCCACTAACGTTCCTAATGTGGTTATCCCACTTCTTACCACATTGACCTTTGCTATACTCCTAAAAACCCGCATGTCAGAGGTCTCTGACCAACCACAAAAGCGATGTTACATCTAAGTATTTATAACTTGTTGTTTGTGTGAGATATCTCACAAAATTCGCGTAAATAGATCATACCATGCGTAAACGATACATCCAAAGGTATCATATGCACATGCGCGCTGCATGCGAGAACTTTGGTTATGTACGAAATGTATTTTATGAAGTTGAATTTTGTGGGATGAATTGGATTGGTATTAAGTTACAAACTAAGTGGTTTGGTTATTAAAATACATTCTTCAAAAATTTTCAACAAAAACCTTAAAGATTGGAGTACACAGAGAGGGATTTTCTTTGTAAGGGATAGGAGGTAGGAGGAATCTATAATTGAGTCACCCCACGGGAGACCTTTCGACATAATCCTTTAAATCTCTGAATTAGCTGAAAAGCTTTCTCAACTCATCCACAAATAAGTTGCAAAAATCTTGACTTGTTTAACTTTCATTTCAAATGTAGGACGTGTCGGTGCAAGCGACAAACAAAAGAAACGAGGATAAATTATTGTCATAACAGCTTGCTTTCAATCTTCCCTAATTGCTATTGTTGTGCGTTTAGAGTTTTTCTTTAAAATTTGGTTGGGGTGGGTTCTCCCGGCCGGCTTACTACTCTCACTTTCATACCTCAGAAAACTTTTAAAAATATTTTCACGATATGAATGATTTTTGCACGTGTAACCCAATGGTATGGTTTTTATTTGGCGAACATGAAAATTTAAACTTTTGTTATGCGCGAATTTACTCAAAATTCTAAGCCATTTCAAGCGATACGTGCGATTACCATCGACTTTTTTTTGGTATTTTTTATGTGTTACTATTTTATTGCGGGTTGTTTAAGTCTCGAAGCTACATAATTCTTTTTGAAGCACATTTTGATGATAAATAGGCACTTAAGCGTGCTGTTTTCTATGATACGTGAATGAAATATAAACGTCGGTCCGACTTTCTCGCATTCTATGGCAATAATTATTACACATGTGCTCCATTCGATTTTCAAATTGAGGAAATAAGAGTATACTATGCACTTACCAGTTTTAGTTATGGTGCCAAAGAGTTGGCTTCAGTAGATACAAAATTAAGTAAACATATCACATGCAAGAGTTAAACCTTCTGGGTGGTAAGTTTTGTGTTGTTTGCTTGATTGTGTTGCACAAGATGAATATTGATGAGGAGATTACAAAAAAATTTGGGAGACCATGAAAGCTCCGTCATATCAAAATTTTTGTCCACGCGTCACACATGTGGTGTGTTCCAATATTTTTCAATCTGGGCCTATTTTAACGCAATTTATTTTTGGTGTGAAGACGGTGACACACAAATCGCTCCCACCGTCCATTATTATCCCTTACTTACTTTCAGTTTACTTTCCTCAGTGATCTGCGGGCATTGTATTGGGTAAACTATGTGAGTCTCTTTAATGTACTCTCGAAGAATGACAGGAAGCATACCGCCTGGGAACTTTCAAATGGATATCTGCTGTATAAATTCGAAAAATCTGTCTGACAAGCATGCATATAACGAAATGCGCACGTACACGTGGGAGTGTTACTCACATGGAGTTATATACTTCATAGTATAGTAAGTTTACTAAGTATATATACGCGAGAGTGTGTTGTGCAAACTTGATATTTGCTTGATATTCATTATCAATTCTATATTGTTCCCTACTTCACACCAACACAGTCTTGGATGGATTGGGAAAAATGCTAGAAGCCGCGATTCTGAATAGACTAAGAAAATACACAGAGGGCGAGCACAGACTGTCAGACGAACAATTCGGATTTCGAAAAAGGTGATCGGCGATTGAAGCCATTAAAAAAGTTATAGAGATAGCCGACAAGGCGTGGAAGCAAAGAATTCGGGGAAACCGCTTCTGTGCTGTAACGACGATAGATGTCAGAAATGCCTTTAATAGCGCAAGTTGGATGGAGATAGCCAATGTTCCCGATTTCCTCTCTAGGAAGCTGAAAAGCTACTTCGAGCGATGAGTGCTAACGTACGATACTAATGAAAAGAAAAAGACAGTAGACATCACAGCTGGAGTACCACAGGGATTCATATTAGGACCAACCCTGTGGAATGTAATGTATGACACAGCGCTGCGGCTGAAACTGCCAAGATGCGCTAACACGATTTCTTCTGCTGACGACTTGATCCTCACGGTATCCGCAACGTCGAAGATGGAGGTGGAGGTTGTTACGATGGAGACGCTAGAAACTGTCGAAAACTGGACGACAAAAAATGAAGGTGGCCCACCAGAAAACCGAGATCATGCTAGTGAATTGAACATCGACGGTGAAGAAATTACATCCACTCGACAATTAAAATACCTTCGAGTTATGCTGGACGACAGCAGAAATTTTAATAGTCATGTGGACTACACGTGTGAAAAGGCAATGAAAGCCACCGCAGCTCTGGCCACAATAATGCCTTGGACCGCGCAGCAGCAAAAGGAGGCTCCTAGTAAGCGTAACCCTGTCGATATTGTGCTACGGGGCACCAGCGTGGATACAGGCGCTAGACACGAAGAGGAACCGGAGGAGGCTTGATAGAGCCCAAAGGATGGCAAGCATAAGAGTAGCAAGCGCATACCGAACGATATCCCTAGAAGCGGTATGTGTCATAGCTGGGACGATGCCCATATGCATAACGTTGACGGAAGACGACCTGTAATTATAGAATATGGAAGCATTTTATACTGGAAGATATCATGGCCCTCACTCTCTTCCTTCCATGCTGCATAATACACTGACATATTGCATAACACTCACTTATGGTATACAAATACTATTTGTTTGTATACGAATATTTGTCTTACTATCTGACTGCAGTGGTGGACATTCAGAATCTAGTTCTTGAACTATTTGTCTCTCTGTATCTATTTGTGTCATCAAAAATGGTTTGAAAAAAGATAGCGCGACGTATATGTAACTTCTAGAATTTTTTTCTATGTATTAAGACTCAGCTTACCTCAGCGTAAAATATCCTAAAAATGTTCTCTGTTCGACTCAGCCGAGAGGCAATGAAACTTTCACTTCTCGAGCTTTGCGGCTCACTCATCTATTTTATGTATGAACCAAGAACCCTATGCGTTCACAAAGAATTAATTTTATTAAAGTACAGCTTCTTAATTGAACCCTGACAAAGTTAAGAAAAAATTACATAGCACAAAAGAAGTTATCATCTTAAAACAAAATTGCTAGCCTAAGGGAAATTTTTAGATTTCATCTTGTTTGCAATATCGTGTTTTAAAAAAAATGTGTCGACAGTTTTGTTCCTATATCTTTCAAATACGTCTTTCTCTCAATTTATGATAATCTTGTTAATCTGTGTAGTTACATGCTGTAGCCCTACATTACCAGACGGTCTTACTGAAAACTTCTTTCATATTATTCTTTGATAGCAACAAAGCTACAACATCCCATTACAAGGATTATCATATAATTTAACAGCATTGTATAAGTGTACACTTATAAATTGACATTTTCATCCGATTTGGGTATCCTCTGTTATCTTATTTTTTTCTTATATAAATCTTCAAACACCTTAGAATCGTACGTATAATGGAATTTCGCGTAACAAGGTACGAAAATAAAGGAAAAATCACCCGTGTGAGACATCATCTAAGGAGAGCAATCAAACAGGCTCTCAATTATTTTGACACCTGCGTTATTTTACCATGCTATTTCAAACGCTTCGGGTAAACTCGAAACAAAACTGCTTTCACTTAAGAGAAATGATTTTTTCATTTTTTTTATATGTTTGCAGCTACCATAAACTTCTTTGGAGCAATCATATTGTACTAATGACAAACAACATTCGCTTCTTGAAATCATAATAAGTTTGCTGAAATCATATTACTTCAGGCCACCCGTAGACTAATTTTTTTGAACCCAATATGATTGGAGAAAACATATTATGCTTAGGCTCATCATACTGACTCGTCATTGACTGAGTATTGAACTAAATAATTATATTGAATGTGTCAGGATTAAGTGGGGTAGTGAATTATGCCAATTTCTGGAATTGAGGGTAGTTAGATCTAGTTAGACAACGTTCGTGGAACAATAGTAGATTACAGAGGGAGTTGTGGAAGTAAACCATTACATAAGGTATCTATTTTGTGAAATGAGCCAAACTCAAGAGAGTGGTTTTAAGTAAAAAGCTTTGAAAACTGCTTTTTGACGCCTGCTCGGGATACAACTGTACGAGTCAAAGCAGTTTTTAACACAAGTTGCTTAAAAATACACGAATGAGTTCGCGAGTGTCACGAAATGAATATATAACTCCACAGTCGGTACTTTTCGCTCGCTCATCAGAGGTGTGTCAAAAAAAGACAACTATACCAGGCTGTGGGGTTACATATGGATGACCGAGTATGAATAAATTGGAATGAAAAATTGGCGCACTGGTGGGACATGAACCCACAACCTTGCCGGGACGATGCTCTAACCAATTGAGCTACCGTTCACATTTTTCATTTCAATTTATTTTGAATGTTATTTTGTCAATGTACTTATATAGTGACCTATACGTTCGTCGACAGAGCGTATTTTCCTATGTCGAATGTTCAATTTTTGTTGTATAGTATGAATTCGTAGCAATTTACGACCATTTCACACCTTGTTGTTGCTTTGATTATGACACTTGCAGTAGTCCATATTATTTTAAGTGAAGCAACCCCCAATGTATACTATTTTACTCAGTGTCCGATCCAAAAACGCGTCATTACACGTAGAGAAGTTTCCGGTGGGTGCTCTAATGTAATAAATAGTAATGAATAACTTCCGGGGGTGGACATATTATGCATGATGCATAAATAATGACAAGTTTTCGGTGGGACAGTGAGTAAAGAATCAACTTAGCATGTTTTGTCTGATGAAACTTCAGGTAAGTCAAAATAGTAATTTTCTCATCTGAACTATCACTTCGTCTTTGTTTGCAAAAATGATATACTAAATTGATGTGTTTTTTTCGCGGATAAAAACGGTTATTTACTACGCACGCACACAATAATATCTTCGTCCCAGAGCAAATTTTCCCTTGGAATGAAAGAAGCAATTTTCGCGCCAATTTTGTGGTGAGTGGGTATCAATTTTTGCAGCTCAAATGTGAAAAATACTGTTGTATATTGGAATCGGGACATTAGTATTCAGAACTGAATAGTTAGAACAACCGAAAATAGGTCAAACAAATATAAAGATTTACGTTGTTGTTTTCAAACATTATGTCATTTGTTCATTCAATTTTTTAATATTTAGAGGAAGAAAACTTTTTTGTAAATAACATAAGCTGAGCAAAGTTTGGAGGAAATTGATAGAAGAAAGTTCATTGAAAAAGTTTGCATCAAACACATCCGTGAATAATAATGCACTTCGAGCACAGAATAAGTAAACATTTCCTGTTGTGTACACAAAAGAGAATCTTACGATTCATGAAAATGTAATCCACCCACAATGTGCACTTTTTACCACCCACTATCGATATCGAAATCGAAACACCCAACATGTCTCTCTCGTTGCCTTAGAAACACCTACAATATTACCACCCACTCTCTATATCGAATCAGAGACGCCATGAAATTCTCTCTCGTTTCCATAGCACCGACTTTACTATTTCTCTCATAGAATCGCAATATTTTGCATTTGAACTTGAATTTGAGATAAAAGGAGAGCAATTTATTATGTGCGCTTGCTGATTCGTGTCATAGGTCGAAAATTTCTACGTGGATATACATGTGATTTTAGAAGAAAACATTTCTCTGTGAGCTGTACGTACATTTAATAACTCCCACAATTCAGTATACCGAGCATAATGAACGTAATACCATAAAGAAAAATTATTTTCTTGACTACCTTCGAATGGTGAAGCGTTTGAATGACAAACTTAAGGCAGATCAAAACTCTTTCAACACTTCTGTAGGAAATACTTATTGTAATAAAATGAAATTAGGTGTGAAATCCAATGAGACTCCCTTAGTTTTTATGTTTACATACACTAACAAAATAGTTATTTGCATAACTAGTATGAAAAGTCCAGTTTGAGTTGAGTTTGAATTTTGTTGAACAGAACTATAGCGAGTGACCATGTCATGTGAGTGTCTTGTCACCGAACCTAAAGTGGTGACAGACATCTTTGTTTTTCTCATAGCTGAATTAACGTCTCAACATAGAACTACTCCCTTTTCTTAAGTGGCCTCATCCATGCTTTCATAGCTGTATACGGACAAACATAAAACTAATAACACAGTCTATAACCTTTTCTCATATCCTTCTTAGAGTTGTTGTAGGCTACTTTTGATGCTAAAACGTGAAAAAGATTCACAATGTTACTTATGATGGGCAATTTTTTACGCGTATCTCGGCGGCCATGAGATTTACATTGTGTTCGGTTAACCGAATTAAAGCTTCAATAGATTTACAACAGTTGTAGATCACTTCCAGAAATTTTCTACTCAAATTAAGGCAAAAATAAACAAAAGTCCCATAAAGTTTAATGAATTCCTGCGTAATGTCTGGTAAGATAATTGCTTTCATGTAATAAAGGACGAACGGCATGCACATAACATTTGGTGAGTCAGCATAACTTAAAACATTTCCTCCTTGAATTCAAATTGTGAATAAGTAAACAGTCGAGAAGGAAATGGAAATTATTCCTCTCGATAATGAAATTTTCTTTCCTTTTTTTCCTCCAATTTGCTTTACAATTTGCTGCTTTTCCACCGACAATTTTCCGTGTTTACAAATCCGATAAAAGCAGTAGCTCCATGTTATAAGAATATTCCAATAATTGTCATTCATATAACTGGTTTTAATCAAGAGTTTAATTGACGGTTGATTGATGATTTAAATTGTAAATGTATTATGTGTCGTCTGTTTAAAGGCTTGTCACTTAATATTGGGAGCAATATAAAATAATGAACTTAAGAACTTTATAGGATGAAAATATGTAATTAGTTCACTTCAATGGAGACTTGACGCTTAACAAAATTACACTTAAAGTGTTTTAAAAGCTTGAAGTGATATGTAGGGAAGAATTTCATACGGCAGAATCAGAAAATTTCTAATAAAGAAAATAGCACCAAAACATAAGGGACTGTAATGAAGATATTTACAGCGCTTAGGTATTTTCTGTCTTTTCAGATCATCTCTTTTGAAATTTCGTACGTACCCTGAATATAAATTGAATAATATTTGATTCTATTATTAGTTTTGCTGGCTTTGCTCCTCCTTTATGGTAATTATTTCTCACAAAATCATTTATATTCATAATGAAACTAGAGGTACCTCCGATTAATTGTATTTTACACAACTAGTTTGAGCGAAGGTTTTCTTATGACAGTTAAGTTAGCACTTGGGTGTTAGACCCATTGCAGTCGACTTGTCAATTCGGAGTCGATGTCAAATATGGCTGAGAGGCAGCCGTTCACGTAGTGAGAACCTTCGTAACGAATCCGGAAAATCAAAATAAAATTTCGTTAAAAATGGACTGCAATGCAATCCGAATTGAATGTGTGGTACCAGGATGGCAGTTCTTAACATCGTTCTCAACGATTTAATCGCGATGTCACATAACATTGGCCTAAACATCAATTCAGCTAAATGCGAAATATTCTTTCATTCAGGCAATATCGACAATGATGTCGTCAAAAAATTTACTGCAATGGCTCCTGACATACACCTTAATTTACTTGGACCTCGACGTTGGTTTCGGACATTCCGCCGCTGCTATTATGGAGAACGCTAACATCATGTTCGAACGTTTAGGAAATCTGCAAGCCCATTCGGTATTCTTCCTATCAATAAATTGTCTTGCGATCCACAAACTTACGTTCCTCATTCGTTCATCACCTGTCTGGAAACATAAAAATTTTATTGACTTGTTCGACAGTTTGTTATTGACTACGCTAACATTGAAAACTAACGCCCAAATCCAAGCATCTTTACCTATCGCCTTCGACGGTTTAGGCATACGATACTGAAAGACATTGCACTACCAGCCTATCGTAGCTCAGCGCATGGCGCCTATGATATCGTCTCTCTAATCCTCCTGACGGATCATCATTCGGAAACATCGACGAAGTTCTCGATTTCTGGAATGCATTAAGCAATAGATTGCCTTTCATTCCTTTCCGCCAGAAGCAGCGCCGTATCTTCACACGGACCAAGTGGACCATGGTCCAGGGCGCTGAAAAATCGAATCTTAAAAAATGATACAACTGCTACTGCACCATAAAATTCACTTTCAGAACTGGATGGTATTTAGGCAGTTGATAGTAGTAGTTGTTTCACTTTAGCTTCTACGACTCTTCAAATTTGCACTAAATTCGAAAACAATCAAATTTCTGAAATTTATGACTTTTTATGGAAAAACTCTCTTGAACTTCTGTTTAACTACCAGAACCACCTGATTACAGGGTCGTAGCTATATGGATGTAAAGGTGCTTAGCTCACCCTGAAAATTGCAGAGATTTCAAAATTAGTCCCGAGAAAATATTTGTGGTTTATAAAATTGAAATTCATTTAGAATTCTTGGTAATACTTAACGTGTTACTTTACTTGACACCAAAAATAAAAAAATTCGCTTTTACTAGACGTTGCGCTAAATATGCAAGATACGGCACTGGCCAGAAGTGTTGGGACCTCATTAACGTCAATCGTATTATAGACGAAGATTAAAATATTCCAACGACATCGCCAGATTTAAGGCTCCAAAGAATCCAATGCTTGGTTAAACGCTGTTCAATGGAAAAATACTAGCACATTTCTTGACAACAATTCTGTTTCAGTTCGCGTGGCTTTACGACTCGGCGCACCAATTTGTCGACCACATTTTTGCACAAGCGGCATCTACTGCCCACGGACTGAGCTGCCAGAAGAGCACCGTTAGGCTCCACAGGCGCGCCGAAATAAATAATATTCTGAGTCGCTCGCTTTCTTTAATAAACACTCCAGGAACCTCCAGGTCTTCTCGTTACGACGGCTAAACATCGTACGGTCTAACACTTATCCCCTGGTCGACATTTAGTAATTTAGTATAGGACGCTACCTGCTGAGACACCTTACCCGACAACCACGCAAAGACCTCAGCTAAGAGGGCTAGAAAAACCGCGGAAAACGATTCAAATTACAAACACAACAAGTACACTGAACTGAAGGCAAACAATTATATTTTTAACGCATTTGCCTGAGAAACTCTCGGTCCCTGGTCGACAGATGCCTTAAATTTGGTTCACAAAATCGGTCCGAAAGAAATTAGTGGCGACCCTCGCTCTCATAGTTCAGCGGGCCAACGTCGCTTCGATCTACTACCAAACACAAGATTAGACGAGATTTTCTATTTATTGTGACAAAAAAAATTATGTGCGAAAAAAATTATGTGATCTATATGATAAAAAACTGTAGATAATTTCATAGTTAGCACTAAAGTTTTCTCAAATCTCCTGCTAATTTTAATTGGCATTCGTACTAGAATCTTAAAAAAAATCATTTTTGGGCTTAGATACTCGAACGGATCTTGGGAAAACTTTTTATTTTGAGTTTTCTATAGTCCAACCGAATCTTGTGAATATTTTTCATTTTGTGATCTTTATGGTTCACATTTTTGAAAATTGAAAAAGAGGACGAAAAGAGGACACTTTTTCATCAAAAGAGACGACAAATATGAGTCATAACTGATCTAGCATTACACGCAATCGTTACTTTCAAACGATTTTTCTTGATTTCCTTTCGTACGGTCATTACCAATGACGCATAACCAACTTTGACACAGGGTCAAACTTAGTTTCCATTTTAAATACGCATGACTCCGTCGAAAGCTAAGTTTCTTATGTAAATTACGGTAGTTTTGTATTGTACTTTTCATTGCTAGAGTCGCCGAAAGTTCATGAAAAACAATGTTTTAAAGTATTAGGCTACAGTGAGGAAGTGAGTTACAGAAACAAGAGGACTAAACACTTGAAGTTAGGCCTATTTGTCAGAATTATCTAAAGAAATTGCCTCGCGGCGAGAATTTTTGCGCCAACTTGACCATAACTGATGAGATTCTCTAAAACGTTAGAAGTTTTAAGAAAAAAGAGGATGAAAGAGGTCGTTTCATGAAAAAAGTTTAGAATTTTTGTAAAAAAGAGTAATTAGACCGAAAAAAGAGGACATGTCCTATAAAAAGAGCAACCCTATCTTTATAGCCCAACGGAATTTGGGATTTTTTGACGTTAAAGCGAAATTCCCGTTATTTTGCTTACAGCCTAAATTTTCGTCTCATTTCGTAAAAAAGAAACTTTACTCTAGCTTCGTTATCCACCTAGGCTTTCTTCGTGATGTCTCGAATTTCTCAAATCACTTTGCTCGTTTCATTACTTCACATCTAATGACAAAAACAGCTACTTTTTTAACTAGTTGCATTAATTACTATTTCACTGCACAACTGGGTATTAAGTACTTTTCGTTCCAGAGTCGAAGAAGGCAGGCGGGAAGTAAAGTGTTTTTTATCCCAGTTTCTATAAAAGTGAGGAGAAATAACGTATTTTACTGTCCCAATCAAGTGAGGAAATCTGACGTTTTTTGTCAGTGTGCGCATAAAAGAATTTTTCGGTTTTAGGACGTGATTCTCCATTATGTTATAACAATTTGAGATTACAACCGTTTCAATGCTTGATGCAATTAAGTTAGAATGATTCATGTGATGTGTCAATGTATCTGATGTATCTTCAAAACTAGTAATCACTGATAATAATTTCAGGAAAATCATGGGAAAATACATACGCTCTAGTTAACATAATTCTGAAAAAGAAGAAAAATACAAAAATCAGTGAAAAATCTCAGACAAAATTGAAGCGTTTCAAGATAATGAATACATTACGATGACTAAATCAACCTCAAGCTGAATATAATGTTGGTTAAAGGATTACATGAACAACATTTCCTTTGGGTAATATTCAATACAACGGTTGTTTTCCTTCACCTTTAAAATGTTCCTGATATTTATTCGATCCCATTATACCAAAATTATATACTCAAATAGTCTATACACATCCCTCACATCCATTCTATTTATTTATGTGGCTACTTTTAGCATCATGGAATAAGTCTACTCTATCAGTTTATTTAAAATTTAGTAAAGCAATGGTTCGAGGGAGGTTTTAGTGTGGTAGTTTGCAGTTATTTGATTTCTAACAAAGCTATCGAATAACATTGAATACCTAAAGTAATCCTTCACCATTTTCCCCTAGAATTCAGAAATTATTAAAATTTGTACCAAACTGGCTGTCAATGAGAGTCTTTTTCTGATGTCTTTACCACGTTCGTCCACCCACATCCACAGTCGCCTACACTAAATTGATTTTTTAATGTTTTCGTGTCACGTATGACTTTAATTGATTAGGAGAAATTCCCTCATTTTTCTTGATGATTTTGATGTAGTGAATTTTTCGGGATCAAATTGACCTACATTTTGGCGATGAACACAACAAGAGCTCTGCATACAAAGTACAATTTTGAAATTATTATTCTAATTCCCCAATGCTCAAATCTTTGCCGTTTGCTGCGGTAAAATTGATTACGTAGACGCAATACTCTACACTTCCATTTCCATATATTTTTCCGCTCGCTTGTTAACTTCATATTCACAGAATGGAGCTATTAGTCTCCAGCGAAAACTCATTGTTCACTGACGTAACAAGAAAAGGATATTCTACCACAAACTGTACATTTTGTTTACCCCGTTTCGTTAGTGAAATTAGTCAGATGGCACAAATAGACTCTATGCTTCATACTCGAAAGTGTGACGTATAATTTTTAAATTTATTTTCCGCTATCTTGAACTTCAACCCTCACAGAATAAGTTGTACCTTTATTTTCATATTTTTACATAATCAAACTTTGCCTGTAATGTGCACCAGACCTGACTACTTTGCCAAATAAGCTTTCCTATTCCGTATAGTAAGAACATCACATTTCGAAAATTTATGGTAGGTAATAAATTCGTTGCTAGTCGCACGACAAAAGTAAACGAATGTAAAGGAATAAAATCTTTTTGTCGTGAAAAAGTCAGAGATATTTTATTCAATTTTAAGAGAATAGAAAACGGCTTCATATTCACATACACTTTGACAAACTCGTACGAAGCAAAGGGACAAATGCATTTAATTTTGTCTTAGGATTTCGCTTCCACTTGGGGTGCCGGAATATTCAAAGTGTTTTCAGTCAATCAAAATATCTGATCTTCTGCTTTTAGCTTTAGAAAATCTCTCGTACCAACAAGGAAGCAAAACGATTTTTCATGAGAAAGTCTTACTGTTGCACTGTTCGGAGCATCGTGTATTTTTAATGCAAAAGGATTTTCTTAAAAAACCCTCAAGGGATTTTTTTATTAAAAATGATTTTCAATCGTTTTCTTTGATTTTCTTTGTGAATTTTCGAGGTTTTTCAAGCATTTTTACATGATTTTTAGGGATTTTTTTTTATTTTCAAGGATGATGCCCAAGGGTTTTCTTGAAATTCAAAGGATTTTTTGAGGATTCTCAATGAATTTGAGGAATTTCTTAACAATTTACTTTCTCTTGAGTGCAAAAGGATTTTCTACGTTTATCTGCCCCTCGGTTCAGAGAAAATCTAATATTTATTTTTTTGTTTGTTTTATTGCCTTACACTTTTGCGGTGAAGCGTTTCGTGGTCTGGTGTATATTAACTACGTCATTAACGATATCAGGAGCTTTATGATTACTTGATGTAACGCATCTTTATATCACAAATCCATTCCTAACATCAGTTACACTTCACAATAACGCATAATAACTTTTCCTTAGTCTTACATCAATTTTCTATAAATAGAACCTTCTTTTTAAGGGGTTTATTCTCTCATGCTGAAATTTCTCAAAAATGGAAATTAGGCTAAAAGTTCACTTGAAAAGAAGAATTCAAATACATTTGGAACATTCATACACAACACATCCCACACGGGTCTAACGACGCTTCATGTGAATTTCACATCCGTAATGTTATAATGTCAACGCATAACTTTTTCTATCATGTTCATGTTAAAGGGGGTTGACGTATTAGTGGAAACGTGATGTAGTGACACTTTACCCTTATGTCCTTGTTATATATTTGTTCATACAGATATGAATTTCCCTGGAGAAGAGTGATTTGGACTTATACTGAATGAAATTTTATTGTTAGATTCGTGTACATACCGAAAGTAAGCCTTCATTTGCAATTGTATTTTTAGCACCAGAGAAACTAATCAAATATTTCATCAATTTGATGGAAGGAAGTGAGCAAAATGTAATTGCACAACATGTTGGCACACTGGGAATGCGCTATATATACGTATACGTATACAAGGATTTTGCGGCTAAAATAATACTCGTCTCAGGAAAGCGTCAGTCGTTTTCGCTATTCAAAACTCAAGACGAAAGAAGAAAAAATCATTTGGAATGAAGCTACACGAACTCATGAATATTAATTTAGTCTGATTGAGTGGTTTTCGCGGAAATTACGAGGAGTTCTTAGCAATTTCAGCTTCAAAATAAACCAAGAGGATGTATATACAACCTTCTCACAAGTTCTATACGATTGCTAGCGTCTGATTTTCATAAAGTATGTGTTTTATTGAGCATGAAAGAAATGATGTTGCTGGTGTGCTTTTCAGATTTTAAAATTGTAAATTTGCTGTCTTATTCCTGTAGTTTACTTACACTAAAGGGCTGTTCATAAGACGTTATGTTCGCGAAGTTGGGGTAGGTTCAGCAAAACGTGACGGTCCATAAAAATATGGTCAAATTTGGTCCGTTATTCGTGGGAAATGGGGTGTAAAAAATTCTGAAAAGTAGTTTGTAAACGTTGCTATACCACACTCATTTTCAGATGAGTTACACTAATAGAATTTAAGTTCGAAATTTCAATATTATCAACGGTTGTTGGTTGCTTAAATACTTAAATTTTCCTTGTAATACTGAGTCGAAGTGATAGCTATCGCTATTTTAAAAAAAGGTGCGTTATTGCAGCGCAGCAGCTTGTCTCACGCACCGCCTTGGTAGACTTGATCTATTCTACACGTTCGTTAGCTTTTCCAAAATTTCATGACACCAAGGGAATGCTAAAGTCATCGAATATTATTTGAGTTTTCGCATATTTTACTTGCATTACCACAGATTGTTATTTTTTATTGACGACGAGAGTAATTTATTTTCTTGTTTGAATATTCAATGAGCAATTGAACATCAATTTGTGTAACCCACAAAACATGTCCATTAGGGTAAATAAGCAATTTCAACTTAATTATGGTACAAATTTTGGCTGAAGTAATTAACACAATATATCATCCAATGAATAAAGTTAGCAAGTCGACTAATGCATTCTTTTCGTATACATATGCCTTTTACGACTGATCAGAGCAGATTAATAGGTAAAGTATACTTCTAGGGGTGGACTTTTGCTACTTTTCGGATATAATGACTTGTCTTATTTGAGTTGTAGATTTGAAGAAGGGTAGTTTTCCATCAAATAATGTTTTCTTGTAATAGAACATGATGCCCTGGGGATTCATTTTAGTGTAACACTTCGAATTTCGGTCCCGGAATAGGTAAGTTTTGTTCTCTGAGTTCTAAATGTGAAAGCGAAGAAAAATGTCTGATTCTCAATCAATAGTTCATCAGAAACTCAATTGTTGCCGAATTAGTGGGATTTTTCGAGTACCATTGAATTTGAGCAAAAATAGAAAGGAAAAAGGTCACGTGTCGATTGAAAGACGGAGAAAGACGGAGAAAGAGTGAATATTGACTGATTGGCACGTAGTCAAGGTGAAGAGTGGGTAGGGCTTACTTGTAGTCATCGGTTTATCAATATGAGGCGAAATGTTTCCATCACTGGAACTTTAAAATTGAGCCATAGAGGATGCAGGCTAGTTTATTGAAAAAATCTGTAAAACCTGTTGAATCAAACCACCCTGGATTGAACGTTTGATGTGACGAGTTAAACGTAGCGGGTCAGTTACTTCTACTAGGCAAACAAAATGTCAACTTCTACTCAGAAATACATGGACGTTTTCTTTTAATGGAACAATAAATTTA
>CM055406.1:22079581-22117128 GCA_029228625.1 Pseudolycoriella hygida | reverse complement strand
AATAAATCAATCAATCAATGGTCGATGGCTCCCGCTACTCCCCCTCGAATCGGCTGGTTACAAATGTATTGGTAAACGCATAAGACTCGTACTTCGTACGACTCCAAAAATTACGATAATGTCAGCACTATTTTATACTAAATAAAATTAACGGATATCATTAACCGGCAAAATTTACGTATTTAAGAAGTGAGTGGGGGTGAACTACTTTCGATGATGATATGTAAAATCTTCAAAGATTCGGCCCGTTTTCCGATCTCAAAGGAAACGAATCGATTTAATTTTCTTCGTTATATTATCTAAAATTTCAATTCATATTTTATATTTAATAAATTCATAAGATCAAAGTTCAATTTCTATTTTATTATAATGCGAAATATATTACGGCAAGTCAAGTGACTGTCGTCCTTTTGAATTTAAATTGTCACCGAAGTAGTCGTTATCAATACGAATGGTTTTTTTTTGGGACACCACAGACAATAACGACAGTTTAGTCTGAAAGTTCAAATTGGACAGAGAGTGGAAGAGACAATTGATATTTCGGTTGTGCGAAGAAAAATGTACGAACGACATTGGAATTCTTTTGGGGACGAACCGAAGATGAACTAACGTCTAATATTCATTCATCGTATATGGATCTGAGGGGATGTAGGAAAGTCGTGAGTAGACTTTAGAGTTATAATTTAGTTGCCTAAAGAGTCGCTACAGATGTAAAGTGTGAATAAATCATGCGGTCCCAAAAACGACTCATACTGTCCGTAGTCTAACTAGGGTGGACATATGAAAACCTTAACATCTGAAATTAGTCCTTTGTTTAAGTTCGACTCAGTGAATTCATACGACTCTTATCACAACAACTTTTAGCGGTACCTCCTATTTCATCCGACGCGGCATCCATTTTTGACACTTCTTTACTGCCGCGCTTTAATTTCCTGAGTAGTAGTATTGTGTAACTGTTGTTTACTTATTTGTCTCTGTTTCCGCTTAACTTTCTGTATCTCAATTGAGAACACAAATTGTTTACATTTTTGCTAAATATTTACTTAAACAAATGATGCAACGATCTATTGACGAAATTCGTATCCTTTCAAATGAATTTTTATTGGAAATTGATTTTAGGCTACCATGCCACACAAATCTGCAACTCCATTTTGTTTTTTTAATTTAATTTTAATTATTTATTTAGTGAAACATTTTCCTTGACACTATGGAAAATCAAATCAGCTTTCAAGTATCGGCGTATATTCGCAAAATTTACGAATTTCAATCGAATGCAGTCGGAAGTAATGGACAAAGTACTTCACACTGGTATACAATACAGAACAACATTGAGTTGAAACCGAGACACTCATCAACTAATGAAAATTTAATTTTATTGAAGACAAGTCTATTGTGGTGAGTGCCCCGACAGGATCTGGAAAGACTGTAGTTTTGGAATTGGCGATCATAAAATCATTGAAAACAATGGAAGAAATCGAATACAAAGGTGATTTCAAGTTCATTTACAGTACGTTGCGTATTTAAAATATCTAACTGCAATGAAAAGAAAATTACCGATTTTCAGTTGCTCCCATCAAAGCACTATGTAACGAAATCGCTGCTGATTGGAAATTCAAATTTGACCCACTTGGAGTGGTGTGTGGTTCGGTGACTGGTGACGACAATGATTTCGATTTGAATACATCAAATTACAATATCATTGTCACAACACCAGAAAAATTTGACTCATTGAGTCGAAGATGGAATGTTTGTGATTACATGAGCACCATCAAGCTACTTATGATTGATGAGGTAATTTTTTTTTTCTAGCGTAAAATAACACTACACCAACGGAGCATAGAAAGTTGCATTTCCAATGTGCGTCTTATTCAAGAGACGCATTTATTATTCCTTTAAATAAAAGTTTTCGTAATCTTAATCTGAATTATGAATTATACAATAGAGCGTAAGTGTGGCAGCTTGAGGTTAAAAAAATTATAACTTTTGAAATATTTTTTTATGAATAGACTCATAGAACAGACCATATTTAAACCTGAGAGATGTAGATGACCTTTGATGTGTAAACAAATCTTCATCAATCATCGTCGTCCTTTGTAGACTTTTCGGTTGAGAGACTTTTTGACCTACCATGAGCATTTCCTTGATATTAATAGCCAACTTTCTCCTTCCAAACATAAAGCGTTTTATAATCAAAAATTAAACTAACTTTCCTCCGTGCCGACAGGAAACAATACATTACATTGTGTCATACGAAAGTAATTCATGAGGATACAATTTTGTGATGAGAGCCAAGCTCACAAGTGTTTTTTTTTTGAGCAACAAGTTTTGGAACCTGTTGTCTTGACGAGTGTAGAGTTTGCGTACGAGCAATTGGTTGTGATGTGTAGTTCCATCCCTACCGCAAAATTCTTTTCAGTGCTGAGGGCGTTAGTAGTAACTATATGACGATCTTTGCAATAAGACCGCGAATTTGCATGGAGTCTCTAGTAGTAACTATATGATAAAAACGTAAACAAATATGGCTGACATCACGACTTATGTATAATGTTTTATTGACGGCAGAGGCGAAAGTTGAATTTTTAATAAAAACACGAACCGAACCCGATCCGAACCCGATGCAAAATAAAAAATTCAAACACGACCTGCATCGAACCCGAAACCCTGACCCGAACCCTAACTTTTTTGAGAAGATTTCATTCGATGTTTTTTAGACTCGATTTTGAGAATATAATTGAGTGAATTGATTTGTTCGGGTCGAGTTTTGTTAGTTACTTTACTTTACTTTTTCGGCGCTACAGCCTTGGCCTGCTGGAGAATTCCGATCCAACGCTGCCTGTCGTGCGCCGCGTATTGCCAGTTTCTTATTCCGAGCGTGCGAAGATCTTGTTCGACGCCATCAATCCATCGAAGTTTTGAGCGACGAACTCCTCTTCGCCCTTTTGGATCATTACGGAATAATTTTGAGGGGGCTCTGTTTTTATCCATACGTGCTAAATGTCCTGCCCACCTCAGCCTTTGGACTTTCACCACTGGCACTATATCCGGCTCGCCAAAATCACGTTCCAATTCAAAGTTATATCGCTGTCGCTACCTCTCCCTCTCGTGCATCGCTCCAAATATGGTGCGGGGTACCTTGCGCTCAAACGTTAGGAGCAACTGTTCATCACTTTTTTTCATCGCCCAAGATTCGCATCTGTAGATTAATACTGGACGGATATAAGTGTTTTGTAAATATGGCAATTCATTTTCTTCGATATTAACTTTGAGCTTATGTTTGATTAGACCATGATACGTCTGTGAATTTCAGGTGTATTATCACCATCTGACCGTATCAGCGCTCCAAGATAAATGATCTCATCCACCACCTCGAGGTTGAACTCTCCAATGCGTATTTTGTCTCCCTTTTGATTGGCTACCGCATTCGGCTCGGTCTTCATGTACTTGGTTTTAGATTCGTTTATCCCTTTTGCAGAATCAGACGAAGGGTGAATATTTGGTCAGTTGTTGAGCGATCTCGTCTGAATCCGCTTTGATAGTCCCGTGGATTTAGTCCTTCGAATAGCACTCGAGCAAAAACTTTGTAAGTCGTGTTCAGCGAGGCAATTCCACGGTAGTTTTCGCATTCGGTTTTATCGCCTTTCTTGTGTAGAGGTAAAATGGCACCCTCTAATCACTCGTCAGGCAAGTTTTCCGTGTTCCATATTCGTTTTACTAAATCATACATCACTTTTGACAATTCCTCACCACCCATCTTCAGCAGTTCCGCTGGAATATTATCGGGACCGAAAGCTTTGTTGTTCTTGACTGAGGCTGCTGAGACTTCCTCCATTGTTGGCGCTGCTACGATACGACCGTCGTCGTCAAGAAAGGAAACATAGCTATCATCAGTCACATCATCATCCCCGTTGTACAAGCGTCAAAATGCTCTTTGAATCTCTCCAAGACATCATGTTTTGCAGTTAGCAACGTTCCGTTTACTGCTTTGCATATGATTATTCGGGGGTTGAATCATTTCCTTTGATTGTTCATACGTTTATAGAACTTTCGTGACTCATTTACGCTACACAATCTCTCTAGCTGAACTAGCGTCCTATCTTCGAGCTCTCTCTTCTTGCGCCGGTGCAAACGTTTTTCCTCCTTCCTCAGTTCTTTGTATCTCGCATCTGCAGTAACCTTTTGTTCTCTCGTTCTTGCAGTTTCCTTTCTTAATCGCGCTGCGTTTTTCGGGTTTTGTTAGTTGAAGTCTTCAAGCCCGACCGGGTTTTTAGTTAAGTTTTGATCGGTCCGCTCACCTCTAGTGTAAACACACATGTAATATTCAACTTCCGGATAGGGATGTTACAAAATAATTCACTATCTTTTCACATGAACTAGACTTTTGGGAGCAAATGATCACACAAAAGTTAACGACTCTTTCCTTTTGATTTAATGAAAAATCATACCGCTTCGCATTGGCACTAAGCTCTATGTCGTCGTTTAGGTTCATTTACTCAATGAAGATAAAAGAGGACCGATTCTCGAAGCAGTTGTGTCGCGCATGAAATGTATTCGACTGAAATTGAACCAACAGCAGCATTTAACAAATAGAATACGATTTGTTGCCATATCTGCTACCATTCCGAACATTGAAGACTTGGCATTGTGGTTGGATGATAAAGACAACACTCTCTATCACAAGTAAATGAATCAATAAACCGATGTGACTATTCGCCCGCGTTGGTGTGATGTTTCAATCAGTGGAATTTCTTTGCGGAAGTGAATTTGAAGAAGAAACAGTTGGCACAAGATGCGGGCATAAAGTATTCGATCCTACGACGCTGATTTGTGTTCTAAAACATATTCACTCGCGTGTGCGAATACCACCGAAATAATAAATTTGTTTCCCTAAATTAAGCACCAAACTTTCTTAGAGTGTCAGATGACTTGCGACCAGTCAAATTGGAAAGACATGTTCTTGGTTATCCATACTACAATTCCACACCATTCCGTTTCGACATGAATCTTACATACAAATTACCAGCTGTCATTGAAAAATATTCAAACAACAAACCAGCCCTGGTAAAAAGAAAACGCCTCTCCTGTTTGGCTTTGTTGCTCATTTTTTTTTTTTTTGACTCGACAGATATTTTGCAACTCACGACGATCAGCTGAAATGGGGGCTACAACAATTATTGACAAATTACGTTTCAATTTTTCCGATGAACAGAGACAAAAGATAATGACTTTGTCGAGTCAAGTCGAAGATCTCAAGCTTCGAAAGACCATTACCAACGGCATAGCATTCCATCATGCAGGTTTGTGTGCCAATGACAAAAAATTGATAGAAGATTACTTTCGATCTGCAGCATTACCGATTTTATTTTCCACTAACACTCTGGCCATGGGTGTTAATTTGCCGGCATATCTCAGCGTGATAAAATCCACAGAGGTAGAACAATCGTTTTGGAATCTAAAGTCGAACTAATATACTTGATCAATAGATGCTAATAGCGGGAGCCGTTCATGAGTTGCCTGAAGCAGTTATTCTGCAAATGATTGGCCGTGCTGGTCGACCACAATTCGATGATCATGGAGTTGCAGTTATCATGACACAAAGCAATAAAGTGGTAAGTTTCTCTAAATTATTTTATTTTTTTTAGTTAAGCGCAAACATTATTTACAAAATTCGCTTACACTCAACAGAACATATAATTTCAACATTTTTATGCGATTTCAATCCATTTCCAATGCATTCTTCACATAAAAATGTTTCAATTTATGTTCTGCCGACTGTAATTGGATATAGCACAAAAAATACAAGAAAATCGATCTATCCTCGAATTGGTGGTTTTTCTGAGTATCAAAATTTTAATTTAAAATTAAAAATCAATTCCGTTGATTTCCATTATCCTTGAAGGGGGTTTGCGTTGTCTTGGAAAGATACCTTAGGCACAAAGCCACTCTCAGCATCAACTGTATAGTCAACGGTCATAAGTCGACCATCAGGAAGCCAAACTGAGTATTTACCGGTAACCTATTTAAAAAAAGAAAAACCATTATTTGTCTGAGGTATTTTCGCGAAAATCTTAAATTTTAGAAAAATAAAGCTTCATATCTTTGGAGCAACTTGACCTTTTTGGTTTACTTTGTATACATACTCTCTGTAGAAACTTATATGGCAAATTCCATTGGTAACACATACATTGTCGCTACTACCTGGGGAACGAATGTGTTTTGTCTCACGTTAATATAAATCACATTGAAAGAGATGGAATACGTCACCCAGGTGACGATACAGATGGAATTAGCCATATTCGACTATAAATCGGTCTAAGTTTGGCAAACGCCTGCTTTCTACTCTATGTCATACCGACCGATGCTCTAGTTGTTGAATTTAATAGTGTGAAGTCAGGTGTCAGTCAGAAGTCAGATGTATGACCTTAGTTGCAAAGTACATGAGCCTTTTTCTGCAACTGTTTTCCTGAGCTTCGATCGAATGAACAAAATTCATTGAATTCTCAAATACGAAAATAAAAAATCTCGTATCATAGAGAACAACTAAACGCATTAGTATATATTCCATTACGGCTGGTAAGTCGTTCAAATTTATCGACGTAATAAATGTTATAAATTGTAAATTTTAAATTGAAATCCGATTAAATTTATTATATTGTATTGTTCCAAACAACCGACCAATAATGCCAATATTACTGTTGCTTCAATGCTTGCATAATGACAATCACTTTGAACAACTGCATATTAAGCTCTGCATTTGGTTGCATCTCCCATGAATAATATTCAAAATATCATTCACCAATGCTGAATGTTCATTTGAAAAAAAAAGTCTATAAATTACCTGGACAGTTTTAACATTAAATTAATATGTTCATGTGGTATATTGCTTGTGAAAAACCTCATTTTTATAGTCAGATTACATGAAATAAAATCAAGTATATACGCTGCTGTTGGTATTACGAACATAAGATTAGAATTAAGCTCACAAAACCACCGTACAAATGATGATGTATTTTTTAATTACGATCTGATTGGAGTGATTCTGATGTTTTGAAAGCGTGGAAAATAAAATTGTTTGCTTTATTGGGTCACGTTATTAATGAGGGTCGGAGTTAATTAATTGGTGGCTACCTTTCAATTATGTCAATTTGACTGCCACAATCACTCAAGGGTTTGAGTTGCAAAGTTTATGAATAGCTTGATCCTGTTCAACCCCAAATGCAGGAGAATTCTGAGTCCATTAACATATTTGGATACGTTGCCGCATATTTTATTGGACAACAAATCGCTGTTAAACAACAGATTACAAGGAAACTGGGTTAAGATGAAATATTCCTTTCGAACAGGGAACTTTGTTGTCCGAATCGAAAGGAAATTTAACGCGAAGATCGCCCTATCGAGAACAGGTATTAAGTCAGTATTCGCTTGAAAATAGATATGATTTGGTATGCAACTTGATTACCAAGCCAGATTTATGGAACAGGTCGAACAATTTTGAAATTTAATTGAATTTAGTGAGATTCGCGAGCAATGCTATTGACACCATTAAGTGGTCAACATGTCCTTAAAATGTTCTTTCCTTCTCAAATCTAGCTTTATTGGCACTGTGTGTGGGAGAATATCACTTCAGATATGGCTACCAGTTCAATTCAATATTCGTGTGTAGTCAAAGGTGTTGATTGTAGAACAAAATATTTTGAGTACAAAAATGACGCCAAATCTATTACAAAAAATATTCAACTCTACGTCAAAATATTTTGTTCTATAATCAACACGAGCCAGACTCACCACTTCTACACTTCTCACCACTTCCTAAAAATGTTCATTTATTGCTAAAATCATAGTTGCGAACACTTGTCGAAATTTCAATTATTTTATCACACTAGTGCGTAAAAGCGGTTTAAAAACAGTACAAAAAAATTTATCACACTAGTTCGTAGAAAAAGGTTTGTCGCACTAGTGCAAAAAGTGACCTCATGTGACACCGAAATAACGCACGAAAAATCGAGTTTTTTGTGGTGAGTTGCAAAAATAACTTATTTTCTCGTAAAAAATTTCTCACTTTAAAAATTTTGAGAATTTCTTAGATAACATAACTATATATTAATAGTAGATTATGCACCTCTGTCCAAAATGTTTATTTTGACGATTCGGGAGCTACATACCGAGCCGAAGTCAAGATTTATAACCGCAATCGTCAAAATAAACATTTTGGAAAGAGGTGCATACGCTGTTTTATCTGCCGAGGAAAGATATATCGAGATAAACAGTTTTCCCCAGGGAGAAAAATGCGAGATTATCGTTCTAGGCAGATAAATGTACATTTTCATGTTCGCTACATGTACGAAAGCACTTTGAATGTACATTCAGTGTGATAAAGTGTTAGCTTTTGAAAATGTTTTGAAAGGTCAATTGCCAAAAAGTGCCACGAGATAGAGTGATCACGAGATTGGCTTTGCCAATATTCTGAGGATAGAAAATTTGAATATTATCGGAAACATTAGAATGAGAGCTCCATAAAATTTAAGAGGTATGGCTAGGTTCAATACCGAAACTTTACAAATGTGGTAATTGACTTTACAAATGTGGTAATTGAATGGCTGGACTGTACAAATTTTTGGAAGAAATTAAATTTTTCCCTGAACTATTCTTTGAGGCTACTGACACTTTTCAATACCTGTGTTCCGATATGTTTTGTAAACATTTTGAATGCTTCTAAGATTTATGTGTTGCATTAACTCATTTTCTCGTTTTCTATTTTCCTAATGACTCATGAAAACTGTGAACGGTTTCGTACGGCAAACTTTACTCAACTTTAATTGGTGAAAATAACTTTGTACGATTCGTTCTGTTAGTAATTATGATGAAAAGGCTCTTATTTCTTTTGATTAATTACTTTCGATAACAGCAAATATACGTTTGCTGCCGGAAATTCTTAGTTAAAAATATACAAACCTTTCCTGTTGCATCACCAGCTTCATTTTTATCGAAAAAGAGATTTTTTTCGGGATCCTTTACTTCGTATTGATATTCGTACTGTAAATAGAAAAAAAACTCCTTAGACGTCTCAACAGAACAACGGACGTTTATGTCAATTAAAATAAAAACTGAAATCTTACTTCGCAAACACTTTATACACATAAAATCAATGTGACTAATGCACTAACGCATTAACTTGTAAATTAATTATTATTGACAACTGCTTGTTAAAATTTATTGTTTTTTCTTTATCTCGATAATCTCAAAGTTTGAATGAGAAAATAAATAAATAATTTCAATGTTATGGATGCACTTGCGCTATCAATTATCGATCGAATGCAGTCAACATTTAAAATGACTGGAAACGGCAACCTCTAAAATAATTTAATAGCTTCGAATTAGCGTAATTATGTTAGATTAAAAGTTTTCGTGCTTAATTATGTTAAGGACTCTAATTGGCACATCGAATTATATAATTTCCGAGGCATGAATCTCGTTTTTCTATACATTTCTCCGCATTGCTTTTTTGAAGTGAGTTTGGCCGTTTGGCGAGCTTTCATCAAAGGCAGTTATTTATGGTACGATGTGTGCATTTAAAGTATACTTCAACATTATTTTACATGCATTTGTTTGTCCTTTTCATCAGGAAGAAACTGACACTTTTCTTGAAACAAATGCAAGGGATATACGATTTTCAGCGTCACTAATAGTGAAACTTACCCTCGTGAGAAATTTTTTAATGACGTAAATAACTATTTCGTAACTCAATGTATATGAAACAGTGCGAGAAAGGATTTCCATATAACTTTAGTAAATGACTACATTGCTTCGTTGCGAAAAACGTCGTTCGATACACGTGTCGTATGATGGTATTTTATCGCACTCGACGTCTGTCGACCTCGGCTTCGCCTCGGATCGACATTTGACATCTCTTGCGATAAAATACCTTCCTCTGTACCATCAGGTGTGTACGTACGCGACGGTGAAGCCCAAGCGAAAGTACACAGCGAGTGTGTATTGGGGTATAATTGAAAGATGATTTGTATTTGCGAGAGTGTGTTGGTGCGCATGCCGCGAAGGTTTCGCTACCTAGCAATGCAAATACACACACCAATGTACTCTCGCTTATACAGCAAATTAATATTTCCTGACTGACGTCGGAAATACGGCGATGCAAATACTTCAGTTGACGACGTTGTGCAAAAACTGTCAATTATAAGTTTAATATGTACAGTTTGAACGCAACCTTTACGTATTTATAAGAACTGTACGGTGTAGAAGGCTACGTTCAGCAGTACATATCCAAAGTTTCAAATTGATTACGAAAGGTCGTCATGAAAATATTTATAACACAATTTAGATTCCTCATCTAGTCAGAAAACCACGTAATTTCGCAACGTGTTTCGCACTACATTGTTTAATTTGTAATTTCGTTGGTAACTTCCATCTAACTTTAAATTTATGAACAATTTGTACGATTGAGCAAGTAGACATTATTTTGCATTCATATAAAATATGCATTGTCTATGAATATGTTTATAGCCGATTGATTGCATGAGTAGCAATTCTCAATTATCGTCCTGTCGGTGTAGGGTATTTACATTTTTTCACATTATAACAAATCAGTGATGAAGATGAAGAATCCATACCGTAACTATACTTTTGCGACGTTTTATTTTTCGAATTAGCTGCATTTCAATGGGTTGCAGACTTTCTTATGTTTTATTGAAATTTTTTTATGAAATTATTAAACAATTGTTTTTAGCGAAAAACGTTGTGTATACCACGTTACAGCATGCAGTATTTTTAAGGCACACGGTTGCACAAGTGGCTCGGCAAAAATAGTTCTTGTGCAACTACAACTATATTCAAAGCAAAATAAATAGAAAACTTTTATTGTGACGCGAGAAAAGTAACCTCCAGACAAATTACTGTCTATTAACTACAGCAGGAGAACAACATGAGGTTCGTAAAGGCTAATAATTTCAGGCGCAATATATCCATTTGTATCAAACAGTGAATTTTTAAAATCATAACTTCAAGTGCTCATTCATTCAGTTTAGTGTACATACATACGCTGGCTGCAACACTTATAGGAAATATTTATTGATTTTTCTCTTTGAGATTAACAGGGAAACCGGCCTAGCTGGGCGAAGTGCTTTCGACCCGGTCGAATTGGCGGAAAAATCGAACAATTAACGAGGGGGAACCAACTATGTCAAATAGTGCGATAGAGTCTATTTGTTATTTGATCAATGACCACAAATATGGGCCGAAATGCAAATATTTGACCGTCGAATAGACAAAGTTCAAAAGTAAATAGCCTCTGAAAGTGCAATAGTGTGACAGAATTTTTAATTGCTGTTTCCTAATCGACAATCGAAGGAAAGTCATTAATTGAACTTGATAGATGTTAAATAATGAAATTAAAAAAGAAAACTAAAAACCAACTCTGAATGATATTGATTACTTAATTACTTAATTATTGGAAATGGCAACAAGATGGGACATTTTGAGAAAATTCTTGAGTGATAAGCTACATGGAAATTCATAATTCAAATCGAAATACTGTATGCCGAATGGATATTCTTACAGGACACTGTACTTCGGTTGAATTTTTGTGTAACTTCGAAATTTAAAATGTTTAATAGAACAGTGTTCATGCCATAAGCCAAATTTCCGTATAGAGTCGTGCGCCGGCGTTTCGTCGGCTGTGTCTTTAAGACAGTCTCTAGCCTCTGGACTACATCCTAGACTTGTCCAATGTTCAGCAAAAATGTGGAGGTGAGTTATACCTAATCGACTCTCAAAGACAATTTTTCTCGTAAATGTCACTGGAACAAATTATTTGAGTTGCACCGACTTAAAATCGATTGTCAGCCGAATGTTCGATTTTAAGTTGGCGCAGCGCAAATAATTTGTTCCAGTGACATTTACGAGCAAAATTGTCTTTGAGACCCGATAAGATACAACTCTTGTCTACATTTTTGCTGAACGTTGGACAAGTGTAGGATGTGGTCCTAAGGCTATAGACTGTCTTCAAGACCCAGCCGACGAAATGCCGGCACACCGCTCTATTTCCACAGAATGTCGTTCTGGATAAATAAAAAATATAAAAACAAAGTCTTAATGGTCCAAATTCCGAATAAAAGCTGAATAGGACACTAATTCCTGGAAGTGATTTTCCTTAGTGTTTCTAGATGACAATTGTTAAGAACAACAACATTTTATGCGAATCTATTTTAGTTTTTGTAAAACAAACGTTGCGTTGCGAGAAACATTTGAAATTTAAAAATTAATTAGAAATGTGGAAAACTAGCGAATTATAAGAGTAAATGAGAGGATTATGTGAGGACACTCACTTTGAAAACGCATAAATAACAGAATAACATTTGTATCCAAAGAAATCGCAATAATTTATTCGACAAAGGTCATTTTTGATAGTCTTTGATGTCGCCAAATTGTAATCAGTTTCTGTGTGTTGTGAAACAAAAAGAAATCCATTTGGCATCTTCAAATCTTCAAAAATTGGTCGAACAAAACATCCTATTTTAGAGTACACTTTGATATACCGAAACCGATCACTTTGCCGCTGAAGTATATCCCTTTTTCAAATATATTTTGCAATTAAAATCAATTGAATCACAAATCACTATTACTCAACAAAACAAAAAACAAATAAAAAATAAATGTTTTAATAGAATTAATCCTTTTTTTGTGATTACCGGTTCCGGAGCTACTGGTGCTCCTGCTGGTGATTGTGGAGCTCCATTTACAGCATACACGATACATCCCAAAATTGCTAAGTACTTCCACATTTTGAATTAAAAATTTTTTCAATTAAAACTACAAAAAATACGAAAAAAAATTGTATGTTGTCGGTTATCCGTTCTAATCCTACTAAGTTATAAACCGAATGATTACAGTCTTTTATATAGTATGGAATATTAAAAATATTTCGCTCAGGTCAAAGGTGTACACATCTTATATACATATCAATACACTGAGAATATTTCATACAAAGACATCAGTCACCTGGTTTTACTTTACTTTTCATTGCTTCTTAGCGAAGAGATGAGATGAGCGAATGCACTGACAAAGTAGGGATCCCCTACAAAATAGCATGGTTGTTAAATGTGGTAGGAGATCTAAATAATATTCGTGGTTTGCATTTGTAACACAGAAAAATTAAAAAAATGAATTGAGAAAACTATCAATGCTGTGGCAAAATCAGCGGTATAGGTCACCAGACAAAAATGTGGTTGAAGAGTTTAATGTTGGTTATGCATTATCTTTTCGATATTTTTTTTTTTCGTTTTTGGTATTACCTCTATGATGTAGTTTTAACCTTCAGGATCGTGCTTAGGTGAGGCTTCTTATAATTCACAAATATCTTCGTTTTTTCTTCTTTTTTTTTTGTTTAATTTAGTTCATGAGAGGGAATGCATAAGACCTGTTATGTGTATTATAATTACATTCAACATTATGCGACTTATTATTATATTGGAAGTTTAAATAAAATAGCGAAAACTGCTAATGTTTTTTTATTGAGCAATAATGTTTAAAAATATTTGGAATTTATAAGTAAATTTGCATAAATCTTTTAATGTATGAATCGAAATTATTGAATAATTTATAACTAATTAATTTTAAAGATGAGATAATAATTTATTGGATTTAAACCTAATGTTCGCCTGTGCACACTTCGAATAATTTACGATACAATTTTTACGATTTATGCACACGCTCATTATTCAAAAATCATCATTATTCAAAAAAAATAATATAAAAAATTAACTGAATATTATATTCAATAGAGGTGTCCAAATATTTGCAGTAAGTAACGTCCGACGCTGATAAAGTACTTCCTTACTGATTTATTCGGATATTGAAACCATTTCTTGATTCTGTTTAATTTTCCAACTTTTTTCTGTCCCAACAGCTCGTCTCGTTCCACTTGGACATCCATTTAGCATTTTTACATACGGTATGCTTACGCCTTTCGTAAGGAGTCGTTAAAAGGGTTTATGACCAGGAGGGGGAGGAAGTTCTGAAAAATTTGAGTTTTAGCGCGACGTTTTTTACGCAGCCTATGGGGTCTTAGTAATGCGGACGATGGTGAAACTGCTTTAAGTATCCCGTCACCATCGAATACATTTGTTGTGATTGGTGAATGAATATGTGAATTGAATATGTGTGCTCTGAATATGTCATCTGTTGTGATCGGTATTGTTCACAAGCGAGGACGGATCACTGCATCCCATCCTTCGGCGCCACGGTTCCTCTGTGACGTTTATCAACTGGTAAACTCGTTTCAATATTTTTATGAACTTTTTATTTTTGCGCAGGTTATTTACACCGCAAAAACCTGCGCAGAAGTAAAAAGTTCATAAAAATATTGAAACGAGTTTATCGTTAAAATGCGCATATTTTCTCTTTGAATTGAAAGCCATCCACTGACGGAAAAGGTTAACAAATAATGCATCCCCTGTCGGTGTGTTAGTAGCGTGTATAATTTGGTTAAGACCGTATATATGCCGTTTAAACCAACACAGCTAAAAACTAACTAGTTGTTTAAACTAATACTCCTCCAGTCACACTTTAAAGTATCGTAACGAATAGGCGTGTATATAAGCGGTTATACTAACACTGGGGGCTTCCCCCTATGCGTTTACACCTCTTGCGTACACGTGTAGTCTATGCAGTAATACACTGTTACCAGCCATCGGGGTAATTTGGTATCCTGGATAAAAGTTTCCCTTGCATTTGCGACATTTTTACCGAAAATTGAAAATAAAGTTTTGCTGTGTTTGTGACAGATTTTCCAGTGAGTTCAGATTTTCTTTCTTGCGAAACACTTTCTACATTTTCCATTTTAGGGTACAGATCCCAGACTTCCAATTTGGATTCAGAAATAAACACTCAACTGTGCAACAAGTTCACCCATTGACAACGGTGATAGAACAATCATTTGAAAAAGAGGAATACTGCGAAGCGGCTTTCCTTGATGTTTCACAAGCTTTCGACAAAGTGTGGCATGAAGGAATGATTTACAAGCTGAGCAGAATTCTCCCTGCTAACTACTGTCAACTACTTGAATCCTACTTATACGACAGGAAATTTAGAATAAAAGAACAAGAAACCTACTCCAATCCAAGCAGGAGTACCCCAAGGAAGTGTACTTGCCCCGCTCCTATACATAATCTACACAGCAGACATATACAGATAATGTCCTCATTGGCACCTTTGCTGATGATAAAGCGATTCTGGCCACTGATACTTCTCAGCACAAAGAAATAAACAAATTGCAGTTATCCTTGGACTAGTGGACTAGAGACTCAACGAGGTTAAATCCAATCACATCACTTTTACGTTGCGTCACGTTAGCAACCACCGTATATTACTGAATGGAAATCACGTTCCGCAAGCGGAGTCAGCAAAATATTTAGGCCTACATTTGAACAGCAAATGTAACTGAAAACATCACGTGAGACTGAAAAAACAATAAATGAAGCATAAAACGAGACAAATGTACTGGCTCGTAGGTTATCACCCCAAAATGAGCCTCTAGCCTAAAAGATTGATCTATAAATCTATCTTCAAACCAATCTGGACGCATGGCTCCGAACTATGGGGTTGTGCGAAAAAAACAAATACAGAGAAAATACAAACAAGCCAAAATATTTTCCTTCGCACGATTACTAACGCATACCGCTTTGTAACAAACAAGGAATTACATAAAGACTTAAAAATCGAATGGGTAGAAGAAGTAATTCGTGCTAATGCCACTAAACACGAAAAAAGGCTACTTAATCACACCAATGTGGAAGCTATCCAGTTGTTGAATACAACCGACGAAGTGAGGAGGTTGAAACAAGTCAAACCACATGAACTAACCTACGGAAGAACATCCTGAAATCTCTGGAGTCTTCGAATGGCAATCTGGGACATGACAACCGTAGTAATAATTTGACAAATTGTTAAGATTGTACTATCCTACCAAATAAATGGTGTTTTTGAAAAAAAAAATCCATTTTATTTCTTCTTGGGGGGTCCCGCAATCTTTCTAGCCAGGACGAATTGACAGGAGGGATGTGATGAGTATTTTTACAAAGCCGTAAGCTGTGACCAGTGAGCATCCCCCTTCTCGTCGTCGGGTCTGTATGGCTTAATAGAATCCACAAAGTACGAAACAAAAGAAATACTTCAATCACTCATACTAATAATCACAAGATAACATATGCAGGGGACCCGTACGCATCAGAATAGATGTGGCAAACAGTATAGATGTGGCAAACAGAATAGATGTTGCAAAAAGATTCGAACGTATCTGTTGCCTAAACTCTTAAGTGTGTGAAATTACGTCGATATTGGATTGGAAATTGCCAAAAGGACAATATTGAAAAACCCGTCCGAAGAAACGGTGCAAAAAACATCTCCAATCCTTAAAATAGCCCGAAATAAAAAAAAATGGAAAAAATTTGAAAAAAAAAAATGCACTAAGCCTGAACCTTAGAACCGACCTAGACCACTTAAGAGAGGCATCTGATCCATGCTTCCACGAACAAAAAAGTTAACCTCTTTTTTCTCTGCAACTCTGCTCAAAAAACCTCTTCATTAAAGAAATATTCCCAAAAAACCACAAAATATCGTGTTGGATCGCGTTGCGTGAGTTGGGCCCACTCTACCTTTTTCGTATATCAGAATAATATTTTGCTCGTTCATTCTATAGCTCGACTAAAAGTCCCACGGGAAGGAAGTAATTGGCCAAGGGCAAGAAAACCTTTAAATCTCAGAAGTGTGAGGGTCAGCTTTTGTTTGATTCAAAACTCAATTCCAGATTTTTGACTAATTTAGTACAGATTTCTCGAGAAACATTTCATCATATTTTCGCATAATTGGAATTGACAATCACATAGTCGAAATTTTCCAAAATTTTTTTTTTTAAAATCGGTTTTTTCTTGCGAGTTTCATGTCAATGCTAAATTTTCTAGCCGGAAGCACATGAAATTCATTACCATTTATAATCTGTCATTAGCTCAACTGTTCAACTTGATTTTCAAACGCTGATTGTATTTTTCTCAATTTGCATTAATTTTCGATTATTAAACAGAAGCGATTGTCTTCTGACATCCCACAATTATGTTGATGTGGTTTTCCATCTATTAATTATTTCAATAGAAACGAGATGCCTTTATTGAATAATGGATGTGGAATGAAACGTTCGAAGTCCTGGTATAGAGCACAATTTAATTTATGTGCAGTACTTTCGCGTCAGCTGTTTTAACTTAGTTTTTGTTCCGTTCTTGCCACCAGCAGATGTGCGATATACATATAAATAAAAATGATGACTTCACATTTTGGTATATCCTCATCTCAATGATTAATTTAATATCTGATTTGAAACTTTACGCGTAGGGTGGATTATACATTTCATTTGAATTTGAAGAAAAACTCTTTTTCTTTATTCAAGGGTAATTCCATTCCCTAAATGTAACGTTGGGAACGCATAGAAGACTAAGTGATAGAAGGAACTGAGTGATTTTTTCCCACTATATCATATATCGCCAACATTTTAAGTCTGTACTTTCCTCAGAAAACATTGAAAAGTCCCAACGTTACACTTGTTCCAACTACAGCGTGCAATTACCCTCAAATGTTCTTTTGAAAAGTACTTCTGGTCCTTAGTGGCCAAAGTTATCCTAATATTTCGAAATGAATCGAATTTTCAAATTTTACAAATTGTGCAACCGAGAGGTATCGAAAATTTTAAGTAAAGAAAACAATGTATCGCGTATTTCCAATATACAGAGTACATATCACACTGTGCTCCCTCCGCATTCAATGGTATATTATTTCCATTTGACAGAAAATTAAACAGCAATCGAGGTAAAATTTTACTTTAAGGGGGTGGCGCGGAAAGGGTCGAGGGGGGTTGGGGGTGGTAGGGGTCCACCCCCACAACAATAATATGTGGTTAGTAGGTGGCGCTCACATCAGGTTTAGTAATGGGAGCAGTTAAAAGTTATGAATTAGTGGTATTACTATATGACGGAAAATGCGTAATTGAAGGGGTTGAGGAACACAAATACATCCCCGCAATTGGTTAAAAGTGGGTTTTTGCGCTTTAACTGTGGAAATGTGAGGTAACCATGTAATTCGCATTGGATTTTATTACAAAATTATGAAAATATGGATATTTTAGCGCTTTAATTATAACATTATGAAGTACGAATGAAATCATTCCGAATTTTAGCGCTTTAATTTTGTAAGCATCTGCTAAGCATGGACTTACCCAGGATACGCCACGAGGAGGCTGCTTACATGTATCCCATTGGCCCTGAAAAGGGCCGTTTACCATACTGAGTGGGGACCCCTCGGTTCGTCGCTCCCGAAGTATTTATCGACTCCAAACCCCCTCAGTATGGTGCATTGTACAGTCAATGGCTATTACTGTCTTTTAGTACGTCCATCAAGATAGGTAACTTTTTTGAGTGTGGTGTCGAAGGAGTACGCGCGACTTCGTCTTTCTGCACCATTTATTGGATCATTGAAGTAAGCATATCGATATTGTATATTCGCTCGTCGCGCACGTGTGTAATTGCTTCGCAACGTGAAAGTTAATACTTCGTGCAGTAAACACTCTGAAACTCCATTTTTAAATGCAAAATTAACCACTACCATCCTGTTTTGATTCTTGAAAGATGGATTCCAGAAAGCCGTTCGAATAAATTGTGGCCATGTGCCTGCGTCTCCAATCATCAGTTGTAAGAACAGCCAGGGATTACACATTTGTCGAGCGAGAGCAATTGCTTCAGCATCAAATTCAACGGAAGCCATGATTTTGTATGAAATGCTCTACGACAAATATGCAAATGACAGCTCAATGTAAACAATTGATTAGCAATTATACGCCGTATTTAAGCCTTTCCGAACGAAGTCCGATTTTTCAAATCGGCACAATTTCGGAAGTCCGATTTTTCAAATCGGCACAATTTCGTTAATTGAATATTAATTTATATGACGTACGACGTAACTGTTAATCGATTGCTTACATTGATTTGTCATTTGGATATTTAGAAAGCTTTAGATTTATTATGGATGTGATTAGCTTTACTTCGATTGTAAGATTACACGCCTTGGAGGGCGATGATGGCATCCTATCATTGGCGAAAAAATTACATTTGGTTGGAACACCGCCGAATTGCGATGATTGTGGGTCTCTAATGACAGAGGAAAATGATGTATCAAACGTGGACGGCGTGAGATGGAGATGCAAAGGCAAAATTATACGCAACAAAAAAGCGGCGAAGTTGTGCAACTCCAGCAAATCATATCGTAAAAATACATTCTTCGAAGGGACGCATTTGAAACTTTGGAAAGTACTTGGCTTTATAGACCTTTGGCTAAAAAAAGTTCAGCTGAATCACATAAGTTCTTTGTTAGAGAATACGACGCAGAAAACATTGGTGGATTGGTCGTCCTATTGCCGCGAAGTCACGTTCGATGGAATGGTATATAACGTTAATCCATTGGGAGGTACAGGACGTACGGTCGAAATTGACGAGTCCAAATTCGGTAAACGAAAATACAACAGAGGTCGTCGTGTTGAAGGAAAGTGGGTGTTTGGAGGCGTAGAGAGAGAGACAGGACATTGTTTCATGATTCCAGTCGATCAACGAGGCAAGGATGTGCTATTATGCATAATAAAGCACTTCATTTTACCAGGTACGACAATTATATCAGACTGTTGGCGCGCATACAATTGTTTAGAAGACGAGGGATTCGTCCACCAAACCGTTAACCATTCAAAAACATTTAAAGATCCAGATACAGGAGCCCACACAAACACCATAGAAACTTCCTGGCGACACTCAAAGGAAGTCGTTGGAAGTCACAATCGCCAGTCTGAATTTTTGGCTGGTAAATTAAATAAATATTTGTTTCTGAAACATTGCAGAATTCAAAACATTGATCCTTTCAATGAATTTTGTAAAATGGCTGCCACATTGTACGACGGCAAAGGAATGCTGCGCGCGAATTCAATGATATTCATAGATTTGATCAACTGCAAATTGAATTACAAGCAATCTATGATAAATTGTAAATGCAGCATCATAGCATACAAGCCATACTGAGGGGGTTTGGAGTCGATAAATACTTCGGGAGCGACGAACCGAGGGGTCCCCACTCAGTATGGTAAACGGCCCTTTTCAGGGCCAATGGGATACATGTAAGCAGCCTCCTCGTGGCGTATCCTGGGTAAGTCCATGCTTAGCAGATGCTTACAAAATTAAAGCGCTCAAATTCGGAATGATTTCATTCGTACTTCATAATGTTATAATTAAAGCGCTAAAATATCCATATTTTCATGATTTTGTAATAAAATCCAATGTCGAATTACATGGTTACCTCACATTTCCACAGTTAAAGCGCAAAAACCCACTTTTAACCAATTGCGGGGATGTATTTGTGTTCCTCAACCCCTTCAATTACGCATTTTCCGTCATATAGTAATACCACTAATTCATAACTTTTAATTGCTCCCACTACTAAACCTGATGTGAGCGCCACCTACTAACCACATATTATTGTTGTGGGGGTGGACCCCTACCACCCCCAACCCCCCTCGACCCTTTCCGCGCCACCCCCTTAAAGTAAAATTTTACCGCAATCGACTTAATCGAGCATTTTTGTTGTATAACGAGTCTATAACCGAACTTCTGATACCGAGGAGAATTTATCTGAAACAATTTACAAACGTAGTGTAGGGAGCGAGCGACTCATTGCCAGAAACAACTATACTACTTTCCCCAGACCCATCCCTAAATTTCGACATTTTTACTGTCGCAGAAAACTTGGTACGATATAGGTAGTTCAACCTCTCCCCTTTGACTCATCTAACAAATAATAGCAAGTTACATCAAAAAGCAAATAATAATTTTATGAAGAAGCAATAATTTTTTCAAATTTCTGTTTACATATAATTTCTGTTTTTGTTTAACTAAAATGAACTGAAGTGATCTTTTCACCAAGCATGACTATAAAATATTTACAATGAAAGAAGACAAACGTGTTTGGTTTTGCATTTTCGCTAAATTTAATGTTGAGCAATTAAACAAGCCCTAAGTTGTTACGAAGTAGAAATTGTGATGACTCTTTGAGGTATAGATTGACGAATTTCATTCTCAGCAATAATGGAATCGGAAGCCCAAACATTCTCCGTGTCAACAGTTTAATCAGCTTCCAACTTTTCGTCCAATCCTACTGTTCGTAGTTAAAACATTGTGAGGATTTCTACGAAAGTTACTTAGATTGCATTAACTTTCTGAACGGATTTATGAAATTCAATCTTTGAAAGTGTAATGCTTATGCCATAATGAGATTGTTTTAGCCTGATAAAAACAAAAAATGAGAGAGTTTCTTTCAAGTAACGAAGAGTTCATTCACTTTTTCGTAATCTGAACTGAAACGGCTGAAAATATTCAATTTGTTAAGGATGAATGCGGCAATATCCTAAATATGTTGTTTACACATATCCTAAATCTTAATTTCTGAGTATTGTAATCCAGAAGAGTTATTTTCAAGCGTATTATTTCTTCCGAATTTTGTGGGCCAAGAATTTGCGAAAATTCATCTTGGGGTTTTTCACACTGCTGACTGCTGTGTAATGTGGGTTACACAGCAGTGTGAAAAATTACCTACAACAGGACTGATAGCTTCAGATATGTGATACAGAATCATCAGGACTGGAGTAGTGATGCAGTTTGTACCTGTTGCTTCAAATATTATTTCATCTTTCACTTCCTAGTGGCGAAGTAGACAGAACATGACCTCCAAGTATTTATTTACTAATTTTGTCTTGGAATTGTGATCATCAATTTAACTTGGCTCTTTGGTTGAGGTGTTTTCTAGGCTTTCTTGCCTGAGGTAACCAGAGCAAATCCTAAAAACCATCTCACCAAACAAACACGTACAATTTTCATGAGACGGGTGGAAAATCCGAGAAAATTTTAGAAAAATCTCCGATTTCGGTCCCGAAACTAAAAGAAATATGTAACAATTAACGTACAGGTCTCTAAAAATTTATTATTTATTCCAATTATTCATCTGGTTTCGTTATAAGTTAGTAGGAATAATTACAGACTTCACTGAAAGCGGAAGACTCTTCAACATCAAGTGAATCACCGAATTTTTATGCATTTACTTGCATTTTTTTTTTCTTTATTTTAATTTGCATTCCAAATGATTTTCTCACGAGGAAACCATCAGCACGGTTAAAATAAAAAAAAATCGCTCCTACAACTGTTTTCAGGCGTATGTAATTTATGTTTCAACATGACCTCAAATTACACATTTTTTATGTGAACTTTTACACGAAACACGAGCAGAAAATTCATATAAAGATTTTATTTTGTTTAAATTTGCTTCATTTTTTTTTTGTTTTCTTGTAGGTGGGTTGTTTGTGTTAGTAAATTCTTGCAATTAGCATAATGTACGAATTTTGTCAGGTACTGCGTTTCAATACGAAAGCATGTTTCATACGCTTTAACTACCAAATGGTGTTAAACGTACTGTGTACAGTTGCCACTTTACGGTTAACGAAGATCATTTTCTTTTGATATATTTTGTCGGAATCATCTTACACGATTTCATACAGTGTTTTATAAAGTTCTCGGATCACATTTAATTTATGTAATTTTGGGTAAAGTTTTGAGCAGAAAAAGAAAAAAATCTATTCAAGCCTTTAGTGCATACGACAACGGCTTATTTATGTCAAAATATGGTGATTTTCATGTCGCGATGCTTAAACAGTTAAGCAAGTTATATGACCTAATCTAACAGTTAATGCCTCGTGTTATGAAATTCACTACGCTTTGACATAAACCTCGCTCTACGGGCGTTTGTATGAGTCTGTTAGTATATAGGATCGGTCTCAAAGCTTGCTATTGCGGCTGGGTTTGCCTTAATTTATTCTTCAATTTTTCTTCTATAACTATACACACAATTGTATTCCACGCAATTTATATTATGGAATGATAAAATAAATGTTTAAAAAAAAAAAAAAACACAGTCCAAATTCATCGTTTCTTTTCTCAATTGCTAGCTTATCTATTTGACGTTTTAAACGTCATTTTGACAGTTGGCATAGACATACTTTTGATTCCAACAAACTCATATGGCCAATTCCATCGTGCCCCATGTTACACTTATTTTGGTGTATACTCATGTAATTAGAAATGTATACTCAGTGTACACTTGAAAATGTAAATGTGCTCCACGTAACATTTTATATACCACTCTTTTTGTAGTATACATAGAAGTATACATAGGTGTACATTCGGTTAAATGTACGCTTATTTACTTCATCATGAAATTGATTTTACTTTGACATAAGCCGACGTCGCACAAAACGCGTAGATAAGAGCGAAGTAGCGACCGAAGTATACTGAACGGAAAATTTTAACGAGGCAAATTTGGGACAAGGTTGATCGGGGCCAACAATGAAAAATTTCCCCTTCATAGTTAGGGTAAATATAACATTAGTTGGTGTAAATATAACATTTCTGCAACAATCATACATAATTGCTGCAAACATGTTATGGATATACTAACTATGAATGGGAAATTTTTCATGGTTGGCCCCGAAATAATTGCGCTAAACATGAGATTTTCCTGGGTGTAACTGGTCTTCAGTAAGTGTAACGACATGGCCACACAGAAAAATTTCAAGGAAAGTAAAGAAAATTGTACATACAATAAAACTCGATAACGTAGTCTGCTTGCTAGTATGAGGTTGAGTTGCCAGAGTGTTGGTTCGAAACTCAACCGCAGACGGATTTTTTCCAATTGTTAGATTTTTAAACAAAAACAAAGCTGAATGAATTGGTTCAAGTCATGTGAGGTTGAGTCTATCGCCATCGTTCGGTCTTCTAATGGAAGGGATTGTTGGTGTAGGTATGCTACTACTACTAGTTTCGCTCCTACGACATATCATAGATGGCACTTATTTGGAGATATTTACTTTGTGTGTTTGTGTGTGGAGCTTGTGCAAAGGTGTGGGATGCGTCACTGCTAAAAATGGGCAACTCCAGTTCCAAAAATGGAATTTAACATTTGAAACTGAAAGAGTCTTTCTAACCTCTGCGAAGGAAATCGAAAGAGTCAAAAAGTTCCTTCCCCTGGCGTACTACAACATTTAGATTGCAGCCGACAAATGCTTCTAAAAGTAAAATTTCAAAATGTTTGTCAACCTTTATGATTACTCAAAGTTAATTGCAGTTTTTATTGTTGCAAGCAACTACCACATCATTTTGTATTTTATTTTATGACTTTAATAGTTTATCAGATTAAAATTTTCTCATGTATAATTTTATAAAGACGTTAAGTACGTGTAGGAAATACGATTGATTTGTTAATCCAAACTCACACTTGAGGCACTACAATAGCAAAAAAGTACAATGATTTTTCTTGGTTCTATAATTTCTAGCAGAATGTTCCGTTCACACTCCTTTCAACGGATTGATTTACGATATTATTTGTTAATTGAATGTCAAATATTGATATTTTATATTCAACGGAATAAATTTATAAAGTTGTTCCCATAATTTGAATGACATTTTTTATGACGAGATTGCAGAAGATGTTTAGTTGGTTAGGTTACCTATAGTCATTGTAACATTGATAAGCCGCTGCAAATTGGACTAAAAAAATATTCGTGATAAAAATGTGTTTCTCAGATTGCAGTGGATAAATAGCAAGTGATGAAAACCAAATAAACCATTGTCATGTGTATAGGAAAGTGGCGATAGAGTGCATTCAAGTAAGCTAATTTTGGAACTAACTCATCGGTGATTCATTGGTGAATCACCGATGATTCACAGGGAAATCACACATGATTCACCGGGGAATCACACATGATTCACGGGGAATCAACGAAGATTCATCGGAAAATCAACGATGATTCATCGGGCAATCAACGATGATTTACCGGGCAATCAACGAAGATTCGCCGGACAATCAACGATGATTCACTGGAGATTCACTGGAGAATCATCAGTGAATCCTTGGTGATTCCCCAGTGAATCATCCTTGATTCGCCCGTGGATGTGATTTCCCGGTAAATCATAGGTGATTACCCAGTGAAGGATACACAGAC
Organism: Pseudolycoriella hygida; assembly: GCA_029228625.1. Lineage (NCBI taxonomy): Eukaryota > Metazoa > Arthropoda > Insecta > Diptera > Sciaridae > Pseudolycoriella > Pseudolycoriella hygida. Next base: position 22,091,996 of record CM055406.1, on the reverse strand, counting down.
GGATGGACAGGAAGAGTGACAATATAAAGTAGTTATCGCTGCTTAATAATGAGTATAGGAAAGTAACGATAAGTTATTGACAAAACATCAAGTCATAACTATATGGACGATTCGCTTGAGGCCAGAGGTCTCGCTGGGGAAATCTTCCAATAATCTCGCTGAGGAGATCACCCAGAGATTTCGCTGGAGAGACCTTCCAGAGATTTCGCTGGAGAGACCTTCCAGAGGTTTCACTGGGGAAACTTTCCAGAGGTCTCGTTAGGGAGACCTTCTGAGGGTCGCGCCAGCGAGCGACCGAGGACGGGTGTGCAGACGGACGGACGGACAGGAAGAGCAGAAACATAAAGTAGCTATCGCTACTTAATAAACCATTGTAATGGATATAGCAAAGTAGCGATAGAGTGAAGTCAAAGAAGTTGTTTAAAAAGGTGCAATGAGGTGCAGATGGACGAACGGACAGGAAGGGTGAAAACATAAAGTAGCTGTTGCTACTTAATAAAGAGCATTGTAACCGAAAAAACCTCGGAAAAAAATTCTATGTAACTCCACAGTCGGTACTTTTCTCTCGCTCATCGAAGGTGTGTCAGAAAGAGACAACTATAGCAGGCTAAGGAGTTACATATGAATGACCGATCCAAATGTAACTCCACAGTCGGCACTTTTCTCTCGCTCTTCGGAGGTGTGCCAAAATATATCTTCACACGATATCGGGACCAATATATCAATTTTCTATTCTAAAATATACAAATATGTTCTTCAATGGAATTTTCAGTATAGATTCCCATTTCAACTATTTTTTAAGCGCGGAAAATTAAGTTATCCTTTGAAAATTTAGATGCAAACGGCTGATGCTTTTAGCTGATGTATATTCGGACTTCAGGGTGTTCTAACCCTGGGACAAAAGAGTGAGTTTTGTAGTCGTTTACTTATCAAAAGGCAACACTCTTCTGTTTATATTAAGTGGGGCTTTGTGTATAGCATCAGAGTTCGGTAGATATACTTATAAGCGCGAATACAATTTTCGGCTAGGCAGACACAATGAATTTTTTTTGAGAAACGAATTTGCATTAATTAAATTAATTAATTTATTCATTAGCGCAATTCATGTACTCTATGCGCCATGAATTGGATTATATGAATAATAAAATGAGAATAAAAATATCAAATTCTTTGTTCAGTTCGGATGTATTTTTTCTTTACTTACCAACTAATAAGTTGCTGAAATGCATTGAAAAAAAATGCTGTGAGAAATAGAGACATTAAGTTGGCGAATTTTAATTATTTTAAATAATTAATAATTGGAACTGGATGATGCAAGAAATGTTAATGAAATTCAGACAGATGAATGCAAAAATAATCGTGCTCGAATAGTTGAATAAATAAAATTGATTAACTACCTCTGTATACATTTTATTATTAAATGTATAATGTTAAATTGGCATCACTCATTGATTTAAAAGCAAAGTAGCTTTATATGAGCATAAAAATTGAAGTTTACAGCAATTTATTATACACATGTGGCTTGCACATTGTTCGTCTTCAGAATTTGTGATGGTTACTACAATTTATAAAGAAAATGTTCTACTAGTGCAAGGTATTCACTTGACATTTTGATCAATCACGTTTGCCATTAACAATACTCTTATATTGTTTAATATACAGCATTACAGTTCACTTACATTTTAGCTGAGACAATGAATAGAAGAAGGTCTCCCAATCTCCAAATAATTTTGATATTTGAAATTGAAAACATGTATATGTATCCAACGGGTGTCACTCACTATAAAAGTGTGCATCATACCAGCCATACGCCAATTTTTTGGTGTCTTGAAATTTCTGCTATATTTTGTGGATACCGTTTTTTAATTTTCAGCTTGTATTTTTTTGTTATAGGATTCGGCAACATCGACAATTCGCGTTTCGCGATTGTTTCTTCTTCGGCAATAATGAATTATGATGAATTTGAATAAATCGGTGACACCCGCTTGATTTGTGTACAGATAGCTATTGCATTTGTTATGAATTCAATTCAAATGTATACCAAACATGTACGCTTAACATGCATCGCCGCAGGTAAAAGGCGCAGAGACATATAATTTATGATAAGTTGACATTAATTCTTGCCGGATTGTCACAAGAATTTTTTTATTGTCACTTGACACAGAGAGGAGAACGTTTGACCTATTTTCGCCTTGATTCTTTCTGACCATTTACAAGTTAGGTAGTAAAATACACAAAGTTAAAGTTGCAGGTGGGTAATGCTAGCAGTTTTTATATCTTCTCTGAGAAAATGTGAATATCCTTCAACTACAACTGTATCGTGTAATTCGGAGTGGAACAGATTACTAAATCTTTTGTATTGCTTCGATACGACCAAATTTTTTGATAAATCAACTAAAAAGTACAAATAGACTTTTTTGGCAAGGGGAGAAAACAAGGACAAAAGATTAACTCCTCTTCCCAAAATACGTACGCAATTTGTGTACAGTCGCAAAGTCGTTACAATCACTTCACTCGTTGGGTTTTTTTTCGTCACTCCAACTTATGCCTAGTTTAGCTTCTAGACTGCTAAATAATTTTTTTAACTATCCCCTACGAAAGTTTTGCATTGCATACATGTTTAACCCGCTGGAAATCGTTCATTACATGTGGGGTCTTTTGGGATATTAGAAGCACAAATAACCGGTGGCGAAAGTTACTTTCATCCCAAATGTTTTACGTCCCTAGGGAGCAAAAGTGTGCATGTAACTGTTGCATTGTTCATCCGTGCTTTTTTCGTTTTACACTCATCGGTAACATTTTCAGTACAAGAAAAACGAATAGAAAAAACCAAATGCCTCTTTGATATACATTATTTGTAGAACGAATTGAATGTTTTCAAAGTATATCACATACATACAAATCAAAATTTCGAAAATTTACACAGACAAAATTTCATTTGTCTCTCAACACACACACACAGTCGATGACCACGCAATATTATTGTTCAGAAAATGAAATACGATATCGTTTACGATATCGTAACTATCTTAGGATATTACCGTGTGTTACAAAAAATCACGTGAGACAATGTCAACTGGAATGCTGCTAAAGTGAGTTTTTCCTTTGTCTTAGATTCCCGTGAAGTAACGCCAAAGTCAAATCGCCAAAATGCATATTGGCGATTCTTCACACGTTGGCGATTTTTTTTGGCGTTTCTTCACATTTTGGCGATTTTTTCTGGTGATTCAAGAAATAACTACAAAATAATAAATCGTCAAAAAAATCGCCCAAGTGTGAAGAAGCGCCAAAAAAATCGCCAAAGTGTGAAGAAGCGCCAAAAAAAAAATCGACAAAAAAGAGAAGAAAGGCGTTTCTTCACACCTTGGCGATGTTTTTTAACGATTTTTTTTTTTGCGATTTGAAGCAATTCGCTTTGGAAACTGCTATTTTGACTGATGCAGTTGCATACATCGTCTTCGGCTCGAATATACAAACTCTACACTCGTCAAAAAAGAACAGTTTCCAAAGCTTGTTACTTAAAAACACACGTGTGAGTTTGGCTCGTATCACAAAATTGCTTCGTCATGTAATGAATGATTTCCGCCGCATCCACTGTAATATACTATAATGTAAAATTGCAATCACATGTTCGGTTCATGTTCAATTTTTTGCAGAAAAAGTATGAAAGCCTCATTAGTGGCACTGCACCCATAGAATCCCATTTGCACAATCATTTAATCGAACACCTGAATTCGGAGTTCGTTTCACAAACGATTTCTAACACGGATTTAGTGACTTATTGGATGAGATCATCATATTTGTACATCAGAGCCATAAAAAAACCATTGCATTATGGTTTTCCCGCAAATGCATCGGTTTCAACCGTAGATCAAAAGTTAGATGGTGAGTTTCTATATTCAAATAGAAATCTATATCATTGAAATATAAAACCAATTAAAACTTGAAAGTTATTGACCATGAGATGATATTTTTATCGTCCGCAGCTTCTATCATAAATTTTATTTTGATTTATTTTCTCTGCTCATCATATGCCATCTGAAAATGATTTGAAATTAAAAAATAAAAACCATTTTAATTATAATCTTCAACCTAGTCCTGGATTCAATCAAAATGCAAACTTTTTAAACATTCATTATGGAAAGTTCAGTCTGAGTGTTAATTAGACTAAAACTCTGCACTTTCGAAAGGGTTCAAGAATAGTGGAAGAAATAGAAATTGTTACTTTTTTCAAGTATGTTAGGAGCGTAGACTTAGCATCGGTTCTGTTGAAGTAGTTTGATTGTGGAAGATGTTTTGAAGTGGGAGATGTTTTGAGGTGGGAGATGTTTTGAAGTAGGAGATGTTTTAAGGTGAAAGATGTTTTCAGGTGGGAGAGGTTTTAAGGTGGGAGATGTTTTAAGGTGGGAGATGTTTTCAGGTGGGAGATGTTTCAAGGTGGGTGATATTTGATAGTGGAAGATGTTTTACGGTGGAAGATGTTTGACAGTGTGAGATGTTTAACGGTTGGAATTTTTTGATAGTGTGAGGTGTTTCACAGTGGAAGATGTTTGACAGAGTGAGAGGTATTTGGAAGTGGAAGATGTTTGACAGTGGAAGGTTTTTGACCAGTGCTTGACAGTGAGATCTATTTGACAATTAGAAGTATTAGGGCAAGCTATTGCTGGAAGAAGGATGTGTAGTTCCCAGCCATAAGCAAATGAATTAAAGAATGAAATAGCTCACTATAGTGAAAAATTAAACAAAAAATTCCAAATCTGAACAAATTTCAGTGTTCAACACTGTAATTTTAAGTGAATCCGAAAAAATTTGTGGAAAAGATTACAGGCAAAGATGTAAAAAAGGCTCTCTATCGTAAAAAGCTCTTTATGTCGAAACTGACTCCCTTCAAATTTCATTATAGAGAGCTTTTACTGTAGTTTTGAAAATGTGTACGAAATCCAGCTTATGCGAATCCTTTAGAGAACCGACAAACCGGAAGCTTAAGCTCGTATGTACAATGCAATTTTAAATTTGCTACAATTTCAAAGGCCGAGGGGGATGTACATTCAATGCAAAACAAATAGAAACTTTTACTAAGCATCTTCAAATTCCATTGTTCAAACCATTCTGAGAAAATATTTGACTGTTAGTTAAAGTTTCTATTTATTTTGTGTCGGATGTATCTGTTATGATAAAAATGAGTAATCTATGGTAAAAAAGTGTCCAGTGAAGTAATAGCGCTATAGCTATGAAATTGCAATTTATTACTGGATAGTGAATTGGCAATATAGCGGTACCGTAAATCCGGGTGAAATTGGCCAGTGAGGGTGAACTTGGCCACCTTCAGAAATTAAAATTAATCTCATGATAATTTCTGTTTGATCTTTAAATCAATCACGTGTATATTCGAAAAGGATGTTAACTTGAATTATCAATAAAATAATTTTTCCTTCCGAAGGAGGCCAAGTTCACCCGTACTAGCCAATTTCACCCGGATTTATGGTAGCATGTGAACAGACCGAATCTGAAGTGACTACTTAACTAAGATTCGCCCTTGGTGTAACATTTCTCCGGAATACTTATTCCCTGGGGAGATGTTATCTCTAGGTAAAAATGTCTCTCTCATTGTGTTAAATGTGCCAATGAAAGACTTTTGATTATTATTTATAATTCTCTTAAACAGATTTGTGCTCAGATGCCATCCATCAACTGGAAAAATATGGTCTGGTTACGAAGACCGATTCGTTTCTAAAAGCAACTCAACTCGGTCGACTAATGGCTCACTACTACTTAAATTTTGAAACGATCAAACATTTCACGAAGGTCATTCAACCACTTTTCTATGGCTCTCTTTTGTCATTGTGTTGAATTTTTAGATTACTGGCGCCGAAAGAATAGAGGACATGTTCAATCATTTAGTTTCGTGTCCGGACTTTACGGACGGATACCACCTACGAGTCAACGATAAGAAATTTCTCAATTCATTAAATAAAACTTCAGCAGATAACGACTGTATTCGTTATCCCATCCAAGGAAAAGTTAAGACCGTTACCGATAAAGTTTCATGGTAAAAAATTGTCGTTATTTTAATACACAATTAAATATTCGCCTTCCCTTGTAAACAGCTTAATGCAAGCGATATTAGGAAACATACCTATCGACGATTCCTCTCTCACTGAAGAGGCATCTCAGCTCGTAAGACTTGGCCAACGAATCGGTCGTGCGTTGCAGGAATATGTTGCTAACATATTGGATGATAAGAAAAATTTCTCTGCATTGATATCTATAACTTATTTGCTGAAAAGTCTTCAAGTAAATTTGTGGGAAAACTCGCCATTCGTGTTTAAGCAGTTCAAAAGAATCGGCTACGTTTACTCTAAGATTCTTGCCTCAAACGGAAAGACCAAATTAGAGTCAGTTCTAAGTTCAAGTCCCAGCGACATAGAAATGGTGAGAGCTTATAGCTGTAAATTACTTATAACATTCACCGCATTGGTTTCTTAAAGATACTGAAAAAACGTCCACCCTTTGGAAAAGAGTTTTTGGACGCCGTTTCCATTTTGCCGCAATTCGATATTGTCTTAGAACGGGCTGAAAACCAACTTTGTGTTACCGTAAAGCAGATCAATCCAAAGTTTGTATGTGATCAAACGAGTAAAGGGCTAACGCTTGTTATTGGAGATTCAACAAACGTCACATGGTTCGTCAATCACCAAGTGTAAGTTTTTTTTTGGGAATATGAGTCAATTTTTCGTGTCCTACACAACGTTCACAGAATTCGGTTATGAATCAGTTAAGAAAACAACTCCGCTCTTTAAATGGAAAGTGTCCGCATCGGTAGTACATAATGCACAATAACTAGGGGAATTTCGGGCATTTGCGGAAAATTTCGTGTAAAACTGCGTTTCCATTAAAGCATCATATCATTTCTTAAGCGGATAATAAGGTTCCATTAAGGGATGAGAGGGCGTCAAATTCTGAGATGTAGGTTTGGTCACATCCATTATTTTCATTGTTCTCATAATTCTAGTCAATATTTTTTGGTGAAATATGGAATTTTTGAACGCAAAATTTTTCTGGTAAATCCCTCAGCGACTACGGTCACCGCTCATTTAATACACAATGGATTTGGTATGTACTTACACACATGAATTCACATATAATTAATTCTTATTGACACCACAGTTGGTCTGGATAAATGCGAAACATTCAATTTATGTCCAGACGATCAATTGGAACCGATTGCACTGCCTGAATCGAGTGAACGAAGTGTTCGTAAGAGAAAGTCAGATGATAAAAATTCTCGAGTGCCTAAACAACCGAAAATAATCCAATACATAAGTTCATCGAAGAATGTTCAGAAACTTAAAAACAATTCTAAAGCTAATAATAAGAAGACGAAAGGCAGTGAAGCCGAATGTCAAAGACAAATGGAAATTATGGAAAACGATAGTATCATCGACTACACTGATTTAGAAAATTCGACTGAAGTTTCGGATGCTCTTCATGCTGACGCATTAGTCAACGACTTAGATGATGATGCTCTTCATCTTGACGCATTAGTCAATGACTTAAATGATGCTGAAAAAGTGATTGGAGAAAATGAAACAGCAATGGATTTCGTTCAGAAATTTAAAATGCCAACGAAGAAGAAAGTTTTTAAATTTGCACGTTCGACGAAAATACCAGGCCCCGCAATTGAACGCGATTATGGTACGAATGTCGAAGAGACTGAAAATTCGTTACAAGCAATACATGAACAATCGAGAGAACGCATATCTTCTGATGTTACTGATCGAAAAAATGCGAAACTCGCAACTAGCGACCAGTCTTACAAAAATGGATTAAATTATCCAATAATTGATTTGACTGCGAATACTCTGGTAGAATCGAAAATTGACACAATGCAAAGTAAAATGAAAGCCAAAAAATCTGGTATGACAATTTCGAGGCCTAGTTGCATAAAATCAGTGTTTGGTGGTCAGACGCTCTCACAAAGGCCTCCAAGTCAATGCGAAATAAAAACTCCGAAGAGAAAAGATATCAAATTCAGGTATGTTACTTATTCTCTCGACTCTTGTCAGTAGTGGAAGTCATAATAATAATATAATAATCCTCTAACGGGTCAGAAGTTAGATCATCTTTTACTAACTAGTTCGGCAATTTTATTATGAGATTTTTCTCAGATGGATTCTTCTTACAGATCCTTTCTTTACTGAAGTTTTTGCTGTGTCAGTGGTAAATTGTACATAAACCTACCGTCTACGTTGTACTAGCAGGGTTTAGAATGCAAGTTCGCCCCTTCAATGTGTTTTACCGGCAGGTATTCTTTGGGACACATGCTAGACTCAGATATTTTTGTACACAGAATTCATCGAGTATGGGTGACACCATAGGTGTCATTCTTCTATGTACGATTCGTTGCGGCACCAAATTCACAACTGCCCAAATTATGAAGCCTGGGTGTGCCTTCAATTCAAGCGTTTAATGCGGCGCGCGGTTTATGTCAAAGTGTACGAAATTTCATGACGAAATTGACACCATTTTTTTTCGCTTCACATATTATGACCTTGTCATGAAATTTTTTATATTTTGACATAAGCTGACGCCGCACCAAAAGCGTGAATATTTCGTCAATGACCGTGGAAAACTAAAAAAAAACTCCTATTCTTCTTATATCTTCTATTCTCACTACTGTTTGGATAAAGGATGTACATTTCAAATTGTGCACATTATCAGCAAATTAACACTGCAAATCAATAAACCATTGACATGGGTATAGAAAAATAGCGATACAATACACTAACAATTAAACGAAACAATATCTATGACGTCATAGCTTTTCGTTATAATTTGTGACGTCGTATTTTTGACTTCATTTTTCTGACGTCATTTTTATGTCATCATTTTTGTGACGTCATTTTTGTGACGTATATTTGCGACATCTAATTTTTACCTTTATTTTTGCAACGTCATTTTTATGACTTCATATTTATGACGTCATTTTTGTGACGTCACATTTATGACGTCACATGTATGATCTCATTTGAGCGACGTCATTTATGATGCGAAGTTATTTTTGTGACATCATAATTGTAACTGTGCAGTGCACAGACGGACGGAAGGACGGACAGGAAGAGTGAAAACATAAAGTAGCTGTCGCTACTTATTCATTAATCCTGGAAATATTTTGTAGGTTTCGAAATTAAACTAATTCTTAGCTCTTCTAGTATTCGAACGTAAAAATTGCCTGAGTCTATTGCCACATTCATTTGTACTCATCCACAGGAAAATTAATATTTTCAATTGTTTGAGATTACAGTTTACAGTTTACAGATTACAGAAGTCTAAATGTCATGTTGAGAGAATTTCTCTAGTTTTCTTAGGGTTCCAGTTTAAAATCGACTTTCAGATCAACAATAGATTAAAATCAATCAATCAATCAATCTTATGTACGACTTCCAACTCTTCTGGTTCCACACCTTAGTCACGGTGAACTTAATAGAAGATATATTTTAGTCACATATTTCGATCTTCACTCTCATATTTAGAAGTAAATTCAAAATGAAATTTCAGGTTTGACGATCTTTTAACGCCTATGAGCCAAACGGATATGAATTTAAATTGTGAAACTCAATCTCTATGTGATGTCATTGAAGGACAACATGAATTACACAGAAAACCGGTGAACAAAGATGTTCCAGTGTTTCCTTTTCACAATTTTTACATTCGGAATTTCTCTGCAGCCAAGGAATTAGAGAGAATTGATCAAATAAGTCAAGAGAAAAACGAGGATAATCTCGTTGAAGGATTGACGTTTTCGTTAGAACATCAACCTTTTCCACCAAGCAAATCATCCGTACAACATTTACCGGAACCTATTAAAAGACCGCAACATCCAGTTGTACAAAAAAAAGATACATTTTCCATCTCATCTCCAATGACAACCAACGAATACAGATATTCGAAATGGAATGACAGTTATAAAAACTTGGAATTATCTCCATCTTCTGAACCAGTGCAATTACACAATGAAACTTTACGATATTCGCAACGTTTCCTCAGTTCACAAGCAGCCACGCCAACACAGCAATTTTTCAATTACTTCCAGGACGATCGAATGTCATCTACACAATCTAATAATCAAACAACTTTAAATTACACGAAACCATTACTCAATTTCAGCAATCGCAATACGTGGTCAAGACAATCTCAAGAATCTGGTCCTTTTACAACTTCACAAATCGGAAATAATTCGTTTCTGGAAGACTTTCCATTTCAATCACAATTTGATTGGTAGAGATTAACAATTTGCTTTTCAATAAAAACCTCATGGAAAATTTGTCAATTTTTAGTTTTTATTTCATATGCGATGTAACAATTTAAGAAGAATGAGCGTACGCAGAGTTGTCGAATGTCTAATGGACAAAATACAGGGAGAGAGAGAGAGAGAGAGAGCCAGACATACATTGCTTCAGCTCTTCGCTAAGGCTTTATTCGCTCTTAAAAAAGGTACTCCGTTGAGAGCGTAGCAATTTGATTGGTTGAACTTTTTCATGTGATTTCTCCAACCAATCAAAATTCTAAACGGCGCAAGGTAAGAGCGTCCGTTAGGGCCTTTTATAACATACAAGCTCGGAGGAAAAATCCACCCCAGTCCCAACCCAATCCACCCCATTTTTGAAAAATCCACCCCAGTGCCACTCACTCATTTTCAACTTGCAAAAAATGTTCCACTCATTTTCTACTAAAAAAAATTTCGCCTGCGGCGCTTTACAATGATTCTTAATATTCAGTAGTTGGGCAATTTTTAAATTTATTTTTATTTCGGGATGCCTGACGCGACGCCTACAGCTATCCGGAATAGTCTCACGGTTTTTTTTATGAAAGACTCTTTCTTAAAATACAATCTTCTATTGTCATCAACTCATTTTCGTGTTTTTTAAATTTATTTCAAAGCGAAAAAAAGAAAAAAAAAACCATCTTTTCAACAAAACCCAATTACTGTACCCAAAATTGGCTCACCTATTGGGTCTCACTCAGCAAAAATTTTTCGCTCGCTACGCTCGCGATTCCCTCATCTTATACTCAAAGTATTGAAATTTGAAAAAAAACTTCACCTGCGGGCGCTTGACACTATTTTTAGTGTGTTTTCCTCTTATCGAATATTAATTGCTTCCAGCATAGTTCGTTTTATTCAACGAAATTTTTCTCGCTTGAAAGAAAATCATGAAGAAATAATTCTCGCCAATCATGGGCGCGCGGTAGCATTGCGCCCGTGACGCAATTCCCCATACGATTAAAAAAATCAGAAAATTTTTTTCGTAGACTGCGGAACCATATATACAGCTAAATTTTGACTTTTTTCCCTTGCGTCGTACCCCCCTGAGACCTAGTTTATCGGATTCTACGTAAAATTTTGATTGAAATCGACCTTTCACTCATTAAAATCGGTCCAGTGGATCCGAAGATATGACCTTTAGAAAATCGTCATTTTCCATACAAAATGTGCTGCTTCATAGAAGCCAAAGAAAATGTATATATCCTACGTTAGTTAGTTAGTTAGTGGGTTAGTTAGTTAGTTAGTTGTGGCATTTCCATTTGTATGAAAAACGAATTTCTCGAAAACTGGCGGTCAGATCTTCTTTAAATTTTGCAGGGACCTTCGGATGGGCATTCCACGCCATCTAAGATTTTAAAAAAGTGGGGTCACCGGCTTCGTTTGGGCGCTAGGGCTCCTGGAAGCTCCCATACAAATCCCATATAAAATAATGTGTATGTGTGTGAGTGTCACAGTTGGATGAGTGAGGTATTCAACTTCCATTAGAGTTTTTGATATTTTTCGGTTATTCTCGATATGAGTGAGGTCATCCAATGGGGCTTAATAGGTTTATGGGATTCTTGTGGATTCTTGTGGATTTCTCTAGCACTTTACAACTTCCATCAGGTTTTTTGATATTTTTCGGTTATTCTCGACATGAGTGAGGTCATGCAATGGAGCTTTCTAGGTTTAAGGGATTCTTAAGGATTTTTGTGGATTTCTCTAGCACTTTTCAACTTCCATCAGGTTTTTTGATGTTTTTTCATATTTTTCGGTTATTCTCGACATGAGTAAGGTCATGCAATAGAGCTTCCTAGGTTTAAGGGATTCTTAAGGATTTTTGTGGATTTCTCTAGCACTTTTCAACTTCCATCAGGTTTTTTGATATTTTTCGGTTATTCTCGACGTGAGTGAGGTCATGCAATGGAGCTTCCTAGGTTTAAGGGATTCTCAAGGATTTTTGTGGATTTCTCTAGCACTTTTCAACTTCCATCAGGTTTTTTGATATTTTTGGTTATTCTCGACATGAGTGAGGTCATGCAATGGAGCTTCCTAGGTTTAAGGGATTCTCAAGGATTTTTGTGGATTTCTCTAGCACTTTTCAACTTCCAT
>CM055406.1:22053869-22079081 GCA_029228625.1 Pseudolycoriella hygida | reverse complement strand
TAAAATTGAAAGAACAGAAAAACTATAACACCAGTGTCCGGCATTTGTGACGCATTTTTTTAATCAAATGTGAAAATATTTTGAAAGTTTTTTTGCGTTTCAAAGCGTTCAGCGTCACCCAAATTGATATCAGTTGTTTTGGAAGAAGGGGCAACGACTTGCGTCACATTTCCCTTTTAAAAGGGTTTTTGTTGTGATATCAGTTGTTTTGGAATTCTCGCCAATACAATATTTCACTATTTCTACTATATCAGATTTTCACAACGCGAACATAATGGGAATAAGCTCAAAAAAACTGGGCCCTCTTATTAAGAATTTGGGGCTCCTTCAATGAAAAAATTGGGCCCCCATGCCGAAAATCCCCCCCAGTTCGAAATCCTTATAAAAAGCTCTGGCGTCCGTCGCTTACCAAAAATCTACTATGCGGCGTACTAAGTACTTTAGTAATGGTATGGTAGTCTCAAAAGCGTAATGTAACTCAACAATTTATCTCTCAAATTCATACAGTTAACGTATACGTATACGTTTGCCCTCCAATGATAAGTAAAATATTTGTTAAAATGTAAAAATCGGAGGGGGTCGACCCACTGCTGACCCAATTCCTCAAAAAATACTGATGAACGGGTCTTGTTCGTACAGAATCGACATATCGGGATTGATTTGTAAACCGTTTAGAAGATGCTTCATACTAAGAAACAATTCAAACACATCACTTTTTAGAAGTCGGTGTCGACACAATCCGATCTTTGTAACAACGCATTAAATTTTCTCCTTGCCCTCCATTTCTACGTATACGTTCTTTGCTCTCTATAACCATCTCGCGCTCCAATCTCACGCAAGTTATTCGAATATCAGTGAGGAATTTATATTTAAGCGCAGTGTGGAGGGAAACTAATTTTGATTTACATTTAGTAAAGGTTAGTCAAGAGGATTGAATGTTCGACATTCCCAGAAGGAGGTTTTAGGCCAGATTTGAGAGTTTCGATGAAAGTGTCAAACAATAGAGGTACAGACAGAGAGAGAGAGAGAGCTTTCAAGCATCTTTTCCATCCAAAAAATTACTTTTTCTTCAATATAAAAACTTCATTTGGAAAATTAGCAGCACAGGGCGTAAACATGGACGACATGGACATTCTGGTGCATTTTCTTGTGCAACTGGGCTAGTATTAAAATTGTCGTTTGTCATCACTGAATTTTCTTACGCATTATCTCATTCATAGATGGCAGAAATGCATTTGTCAAAGGTGAAGCTCCTCTCTGTTAGTCTATGTCGGCAAGAATATCATTAAAAGGAGAAACATCCAATAGCCTAAACTGATGTGTTCTTATGGCGTATCCAACAATAAGTGCTCAACAAGGTTATTAATGTGATTAAAATGAAACAAAGTGCCATATACCTGTTGTACCTTGAGGATAGTGTTTTGATGTTATGTCTATGGAATCAACTGGTTATAATGCACTAATGTTGACTCGACTGTTGCTTTTTTATTGTTTTTTCAATATAAAGCATTAAAAGGAATTGGTTAATTTAATTTAAATGAAAAACTAGACTAAAAGAATTCAATTTAAATCCAAATACTTACCTCATGATGTACACGTATGAGCACCTCATTATAATGACAGTATCGTCGTGTCACTAACAAGTAAACAAATTCATTGCAGAAATAAATAATCGGAAAATTTTGAAAGATCTTCAAATAAATAAACAACTGCTGGAGAAAGGAGTCGTACCTGGCATAACATCTGCCGTTCCAAACTTGAATATGCCTTCATTCGTTCAGTCGCAAACACAGCAACAAACTGAATTCACATTAAATTCTTCTACTCTACGTCCGACACAAGCCTGGACCCAGGCGACTAATAATTCGTTTGGCTTTTTTGTGCCACAAGACTCACTCTTTGGCAATACAATTTTACCCGTTCTACCGCGAGTCGATAATCAATCGAAATAAACAATCCGTTCAACAATAATTAGATTTAGACAAAATATAGTAAATTTTTTTTAAACATGAAACTGAAAATATTGGAGGAATATCTGCAAGGAGTGGATGGGTTTGAGAAACCGAAATTATTACTTGAACAATACGTGACGCCATCACACATAGCTAGCAACATGTTATTTACCATTCAATCGAAGTTTGGTGATTTGGAAGGGAAAACTGTTGCCGATTTAGGATGTGGTTGTGGTATGCTCAGTATTGGTGCCTTTTTACTCGGATCACAATATACCGTCGGTTTTGACATAGATCGCGATGCCTTAACTGTAAATTTGTTCGCTTTCCATTTCGTTCAGATTTAAGTTATCACATCGTTTCAATTCAGATTCTTCAGCGTAATATCAAGGAAATGGAGATTCCAGGTGTCGACAGTGTACAATTAAATGTTGTGCAAGACCTAAACGATTCTAAATGGTCGGGATTATTCGAGACAGTTATTATGAATCCGCCATTTGGTACGAAACACAACGCCGGGATGGATATCAAATTTCTAGAAACTGGAATTGCATTAGCTACAGGGACGGTGTACTCATTACATAAAACAACAACCAGGTGAGAAATCAAAGTGCTAGAAATTTTTGGGCTAGTGCCGACCTTACTCCGCTCATGGCGCTCAGGAGAGGCCTCGTACAGATTACTTCGAAAGACAAAAATATTTCTTTTAATTTTCTCCACATCATAGCAAAAATCAATTTTTTTGTCTAGGGCCGATCAGAGGATCGACCTAGGGCTCTAAGTAGAGGCGTCAGACACACACGTCCATAGACAATAAAACAAATTTTGATACAACACAGTAATGTATGACTTATCTCCCTAGACAGGTACTGAGGTGTATAAAAATGTTTCCCTCAATTTGCTCTGCAACATAGCAAAAAAAATTTTTTTTGGTTAGGGCCGACCTTAGGACCGACATGAGGCCCACTTGAGCCCTATGCACATTCAAATGTTTCTTTTTAAATTGTCGGCCATGCAAAAAATTTTGTTCCATAAATTGCCGGTCATGCCCAGATCTTTCAAACAAAAAATAAATTTATATAAATCGGAAAAGATTTACTCGAGTTATGTACAAAAGACCAAAAATCACTCAGGTCAGCGGCCCAGATTCAATCCCATAAAAGATTTTTCGAAAACTCGAGTAAAACTCAATTGATTTTCAAAAACTTTTTTTCGCTGAAAGGTAATCAAAAAATCTTTTATGAGATTGAATCTGGGCACTGTCGGTCCAAGGGCCGCCGAGCTAGGACGGTTTAGGTGGTTTTTAGTCTTTTTTACATAACTCGAGTAAATCTTTTCCGATTTTCAAAAAAAAAATTTTGTTTGAAAGATCTGAGCATGGGCGGAAATTAATGGAATAAACTTTTTTGATTTTGAGCCCTTGGCCATAGCTAGGGCACCAAAAACGAGTCTCTGCTAGCACCATACGTGTTTTTTGTACATTACTCGAGTGAATCTCTTCCGATTTTCGAAATTTTTTTTTGTTTGAAAGATCTGGGTACGGCTGACAATTTATGGAAGAAAATTTTTTGGACTTGAGTCATTGGACTTAGCTAAGGCACTAAAACCGACTCTGTGCTAGGGCCATACGTGCTTTTTGTACATAACTTGAGTAAATCTCTTCCGATTTTCTATTTTTTTAATCGAAAGGTCTAGGAATGTCTCACATTTTATGGAAGAAATTTTTTTGAATAAATACCCCCTTAGACTCAGCCAGAACCCTAAAACTGAGCTTCTACTAGGGCCCAACGTGTTTGTTTACATAACTGAAAATCCTAACCGATTTGGTTGATTCCTTTTCTATTTGAGAGGTACCGATTACAGAATTATATTAAAAATTAAATTCAAAAATTTGGGCCCGGTGTACAGGTACAGGTAATTAGGGCTCAAGCGGTGGTCGGCCCTAACAAAAAAAATTTCTATATTGAAGGAAACATTGAGGGAAACAATTTTGTCTATGGAAGTATGTGTCCGAGGCCACTACCTAGGTCGGTACTAAAGTCGGCCCTAGCCCAAAAAATGGTTTTTGCTATGTTGTTGGGAGGTCAATTTTGTACTTTCGGAAAGGTTTCTTTACACCGTTTCTTCGGTTGGGTTTTTTAATATTGCCCTATCGGCAATTTCCAATACAATTTAATGTGGACGTAAGGCAATATTTACTTAGATACGTTCGAGTCTTTTCGTAATATCAACTCTGTTTGCCGCATCTACTTTGAAACTTACGGTCCCCTTCATATGTTTTTCCTTTACTTTCGGGCGGATTTTTAAGTAAATATTTATTAATCTAATGACTTTAATGACTAATCTAACACACTGATACTTAACCGTCTATGTTTTTCCCCGTCTTATGTCATGAATTTAGATTCAATCTCCGACTAATGTCCGAAATTTTCGCTAACATAACTGCTTTGTAGGGGTTAACAGGCAGTTCGGACGTGTCAGAAAATATTACCTTTCCATTTACTTTCTGTTGCTTCTCTACACCCTCGGGTAGTTTGTCTTCCATCTCAGTTGCAATAACGAATATTTCTATTTTTCAGGCAATTCATAAAGAAAAAATCAATAGAATGGGGAGTGCCAGCCGAAATTATTGCAGAGCTTAGGTATAACATTGATGCATCATACAAGTTCCACAAAAAGTCATCCGTTGATATTGAAGTGGACTGCTGGCGTTTTAATGTTTTAGATAAAAAAGCGAAATCATTCACATAGAATGTAACACAAAATTTGTTTTTCTTGTAAATGTTGGTGGCTCAAAAATGGATACGAAAATTTGCAACCAAGAATTGATGGATACTCACTGATGTGTCCTGGAAGCAACTCAGATTGAAATTAACATTTTGATGGAAAAAAAATGCCAAAAATTAGATGATGATTAGATTAGACTATGAAGACAACGAGATGGAAATAGTTAATTCAAAAAAAAGGGGAGCGAATTATAAACAAAAAATGACTTTCGCATTTCTAATCCGTAAGATTAACCCAATTATTTAACTAATCTGGAAGATGATAGAACAAATTATTTACTTCAAATGGGAAATTTCGGATCAAGCGAGAATACATTTAGCATGTCGGTTCCGTTGTGTTCTTTAAAATATTTGATATTTCTGCTGCTACACAGAATTTATCGTCTGCTCTCTGGTCTAGTTTGACTCCAAACGAAATTCTTCTCACAAACCGGGCGGATGGGGAACTCAGCGGCATCGTATTATGTGAAGATAGTACAAGTGATGAACCAGAAGTCTTCAGGGATATCACATTCGAACTACCTGACTCAATCTGTTAACATTTCTTAAAAGCATACTTACGAAACTGCATTGTCGACATCCGGAAATTATTTCGTCCATTCTTCCATATAAAAGACTGATGAGTAAGTGAGAAATAATCTGTAATTTCTGCTTGAAGTGAGGAAGAATGTTATTGAAGTTACAGCCAAACACTTAAAATAATTACAGAATTTTTAGTATCTAGGAATGCAATTCAAAACATTAAAGCAATTTTATTGCGTGCCATGTTACATCATTGGTTAGAAAATGCTAATGTCTGGTAAAGACTTGGGTAAAGAGGGACTTTATTTCAAAGTTCGTCATCGTAGTTCTCCGGTGGATAGTCACCAATTGTAACATTAGCGATTGGCACCATACTGCCGTATTTTGGTTGACATTCGAAGTATCTCTTTCCGTTGACACTATAAACAAATAGAAATGTGAACAAAATCTAAGGATCACTTCTGCGTTGAACTTACGTTCCGTCGTTAACACCTAAGGGCTCATCAAATTTAACGCCGATAAAAATTCCATCCTTTCCCTCTAACGGTCCGTTGTACATAACAGTACCGATGCGGTGCGGCCCTTTGGCCGTTACCATGCATCTGGAACCGATAGTGGCTAGACTCGCTAAGCGCGCCTCTTCGTCTGCCTGAATTCGCTTCCTTTCAGCCATTTTCTTCTGCTCCTCTTCGTTATATTTTCCCAAATTGTTTTTCTTTAAGAAATCTCGGACAGTGTTCTGCTTTTGTTTATATTGTTCATCGCTCATTTCAAATTTGGGTACATTCTCAGCAATGTATGAAATACTGTAAATTGCATGTATCCGCATATCATTTTCTATTGGATAGGATCCGAGAATTGTACCATCAACCAACTTTGCAATGAATTTGTCTCCATTGTACAAATCCAGTTGCATGGAGGATGCACAGCCACCGGTTATAATTTCAAGTTTATTCTAAAAAAAAAAGAAATCAAAAAAAGTTAACCGACAGCTTCTGTCATGACTCATTCAGTACCCACCTTCAACTCTTCGATCGTTAAGCTTTTGGCAAATTTTTGTTCCAAAGAAACGGCCGAATTCTGTGAGTTTGTTACATTCACCTTCACAAAATCCGACGTAATGACTCGAAAATTATCACTCATCTTCTTTAAAAATACAATTCAATAAATAACAAACAGATCTGTAGAAACTTCAAAAAATATGGTTTTGTTGTGCTTCGCGACGATTCCGTCATAAACAAAAATAATAAACACATGCGACGTGAGCGACGCCTCTACGTCGAATTCAATAACGCAATCAGTGATGCTAGTGAAAACTGAAACTGTTCAGTAAAGAGAAATAGTTTTTTTGTCGCATTTCGAGGACCCGCACACATATAAGTTAAGTTTAAGCTACAAACCATTGTGTAAACTGTATCCAAATACTATGAAGTAAATATACATAAAAAAGAAAGTTAGGACTTCGTCTAGTCTACTAGTCGTAGAAAAATCGCCGGAGTTATTTACTTTTCCGTTTTCAGAACTAACCAAATAAGCGAAATCAGCAATAAAAACTTTGCGTCTAGATCAGTGCAGTGAGCCAGCCCCAGTCAATGAAACTGATTTAGTTGTCGCGACATGTCGGTATACTGTCAAAATTTTGACATTGCCTGCAAATGACCAGTTAATTTAAGTGATTTCTTGCAGGTCAATTTTTCAGACTCGGCGCCATCCATAAAGTACATACGTATACATCTTTAGGAGGGAGCGGGGTCTCGTTAATTTCCAGACATTTCAACATTTTCCATATATTTTTGCGTTGCCAGCTGGGAGGGAGGGTCTAAAAATCGTATCTACTTTATGGATCAATTCAAACAATTCAAAACAATCAATTCATTAGGTATGTACCGATATTTGATGAATCAATCGCTCATTTTAGTTGTTATTACAAATTTTAAGTTGAATTAATTGTCATGAAATAAGAAATACTCTTCCTCAAAATCCGGTTGGCTATGTATAATATTATGTCGTTTCCAACACGAGAGAGGCCTCTATTTTTCACTTGTTTACTTAGTTGAACTACTGTAAAAATTCGGTATTTGACTTATTGATGAAATCTTAAAATTCTATCAATTTTCCTTGTGATCTTGTTTGAAAAAAACTACGGAAGAGTCAGGATTTGTCGGTTATAAGGATCAAACACAACTGCAAAATCCTTAAGAATACCGTCAAAAAGCGCTGTAAATTACTTGAGTCTGTTGGAGCGCGTCAGGTTTGCTTCGATAGGAAAATTTTCACACTTCTTTCATGTAAAATCTGTCAAAATCGTCACCAGTGAATCCTATCGAACTAAAGTTACAACGCGCTCTTGAAATCAAAAGTCTGTCTATTCCAAATGTCAAAATGACGTTTTAAACGTCAAAGTCATGAAACAAGCGAGGAGTTAAGAAAACAGCAACGCGTAAAGCTTTAGTTCGATCAGATTCACTGGTGACAATTTTGATAGTTTTTATATGGAAGGAGTGTCAAAATTTTCATCAGTGAAAAACTTATCGAACCAAAGCTGTACGCGCTTCAGACAAGGAAACTGTGATAGTTATATATACGTCATTTTGACAGTTGGAATAGACCGACTTTTGATCTCAAAAGACTCAATTATGCTCTACTGTGTTGTGGAAAATTGCGCCGACGCCTATGGCGTCTGTAGCTAAAACATTTTAGCTAACGACCCAAGGAATTTTCAAAGTTTCATCTTTAAAATACAACATTATGGAGTCTCAATTTCCGCTGGAAGTTTCCCCTAATATTTTAGCAACACCTTCAGGAAACTCTAAACACATGGAATCGGATGTGAAAGAGTACAAGTGGTAAGAAAGAGTTATGCTACCCATAAATTTCACTTTGACGGGTTGCGCACTGTCGAGTTCAGCTGTAGTGTCATATTCACGTATTTTTTATATTGTGTTCATTCATTCGAAGAAAAATAAAATTTTTGCGTTTTATTTTAAACGTTCATTAAAGAAGATTATACATAATAATTTTGTGAAAGTAGTTCATACAAAGAAGGGTACGCAAAATTAATTTCAGATTTTCGGAAATGTATTTGTTTCTGAATGTCATTTTGATAAAGATTTCTAATTATTAAAAGTGAATAGTTTACAGGGGACTTACGATGGAAATGACACGAAAAACAAATTCACGCTTTTGGGTTGAAAACGGGGGTCCTGCAATTTCTTTTTTTTTTTGCGATTTCGTCATTTTCTCTTAATGAGTCATGAATATTGCGCCAATGGCAATGATGAGTCTTAGGTCATTTCTGGATTCGTTTAGCAATATTCAGGGCATGTCCACGTAAGCTTGTGTTTCGATTGGTATAGATTTCTTACGGTGTCTCCCAGTATCTTGTAATTGAGTCCCAATGCAAGTATTTTACCTTGAAAAGGAGTGTTACTTATGCCCTTGCAAGTGACCTGGGTCCAGTAAAACTGTGACGGGTATTTTCCCCCAGGGAATTATCCCCCAGACCGAAAAAAACCCGTAAAGGATAGGAATTATCACCCAGGGAATTATTGAACGCTTTAGAACCCTTCCAAGTGGAATTTTCCTTGTACAAATTTTCCGCTTTAAACTTGCTGGGTGATAATTCCCTGGGTGGCAGTTCCCATTTTTTTGCGGTCTGGGGGATAATTCACTGGGGAAAATTCATGTCGCCCGGTAAAACTCTACTTTACTTTTGTCCGCCAGAGCATTTAGTGCTACTGTGGTTTCTTGAGCTTCGAGGCGAAACAGTGACCTTTGTATCCTTTTGGAAAGATTTGACTGACTGAACATATGTTTATGACTTCCCCTGTTATTTTTGAGGGTTTCGCATGCCTCTTCTATCGCACATGTTTTGGTTTGTGTAACAGTTGCATATCTATCCAAGAGTACAGATATCTGGAGTGGATGATTCTTACAGTGTATGCCATAACCAGAAATGATGTCGTTTTTGGATAGATCTGAGTAGATGTTGATATCACTTTCTTTGAATGGGCTTCCGTTATTCTAGAAGTTTTTTTGTGTAATGAAGACTTTGAAGTTTCGATAATCCATCAGCGTGCATAGCTGTATCCGAAATGGCACTTGTGTTTACTGTCAGAATTGTAGCATGTGACCAAATACTGTATCATTCCAGCAGTTCACTTTATTCAGTCTGACAACCCTTCCTTGTTCGCTGAAAGGGTCAATGAGAGTCTCTAGTGCTTTCGAGGGGTCGAATTAAGTTTCGGCAGATTCTAATTGTCGATTATATTTTTATCGGTGAAAACACAACTTACCTACTGTGCGCAAGTCTGAGTTCATTAGTGATTTTAGAGTTTTTGCCTACAATAAGGATAACCAAGTCATTGGATTATGTTTTGCAGATAGAGATTGCTCGATTCTGCTAACTATGTCTTCGTGCGAACATCACGGCATATCTATCTTTCAGGGGGAAAGTTTATGACGTTCAGTTCGGTACGTTCTACAAACAAGTTTGGCGATGGACGGACAGACAGGGCAATACGAGAACTTGTAATGTCGAGTATAAACCAATACACTCACATACACACACAGTATGCGATAAATTTTTTTAGAGTTTTGCTGTGAGAGGGGTTTCAAAGGTTTACTGCTGGGTTTGTAACATAAAGTCTGCAATAAAAAAAAGCTTTCCTTGATATTTTGTCAAATTTAACATTAACTAAGATTTTTTTCTACAGCTATGGCGGAAAGTAAGGACTCAAGTAAAGCGTCTTCCAATTCGAATGTCTTGAAGGCAGTTGCTGGAGTAGCTATTGGTGTTGGTGTTGCCCTTGGTGCTTACTTCTTCGGCAAAACTGAGGGACAGGAAGAAGCCAGACAAAGTTATCAACACAGAGTCAGCTATGCACAAAATATTACTCCTAAAGCAACAACAACTGACAAATTCGATGACGACGAAAAATTGTATAAAGAGTGTGAAATATGTAAAGCGAGTCTTAAACAATTGATATGTAGCGATGTCGAAGTCCATTCTACAATCTGCGGACACATTTTTTGCAAACCCTGTATTGATAAGTCCTTAGAATTATATGAAAGATGTCCAAGTTGCAATGAAAGACTTTCGCCAGGTCAGACGCACAGAATCTTTCTGTAAATAACTCTAAATTGAATAAAGTCTTAGTGGAGTTAAAGGACTTTCATTACGGTCTTTGATAATATTTACCGGTCGGCTGTGGGTTTCCTATCAGCCACAAGTTGTTTGTTTCTCTCCAATTTATCTTGATTTCCACAAAGGGTTGGGGAAAAAACAGAGTTTGTTGCATTGACTTTTTACTGTAATGATACGAATTTCTTGTAGCCTTCCTGAAATTGTTCTGCATAAAATTCGAACATTTCCTGCAGACGTCGAATTGGTTTGCATTTTGATATTGACAATCGAAAAGGTGAAATATTTTAACCGTTAGTGCTGCGATTGTCTCAGTCCCTTCCACCCAAATAACTAATCAACATAATGGATATCAACTCTAGAGGTCTTTCAGCGAAACGCAGTCAAATAAACCCCTACAGTATGAGCTTCAATTTTGTGGAAGAAGATGAAGGGATCGTCTTTATCTAAGGGAATGGAATGAACGTTTTCTTATTTGGCAGCTTCAAGAAAATAAATGAAAAAACAAATCATAGAGAACTGAACTTTAAAGCCTCGGTGCCACTAGAATAGGTATACGTATAGTCGTGCAGCACGAGTCATGCCTACGAACCCTACAACGCTGAACCACTCAACCGATTTCCACCAACCAGTTTTTTTTCTAAGGAATTATATTTGGACCACAACGAAGTATCAATCAAGTATTTATTTATTTCATTACATGTGTAAGGCCTTTCGGCCTTTTAAGTTACATACAAAATACCGTTCAAAAAAGGCGAGAACAATAGTATAAACAAAGACCCGTACGTATCAGAATAGATGTGGCAAAGTGACTCGAACGTACCTAAATATACAAATAAGCAAACAGTCCAACGTTTTCTGTTCTTTTATAACTGTAAGAATTTCAAAGATCCATAGAAATTACCCAAGGTAATGTCAAAGGCCCTACCGAAGTACGCCTGAGACCATTCAAATCTAGAAAAGCTTATATCCAAGGACTAAGTCATTTTTCCCTGAACACCTGAAACACGTGTTATCTAAAACTTTATTCTCTACAACTTTGCCCTTGGAAGCAACTTTCTACCTTTCATAGTTCTTGAGATTTGGGTCATTCTGTCCAATAATGGAAGTGACCATATACCAGGATTGTGCCATATTTCGCCAAAACCCTGAAACACGTGTTCGCTTAAATTTAATTCTCTGTAACTTTGACTTTGGAACCAACTTTCTAACTCTCATAGTTTTGTAGATTTGGGTCATCCTGCTCAATTATGGAAGCGGCCATATACCAGGATTCGGCCATATTTCCCCAAAACCCTGAAACACGTGTTCGCTTAAATTTAATTCTCTACAACTTTGCTTTTGAAAGTAAATCTCTGTATTGCGTATTTAAGCAAATACTGAAAAAAAACTATCTCTTATCATTTTGGGCAGAGAAATTTATTTTCGCCCATTCCATGGCTCCCAGTGCTCAGACCCCTGACCCGATTCCAACAAAAAAAATTCCCCAGTTTTTTGGCATCAAATGTTTTCATTTGACACCAAATTGAGCAATTTCCGTGCTTTACTTGCTGAGATATTTGCGAAAAAGTTTCACCGACCCTCGAAAAACCATGTTTTTGGTCACTTCCTCGACCATATCTCCGGAACCACTTGATTGATTTTGCTCATATTCGAACTTGACTCATGGGAGGCATGTACCTTTACCTTTACGGACGGACGGACGGACATTTTTTTTATTGCTGATTCGTCATCTCTAGACGATAATAGATGCATCCCCCCACCACCTCGATCTACCCCATGTTACAATAAAATTGTTTGTAGTAAACGTATAGGACCTCTTGTACTTCGTACGGGTCCAATAACGATCACAGTCAGTTAAGATCAAAAAATTTGTATCAATAAAAATTGGGATAATAAATGGTCAAACTGAGAATGTTGAGATGCAAATAAGTACAGCTTAGGGATCGGAACCACAGGTAACACGTTTGTCTATTAATCAGCGTTGAGGTACTAAGGCGATAATTAGTCAGAGGAGCCCTTAGGCATTTAAGTAGTCCCTACACGTAATTTAAAGCCAGTTAACGTAGGTTTCCTCTTAATATGAGGAGGTAATGAATTATAAATCGAGACTCCGCTGACAAAAAACGATCTAGACAAAACATCGGACCCAACTCTCGGCAGAAGCATATTGAAAGTCCTCCAATTGGAAGCAGGGGTTAAAAGCTCGTACAAGTACTCAGGTTCTTTTGTCAAAACTGTTTTGTGCAACATCACGCTAGATAGGTAGTCAAAATAACTGAAAAGGTCGCACCCTAGCAAGACGTCAATATTATCCGACGTGGATTCATAGCGGCCAAGACCGCACACGAACCTAACGCAGGCCTTAAACGATTTCAGCAAAATCTCTTTCGTTGATGATTGAAGCCTGCCCAAGACCTGCGAGCAGCAGCTAAAGTGAGGCAGAAGGAGCGATTTCACCAGCAAAAGCTTAGTGGCCCGAGAAAGGTAACCCGCATGCGGCCACAGGCAACGCAGGCCAGCGAAAACTTTCGCGGACACATGCTGAGCGTGCGACCGCCAATTTAACTGATCATCGATCATTATTCCGAGATCCCTAACAGTGTCCGAATAACCGATCGCAACACCATTAAGCCACAACTCTGGAAAATCATTCGCCCATTTTGTAGTCGAGAACCTAACCGCCATTATCTTCTGTGCATTGAGCATGAGACCATTTGCTCCAGCCCAGAAGGATATCGAACTAAGGTCTTGAGACATCCTCTCCATGTCTTCCCGAAAACGGTCCTTTCGAATGCCCATATACAATTGGACATCGTCTGCGAAAAGATGGATCTGAGAATGCTTCACAACCTGCGGCAGATCATTTATGAAGACCGAAAACAACAGGGGTCCAAGAACCGAACCTTGTGGAATCCCAGCCACAACATTGCGAAAACCCGAATGAGATCCACTAGCTACTACTTTCTGATTTCTACCAGTCAAGTAGCTCCTCATAATCTTAAAGTACAAGGGTCCTATACGTTTACTACAAGACATTTTATTGTAACATAAGATAGATCGAGGCGGGAGATGCATTCAATATCGTATGTAGAGATGACGAATCAGCGAAAAAAAGATGTCCGTCTGTCCGTCCCGTCATTTTTTCTAAACGGCTGCACCGATCACCCTAAACTTTTTCCCCCTGAAAGGTACATATGTCCTATGATTCAAGTTCAAAGATGTGCAAAATCGGTCAAGTGATTCCGGTGGAACTTTTCACAAATATCTCAGCAAGTATAGTACGGAAATCGTTGATTTTGGTCTCAAATGAAAGATTTGATCTCAAATAACTGGAAACATTTTTATTTGTGGAAATCGGGTCACTGATCTGGGTACTGCGACCAATGGAATGGACGAAATTGAGATTTTAGCCCATATGCTAGAGCGGATGCTTTCGTTTCTCGTCTATATTTGCTCAACTATGCGATACGAAGATTTACTGTCAAAGGCAAAGTTGTAGAAAATAAAATTATAGACAACACGTGTTTCAGAGCTTTGGGAAAAATGGCCCAATCCTGGGATTTGACGACTTCTAAAATAGGTAGAGATGACTCATATCTTTTGAACTATGGCAGTTAGAAAATGCTTTCAAAGGCAAAGTTGTAGAGAATAAAATTTTAGAGAAGATGCGTTTCAGAGTTTTAGGGGAAAATGGCACAATTCTTGAATATGACCACATCTAGAATTTTGCGGAATGACCCAACATATTTCTAGAACTATGAAAGTTTGAAAATTGCTTCCACAGGCAAAGTTGTAGAAAATAAAATTTTAGAAAACAAGTGTTTAAGCGTTTTGGGAAAAATTGCCCCAATCCTGTAATATGACGACTTCTAGAATTGGTAGGGGTGACCCGTATCTCTAGAACTATGGAAGTTAGAAAATTGCTTCCAAACGCAAAGATGTAGAGAATAAAATTTTTGGTAATACATGTTTCACGGCTTTGGGAAAAAATGACCAAATCCTTTGATATGACGACTTCTAGAATTGGTAGGGATTACTCATATCTTTAGAACTATGCCAGTTAGAAAACTGCTTCCGAAGACAAAGTTGTAGAGAATAAAATTTTAGAGAAGACCCGTTTCAGACTTTTAGGGGAAAATGGCACAATTCTGGAATATGACCACCTCTAGAATTTTGCGGAATGACCCGTATCTTTAGAACTATGAAAGTTTGAAAATTGCTTCCACAGGCAAAGTTGTAGAGAATAAAATTTTAGAGAAGACGCGTTTCAGGGTTTTGGAAAAAACTGGCCATATCCTAGGATGTGACCACTTCTAAAATTGGGAGGCTACGACTTATGTCTCTAGAACTGTGTCAGTTAGATAGTTGCTTCCAAAGCCGAAATTGTAGAGAATAAAATGTTAGAGAACATGTGTTTTAGGGTCTTAGGGAAAATGGCTGTAGCCTGGGATGTGACCACTTCTAGAATTGGGAAGCTGCTTCCAAAGGCAGAGTTGGTGAGAATTACATTTTAGAGAAAGCAGTTTCAGGATTTTTTGGAGAAACTGCATTGGTTCTATGTGATACGATGCAGGGGAGAAAATTTCGGCCAACGAAATCAATAGTTTCAGATGTCATAAAAGGTAGGGCCTTTGACATTGCCTTGGTTTAATTTATGTGGAATTTTGTCAAATTCTCATAATTCACAAAGAAAATAAAACATTGAATTGCTTACTCATTTTTATTTAGATGCGTTCGAGTCTTTTTGCAACATCTATGTCTGCCACATCTATTCTGATACGTACGGGTCTTTGCTTATGTTTTTTATTAAAAATCCGGAAAAGCCGAGATAAGAGCAGTTTTTGTGCTGAGAACAGCATGAGCCTACAATATTTTATGTCCATTATTTTCAAAGAAATAGTAAAAGCAAGTAGAGGAACAACTCTGTACATCACTATCACCGTAATTGCTGAGACATTCAAATTCTCGAAACATAGGTGGCGCTAATGTAGGAAAGCATAAAGAGAAAAACTGCATAGCGGCAGCAACATATTTTGGAAACTCTGACGGCTGTGACACTTTTGCTTGCCGAAATTTTGCAAAATTTGTTTAAAATACGCAATCAATTTGTCCGTATTTTGTTGCTTAATAACGATATTACATCTATTGATAATTACGGACAATCATTGCATATAAACACACTTCAAGAACAAATTGCGAAAGATCCATTCATAAATTCGTTACTTTAAAAATCGTGGTGCATAACCTAAATTTGTTTACCAATGTCAACAAAACGCCGTCCCGGATCCGACTTAAACCAGGAGAACTGGGATAAGGTGGGTTGAAGCTATTCATAATGCGCGCTTTTTTGTTGATGGTTTTGATGACGCTTCTAGGAGGAAGAGCCAGAAGAGCAGGGTCACTTCCAAAAAGCCTCCCAAGAAGAAATTGCAAAACGAACGATTAAAACCGCAAAACGTCGAATTAATACCGCCGCCGAAAGTGACTCGGGCGCGAAACCGGTAAGCAATTTGTTTAGCTCATTTGGAGGATTCGGTAAAGACAATGCAAAAAGTGGTCCATTGGCGTTTTCATTTTTAAACACCACTACTGCCGCGAATGGAGATTCGTCATCAGAGAAACAAAATTCTGCAAGCAAACAATCACAAGAGCCTGCAATCGGTGTAATGGATGATAAGAAGCAACTTGATTATTACGGAAAGTTGAAAGGTTTAAATCAATCGTTAGCTGAATGGGTTCGAAAAAAGGTGGAACAAAATGCTTTCTGTATTTTGACTCCAATTTTCGACGATTACGCTAAGCATTTGAAGGCAATTCAGGAAAATCACGTACCGTCAACTGGAATAGAAGCAAAGTCTGCGGTCGTCACAACTAGTACAAACACTCTAACATCAAAAACAGAACCCGCTAAGACTTTAACGTCCGCGTCTTTGGGATCGACGTCAACAACGAGTACAAATAAAATTTCAAATCAGCTAGCTCCCTCTTTCAGCACTGAAAAAAAAACCGATGAAACGAAGAAAGACCAACCATTATTTTCATTCGGAGGGTTAACATCAACAGCTTCAACATCATCCACATTCAGTTTTGGTGGACCTGGCGTAAAGCCGTTCACTTTCGGAAATGTTGTAGCGAAACCGGCCGAATCCAGTAAGCCAAGTGATACAAATGAAGCCGATGGAGACGATGATCAACCGCCCGTATATGAATTTGTTCCTGTCGTTGAAAAAGACAATTTTTATTCGAAGAAGTGTAAGGTGTTTGTTAAGAATGATAAAGCGTACTCTGATCGAGGTGTTGGTATGTTGTATTTGAAAAAGGTGGAAGGTAGTGAAAAAATTCAACTACTGGTTAGAGCTGACACTAGCCTGGGAAATATATTACTCAACGTTTTGCTTTCTGAAGGAATGCCCACGCAACGAATGGGAAAGAACAATGTAATGATAATTTGCCTACCATTGCCAGACGCAAAAGCGCCCACTTCGGTGTTGATTCGAGTTAAAAACGAAGAGGAAGCGGATGAATTGTTGACTCAAATTAATAAAAATAAAAAATAATTGATTCCATTGGTTTATATTAGTTTTGTTTGATTTTTGTGCCGATTACAAGAAATTTTTCAAATATGAAGTGAATTTCAGATGGTTAATATGATCTTTGCCGGTAGATGATGTTCTTTTCGCCAGCCGATTGTTCCTCATTCTCTACTCCTGCAACAACCAACACGGAAACTTCCCAGAATCTTCGTCCGTTTGTTAGCAAACCTAACGTCTGTCTACCTCAAGGCACTCTGTTTAATAAAAAGGTTGTAGCAATTTTAGCTAGTGGAAGAGCTTCTTTTTCCGTCATATTTCCTCAACATCTTGGTCTTCAACCTGCCCTCGGCGATATTATTCATTAGCTAATCGTTTGTTTATAATTTTGGACCCCTTCTGTTCTCTGCTCTCTAAAATCACAATTTGGGCATGTCAAGATCATGTTTTGAGTTACATATTTATTTTTGATAAATCAAGTGAGTTATACTTGATTAAGTTCGGTTTTTGACGATATTATGGCTACGTCATGCCATTGCATCTTCGAAGCAAGAGACCACCGTCGAAGCAACCGACCACCCACCTGTTTACCCGTCAGTTTGAAGAGTGAAACCTTGTATTGTAATATGTTTCTGCTGAACACTTGCGATGCTAAAAGTGACTGTGGAACAGTTTTTTTAAAAAGTCAATTAAAACAGGCGGCGCGTTATTAACCAACTCTATAATATTTGCTGTGTCAAGGATATAGTAAGCGTTGTGTGGGTTGTGTGACATGTTTTACTGGCAACAATGAAAACAACATTCATACTTTACTTCCTGTTCTTAATCGCTTCCTGTGAATCTAGCTCAGTATTCAAAAAATGCTGGTCAAGCAGCGAAAAATATATTGGAATTTACCAGAATTCTTCATATCAATTTATTTTCGTGCGTGAAGGCGATTCTGTCGAAATGGAATGCAGAGAATGGTTCGTATACTTATTTTAGCCTTTGAGAGATGCGAAAATTACTTTCATCTTGATGTCATATCGCAATTCATAATTATTTGGGAAGGGAAAATAGACAAAAATTTTTAACAAGAGTAAAGTTGACAGACTATGAGATAGAGATGTGCGCAGGTCGAAAAATTTCGGCGACGCCTAAATTATTTCTAAAACAATTTTTTTCGAACAAATCAAATTTTACTTTTAATTATTTAAATCGACCCAACCTCAATTCAGCGAAATATTCATGAAAGAGCACCAAGTATCGTGTATTTTCGAGTAGCCTGGGTTAGGTCTACCCAATGAACCACTTAACCGATTTGCGACAAATTTCTTTTCTAATTCCTGAGGTCCATATCTTTCATTTAACACCTCGGAAAGCAGGTTCCGTGAGATATATACATGAAAATTTTCACGGAACCTCAAAAACCACGAATTGACCTATTTTTCGACCGTATGTTCGGAAGTTCTTGACCGATTTTACTTATCTTTGAACGCTTCCTCGTTTTTCGATTAACTTTTAAGAGAACAAAGATTTTTGCTGGAGTTATTGTGTCCATGGACGGACGAACCCACCAACTCCTATGTTGAAATTCAACTGGTTACAATTGTCGTGGTAAACGCAAATGACCCTTTCAAACTGGTCTAAAAATTCACCACAGGGGAATGATTTTCCTCCGGCGGGCGTCCTGCGATACCTGGAATGAGTGCACATTCCTACCAAAGTGGTTTGGCTAAGAGCCTTACTGCGAAAGCCCTCACCTCAGGGTAAATTCGGTACCATGGGGCATGGGACCCCGGTCGTAGTGTGTCATGCCAGGGCCTTTTATAACATACAAGCTCGGAGGAAAAATCCACCCCAATCCACCCCAGTGCACCCCACTCATTTTCAACTTGCAAAAAATGTTCCACTCATTTTCTACTAAAAAAATTTCGCCTGCGGCGCGGCACTTTACAATGATTCCTAATATTCAGTAGTTGGGCAATTTTTAAATTTATTTTATGCAACGCATACTTGAGCATGATAAAAAGTATATATGAAAATCCATTATACTACAAGTTGTATAATGGATTTTCATATATTTTTTTATCACTCTCATTTACTTTTCGCATAAAATGTTGTATGAAACATGTTTCGAAAAAATTCACATCTCTTGACAAAATTTTTTCCTTTTCTCAACTTGTTGCATAAATAACTATTTATTTCTGGATGCCTGACAAGACGCCTACAGCGATCCGGAATAGTCCCACGGTTTTTTTATGAACGACTCTTTATTAAAATACAATCTTCTATTGTCATAAACTCAATTTCGTGTTTTTTAAATTTATTTCAAAGCGAAAAAAAGAAAAAAAACGATCTTTTCAACAAAACCCAATTTCTGTACTCAAAATTGGCTCACCTATTGGGTCTCACTCAGCAAAATTTTTTCGCTCGCTGCGCTCGTGATTCCCTCATCTTATACTCAAAGTATTGCAATTTGAAAGAAACTTCACCTGCGGCCGCTTGACACTATTTTTAGTGTGTTTTCCTCTTATCGAAAATTAGTTGCTTCCAGCATAGTTCGTTTTATTCAATAAAATTTTACTCGCTCGCTACGCTCGCATAAGTTATTTTCTAGCTTGAAAGAAAATAAAGAAATTCTCGTCAATACAGTATTTATAAAATACTATCTCTACAGTGATAATCTCTACCAGAGAATTATATGTAGACCAAACTCGTAGACGTTTTGCACCACCCAGGCCGTCCCTTTTTACTATGACGTTCAACACCACCCAGGCCGTCTTATTCTACTTTATCTGGGGGAATATTCTTCCTAGTCCGCAGACACCAGATTTACTACTTGGTTGTTGTTTCTCTTTTATCTGGGGGAATATTCTTCCTAGTCCGCAGACACCAGATTTACTACTTAGTAATGAAACTCACAACTGTTCGTATTCGAATGATTTATTTCAGGAAAAAAGCAACATATTTATACGGAAAAAATCCTCACTTCATGCTACGTTAAAATTTAAATATACTAGATTTACAATAGAATTTACAAATTGAAAAATGAAGTATTTTCTCCAAAAATTATTCGGAGTCAACATGAAGTATTTTTTTTATTTTAAATTTGAAGTAAAATTTTCCGAATTCAACATACTCCCATCAATTTGAAGAATTTCAAATTATTTATTCCAATCGGTGTATCGAATAGGTGCCTTTATTTTCCTGCCGTAACGCGTCCGTATTTCATTTTGTTCAACTCTCTCTGGTTCCTCTCCCTTCTTCGGATGTTCCGATACCGGTCTTAGTATCAAATGTTCACCGACCAGTTTTGAATCTGTCTGTGTCATTTCCAATGGAAACAAACGTCGTAATGGACGAATGATACAACCGAATTTCGTCTTAACTTTCGCAACTCGAACTTCTCCATCCGATGATGGTATTATTTCAATCACACGTGCCATTAGCCACTGATAACGTTTTTTCTTATTTGTTTCGACAAGGACTATGTCTCCAATACTGATCACTGATGACTTATTCGTTCGTCTGTGTTCAACCAATTGGCCAAGGTATTCTTTTCTGAAGCGTGATTGAAGCAACAGTTTGTAATGCTGCATACGTTCCCATTCCTTGCGAAGCATTTTACTTGTAATTTCTCCTTCTTCAGGAAATGTTGCGTTTTTTGTACCACGAAGAAACATGTTCGGTGTCAATGGTTCCAAGTCTTCTGGATCTTCCGTAACTGATGTTAATGGTCGGTCGTTGATTACAACGGCAATCTCCAGAAGCAATGAATGTAGCTGATCTAAGTTGATATTTGCTTTGCCCAACACCTTGCAAAGAGGTTCTTTGACCGATCGAACCATTCGTTCATAAAATCCTCCCCACCATGGAGCAGCCGGCGGGTTGAAGTTCCATCGGATTTTTTCCACTTCACATTCCTCTCGTAACTTTTCCGCGTTTATTGATTTAAACAAATTTGCTGCGCCAGTGAAATTCGTTCCATTGTCGCTCAACATGTCCAACGGTCGCCCATATTGAAAAATGAACCGTTTGAGTGACTGTATAAATGCTCTGGTGCTGATCGACTTGGTGATGTCTAGATGGATCGCTCGATACACGGCACAGGTATACAACACTACCCAAACCTTTTTTCCATTTTTAAGTGTAATGTGTCCAAACAAATCGACTCCGACTGAATCGAAAGTTTCACCACTTCTCACTCTTGTTTCTGGTAATGCCGCTGGTATGGTATCCATTCTTCTTGCATGAAAACGTTTACATTTCATACAACTATGGATAACGTTTGATATCGTTTTCTTTGCTTGAGTGATCCAATATTTCTCTCTCAGTTTCGTCATAATGAATTGAGAACCAGCATGACAAAAATTGTAGTGTGCTTCCATGATGAGATCGCGTACCAACGGATGCTTATTCGGCAATAAATATGGATATCGAAATCCATCGGTGTCCATTCGTTTCGTTATGGGGGTTTTTAATCTCAACAATCCTTTGTCCTTGATTATTGTAGGTGCCATACACTTTTTTATTTGTTTTTCTTCCCTTGTTCCTTGATCAACTTCACTCTGTATGATTCGTACCAATTCAATTTCGGCGTTCTTTAGCTCTGAGATAGTTAAATGTTTGTGATCCCTTTTCGAATCAGGGTTTCTGATGTTATGAATAAAACGTTTAACCCAAGCCATGACTCGTTTTTTAGTTGAAAATCTGCTGAATTTTACATCGAACCAACCCTTTTCTTCAAGAGCGAACATCGTTGTTGAAGCCTTTCTTTTTTTCTCGCTGTCGACTTCATCTTCGTCAAATTTTAGTTCGTTATTAGGCCATTTCTCTTTCGGAAGCTTGAGCCAAGCCGGACCCTCCCACCATTTTGAATGAATCAACTCTTTCGGACTGCACCCACGGGATGGCAAATCAGCGGGATTCAATTTACCTGGCACATGTCTCCACTCATCTGAACTGGTCATTTCATGAATCTGTTTGACTCTATTGTACACGAACGTTCCCCATTCTGAATTTCGTTCGATCCATGCAAGTACTGTTGTCGAATCGGTCCAGAAGAATTTCTGCACGTTTTCAAGCTCCATGGCCTCTAATGAATGTTGTGCTAGACGAGTGCCGATCAAACATCCCAGTAATTCTAATCGCGGAATAGAGGCTTTTGCTAACGGTGAAACACGACTCTTGCTTTGCATCAATTGGGTTTTAACGTCTCCGTTGAATTCTGTACGCAGAAATACTGCAGCCGCGTATGCTTCTTTGCTAGCATCCGAAAACGTATGTAATTGACGACTAGTCACATGTGGGATCATACACAGGCGTGGTATTTTAATTTCATTTAATAGTTTGCTTCTGAACACCACTTGTTGAATTCTACTTTCCAAATCTCTGGTAATTCACAATCCCAAGGTGTTTTTTGTTTCCATGCTTGTTGTAGCATAATTTTTGGCGATATGAGAGTTGGACCTATTATTCCCAGTGGATCGAAAAATTTATGCAGCACCGATGAGATATTCCGTTTGGTTAGTTTGTTTATTTCATCCAGCTCAGGTACTTGGATACTTAACGTGTCCATTTTCTTATTCCAAATCATACCAAGTACTTTTGTTTCAATTGGTTCGACGATCTCCCCTATTTCTGTAGGTGACGCACACTCCCATTGTCGAAGATCAAATTTCCCACAAGAAAAGATTTTAACTGCAGATTCCTTAAATTTGTCGTACTCTTTGTATGAATCCAATGATGTGATGCAATTGTCGATGAATAATGCTTTTTTAAGTTCTTCCGCTGTTTCTTTCTCTGATTCTTTAACTGATGTAAGAAGAACATTCAGAACGGCGGCCAAAAGAAATGGACTGCATTTGAGGCCGAATACCACTCGACAATGACGAAATACTGATATTTTTGTCTGAGTATCATCCTCCCACCAGAGAAACTGCAAGTATTCTCTATCATTTTCGTCTACTTCAATCATTTGGAAGGCTTTTCTAATGTCTGACAGAACTCCTACCCATTTCATTCTGAATCGTATCAACTTGCCAGGTAATGACTCAATTAAATTTTTTCCTTTATACAATCGTTCAATGAAAGATTGATTTGTGTTTTGCATGATGCGTCGAACACGGGACGTACAGGTGTCGTGAGACTGTCCTTGAATACTGGATGATGTGGCAAAAAATGTCCACTTTCGTTGTTACCTTCCACCTTCTCTATGAAACCCTCACTCAACCAAGCCTTGAATATGTCGTCATATGCTTTGAACTGATTGTTGATGTGCAATTTCTTCGTTGATGACATCAATCTTGATAATGACACCCTTTTGTTGTTCGGTATTTTCGGTACTTCGTCCACCCATGGAAGATTCACAACGTAACGACCATCAGAGTTTCTTCTTAATTTTTTATTGAATATTTTCATAGCAGCCTTTTCTTCTTGTGTTTGAGTCATCCTTTCGATTGGATCTTTAATGCCGATGATGTCCAAACTCCACAATTTATTTACTTCTTGCTCCGCCATGAACATTGAAATAAGATCGTTTGTTACATTGATTCGAGGTACGATACCACATAGAGTCCATCCAAACATTGTTTCAAATGCCGACAATCCACATTGCAACGTTTCTTTTCGACCTTCCATCACTGTTCCCCAGTAATCGCTTCCGATAACTAAGTCGATTTCTGCAACAGAATCATTTCCGATGATCAGATCGTTGAACTCAATTCCTTTCGTCTTCATTTGATTCAACCAATATCCCTTTGGAATGCGAGTGATTTGACCACCTAACACAGGACGTTCTCTGAGAACCATGAACATACCGTTTGTACCATCCAAACTTTCGACGTAAACTTTGTAGTTGTTATACTTCTGACACTTGGTTCTTGTTCCATCGAACAAAATGTTTCGTAAATATTCAGTGTTGAAAGGTTTACTGTGTATTGTCGATAACAGCATACTTGTTGCATAGGAACGTTGACTCCCATCGTCGAATAATACTCGAGCCAACCTTTTTTCCTTTTTCTCACCGACTGTAACATACACCATAATCGTTTTCATTAAAACATCGTCCGCACAATCAGAATTGGAACCCGATGACGTTTCAGCACTCTTGAGGCACCTCTTTTCTTTCAGATCCGGACACATAACTGTGAAATGTCTTTTCGAACATACATGTCACTTGACGAACGTTTTGCAATTTTTTGCTGAGTGTTTAGGTTTCAAACAGTAAAAGCAAGCATTATTTTCCCGAACTTTCTTCCTTAAATCATCCATTGACCAAAATTCAGTAGCTGCACAGTCTTTACTTTCATGACCTTTGCTACAGAAAATACACGTAATTTGTTTAGATTGACCATTGAACAAACTGGCCGCCGTTGACGAGTTCCTCCCGCTTTTGTTTTCTTTCTTCTTATCGGCTTGACTCGACAAATCCTTTGAAATAAATGATGCTTTCACCAGTTGCCTCTGCTCTTCTCTTTCAACTTCTTGTTGTAAAAATATGAACAAATAGTCCAATTCATTCTTTGGAGGATCTTCCGCTAATCCATCTTTTTCATAAAGTGGACTCCTCTGCCAAGCGGTATGAATTTCCTCAGGTAGACTGGACTCTACCATCGGATAGAGGAACAATGTTGCTTGTTCCATTGTAACTCCTAACGATTCTAGAGCTCTGACATGGCTCACTAATTTGTCGAATGTATTGGTAATCATGACACTCTTGTTGAGGTTCTGTAATCCCATTTGGAATAGTTCACGAACGTAGATCTGTATCAATAGTTTTTTCTTTCCGAAGCGTTCTTTTAACGACTTGATTACCTTTGGGTAATTCTCTTCGGTTGCTGGATAACCATCCACGATATCTTTCGCCTTTGTGTTTGCTTCCATTGCTTGACGTAAATATTCGAATTTATCGGTAGTATGTAATTCATCGTCAGTGTGAATTTTTTCAAATTGAGACCACCACGAGAGTCAATCGATCAATTTTCCGCTGAATTTTAAAAGTTCAATTTTAGGCAATTTGAACTTTCTTTTATGTCTACCTTCACCTGATGCTGAATATTCACCAGGAGCCTCACGCGGTTCTGTCTTATGAATTCTACGATCAATTTTAATTTTCGCCAATCTCGCGTCGGAATTATACTGATCGACGGCCAAAATCTCTTCTTCGTATAATGCCTCATTATTGTTATCCAAGTGTTTATCCAATATCTGTTGGTCTAGCGTATGAATTTTTTCCAACAGTTCATCCAATTTGTCACTCTTAGAAATCAATTCTTCATAATGAGGTTCTTCGG
>CM055406.1:22040218-22053369 GCA_029228625.1 Pseudolycoriella hygida | reverse complement strand
TTATCTGGGGGAATATTCTTCCTAGTCCGCAGACACCAGATTTACTACTTAGTAATGAAACTCACAACTGTTCGTATTCGAATGATTTATTTCAGGAAAAAAAGCAACATATTTATATGGAAAAAATCCTCACTTCATGCTACGTTAAAATTTAAATATACTAGATTTACAATAGAATTTACAAATTGAAAAATGAAGTATTTTCTCCAAAAATTATTCGGAGTTCAACATGAAGTATTTTTTTATTTTAAATTTGAAGTAAAATTTTCCGAATTCAACAATATTTCACTATTTCTACTATATCAGATTTTCACAATACGAACATAATAGGAATAAGCACGAAAAACTTGGCACTCTTATTAAGACTTGGGGGCCCCCTCAATGAAAAAATTGGGCCCCCATGTCGAAAATCCCTCCCAGTTCGAAATCCTTATAAAAGGCTCTGTGTCATGCGATATGGCCGCACCGGCCCCAACGTTTGGTTGTGACGGCTAGTGGCGATGCAACGTGACGGTTGCGGTGAAAATACAGTATAGAGATGATAGTATCTCAGGTCTTACCTAGGTCTCAAAGGTTCGCACAAACCATCCGTTTTTAGGGAGAGTCTCCGATGGGGACTCGTTCTCATTTTTCGCGCCTAATTCCTCGCCCATGGAAGCCGTGAGTTTAAAGCATTGCTAGGTACGCACGTTAATCTGCAACATCTTCGCTGTAATATCGTCATACGAGAAATAATAGTTTTATCCAAGCCAGTAGTGAAACACGTCCGCCTAGAGTGTTATATTGCCCACCAGGGAGTAATAGTTTTATCCGGGGGAAGAAAATCCAAGCCCGCCGGGGGAAAATAAAGCCCAGAGGCATAATCGTCAGGATGAAATATCCTCTCACCGAATTCTTGTATGCCATATTAGTATAGAGTGTGATGTTCCCACATGTACAGCCTTGACGAGAAAACCCTTCCACTATTTTACACTATTTTTTATGGATTTTATACGAATACGAATTTCAAAAAATGTTTTGCAAAAGAATCAAGTATTTTGATAGCGTAAATGCACCAGTTATGGGCCATGTAGTAGTCTCTGGCCAGCACCAGTAATCGGCTATATTTCAATGCGAAATGTGGCCGGTAACTAGTGAAACTGTGGTTCGGCAGGAGACTACTATATGGCCGATAACTAGAGCATTTACCCTGTGATTGAAAATGCTGACAGTGCATTTTTGTTTTTAATAATTTTTGCTTCTTGTATTGGCTCGAGTGGTTACTCAATTAATTGTTGAATTTCATATTCTTTGCGCCGATAGAAAATTCAACTTAAATTCTCATAAATTCTCATTCCTATGTCGCTGTACAAATCTTGAAGGGGTTGAAGTATTAAGTGTAAACATAAGCCCGACCCGTACGAAGCTTATAAAGCATGTTTACGTTTGTCGCAAGGAAATCGAAGATTGAAGTTTTATTAAAGTGTCTGCTTTTACTGCGTTGAAAATGGTCCAAGAATGCTCATCTTCGAACTCAAATTCTATTTTTAGATCCTTTCTGTTGACTGTAAAAGTACGGCAGATAAATTGGGTCCAAATTCGATAAAAATGTCGTGATAAACGCATAAAAGCACAACATACTTCGTACGGGTCTAAAAACGAGCTTCCTGTCGTTTCAGTAACAATTCTGAACTACATGCTGCTAACGTACAGTGGACGAAAGTAGACATAAATTTGAACAAAACGGGAATAACTGATTTATTGAACGAAGGCAGGATATCCTTGAAAAAAGATTTGGAAATTCGAGATACTGGTTCGTTGTACATCAAAAAAGTAAAAGCTCAACATTCCGGATTTTATAAATGCCACTTAGAAGAGTCTTCTTCTGATTCGAATTTAACGAATTCTGAAATATACTCTTACTTTCTGCATGTTTCTCATATGAGAAACAAGGTGTTGAACGGAACGTATACCGAATGGAATTATTACGAAGACTACATTTATAAACCTGGAGAGAAGATGATACGTTCGGTCGCAGAGCATCGAAATGAATTGTACAAACCGTTACTAATAGTCCATTGGAGTTCTTGGGGCAAATGCATCTGTGGTAAATATAAATACGACACAAGATCTTACCGATATGCTTATTGTTGTGTCAAATTGAACCATCAACTGATTTTACCATGTCAGTCACAAGTTTTGAAAAAATTCCGTCCGCAATATGCAGACAAGTTAGAAAATATTCTTGATTTTAAGGAATATCGACGATGCATGGATGAATGTACTCCAGGTAAGCTCTTCGCTAAACTAATTTCAATTTACGCTGGTTGACTATTTATACTAGAAGTCAATGCTGAAAGCGAAATAGATTTTAAATTTCGAAAAACTTACTATATGCGGGAGTCATCCCATCGAGAACTCAAATGCATTGGGTAAGGAAATTGCATTTACTCGGGTGAATCTTTCTAGTATCTTTTGTTGTTTTAGGATAAAAAACTCCGAAGCTAACAACTCTATGGAAATTTTATGGATTCTTGATGATAACCTCATTTTAAATAAATCGAAAAATGCAATGGGAAGCGATAGGGAGGAACTTAGGGTTGGTGTAGATTCATTCAACATTTTGTATTTAACCGACGTCACTAAAAATGAGGAAGGATCCTACTCATGTGTTGTCAATGGGGCGCCAATTGTAAAGATTTTAATAAAAATTGAACCCAACAATATCATTTTCTCCAAAGGTAACAAATCTTTCAGATTTTTCACATCGCACAAGCAAACAATACAATTTTTTTAGAATGTTTACAGAAGTTGACAATTCTATCTTCCGCAATTGCTTTGTGGATTGTTATATATTTAATGTTAGAATGGATAAAGTTTCGTAGAATGGATGGCTCTAAATATTAAATATGTGATTTAAAAACCAAGTGATTTATATCACAGCAAAATATTTTTATACTAACTTCACCCCTCGGAAACTCGTTTTTTTTCACGGGTACTAACGTAAAACTTGTTTGCGGGGGTCTTCGCGAGAAAAGGTAAGTACATACTCTAGTAGTTATTTTGACTAGTGTGCCTTTGGCTCGAGAATGTAAGGTACTGATACTTTCCCTATTTAGAGAGGTAAAACTGGATATTTCCCTTTGAGAAATGACGTAATAGCCGATTCGTAGTTCATGACAATGACACATTACTTACAGATTGGCAGTCTAACGAAAACTTAAGCGATTTGCATGCTTTACACAAATTACGTGTTTTCATTATTGCTTCAGCTTGTGGTTACGTCGGTTACGTAGACCACAGTGTATTGTGTCATTGTTCATGAGTCAAATGAAATCATTTAACTAAAGTCACCTCATCGTGGAGTCCTTTGTTGTCTCATTAAATCATGAGACCCAACAAAAACTATAGTTTAGTCGTTTTATAGGATAGTAACTGTTCAAAGAGCGATTTCGAAAGACTTCGGACCGCTATAACTTAATTTGTCTTGGGCACTGGCACTTGGGTTAGAGTTGGTCTCTTTCTAACCAACGCTTTAGAAAAAGTCGAGTGCCGGGCATCAAGACTCAATTTTTAGACCCGTACGAAGAACGAAGTTCTTCGAAAAGTGGTCTTTTGCGTTTACCAGGACGTATAGCTTGTATACCAGCGACCTCCCCAAGACCCACTCCACACAATTCATATATGCCGACGACATCGCCCTGGCTTTCCAAGCTAAACTGTTTGAGGACATCGAAAAAACACTTAGAGCGGATATGCGTAACGTAGCGATCTACTTTTCAAAGTGGAGATTACGTCGGAACGTTGGCAAAACATTATCGTTTCACTTGAATAACAACCAAGCAAACCGGAAGCTGAAACTAAGACTAAACGGTAAGAGAATTAGACATAACAGCAACCCTAAATATCTTAAAGTAGTACTCGATCGGAGCCTTACATATCGACCGCACCTACAAACCACGCAAAAAAAGCTCAAAGGTCGAATTAATATCGTCCAGAAACTAACTGGGTCGACTTGGAGATGTGCGGCAAAAACCTTACGTATTACCTCCCAAGCGTTGGTTTTGTCAGTCGCCGATTATTGTTCACCCGTTTGGATGAACAGCAACCATGTGAAACTGGTAGATACACAAATAAACGTTGCTTTGAGATTGGTATGTGGAGTAGTCCAATCAACTGAAGTGGAATGGCTGAGCGTGTTTAGTAACATCGCACCACCCGATATACTTCGAGAGCAATCAGCTTGGAGGGAGTGTCAAAAAATCGCCTTAAATAAAATACCAACTTACCGATCCATAAAGACATAACGGCCGCACCAAACCGAAAAAGACTAAAATCACGTTCGCCTTTCTGGATCGTCTTTAGAGAAATGGACGTGACGAATGACTGGAAAGAGAAGTGGAAAAGCAGATGGACCAGTGCTACTGTCCATAACAAAGTCCTGATCGATGACCCAATCGCCGAAGTAGCTGGAGTCAATTTACCCATGCAATTGTGGCTCAGACTAAAT
This sequence comes from Pseudolycoriella hygida, assembly GCA_029228625.1. Taxonomy (NCBI): domain Eukaryota; kingdom Metazoa; phylum Arthropoda; class Insecta; order Diptera; family Sciaridae; genus Pseudolycoriella; species Pseudolycoriella hygida. Next base: position 22,048,880 of record CM055406.1, on the reverse strand, counting down.
CGAATACGCACAGGGCAAGGGTGCTGTGCATTTTTATTGCACCGATGGAGCTTCCTTGACTTACCTCTGTGTCAGTGCGGCGAAATTCAAACGATGGACCATATAGTTAAAGACTCTGTTTTACACCGTTTCCATGGGAACGTTCAAGACATTCATTCGCTATCGATCGATGCGCTTAGTTGGCTAAACGACCTAAGTGTGAGCATTTAACCGGTTTTGTGTTATTGTATAATTTTGAAGATGCTATGTGATATTTTTTCTTTTTCTTTTATCTTTACTTTTCTTTGAGATCGAAATGAAATCTTTTGCGATATTTTGTATTTCAGTCATTTTCAAATAAATAAATAACCACGACGTTTGCAACCAGTCGAATTTCGACCTGGGAGTAAGGAGGTAGCACCGATCATGGTCCTTAGATGACGAATCAGCAATAAAAGAATGTCCGTCCGTTCGTCCATCAACACGACAACTCGAGTAAAACTCAACTGAGCTGGCGAGCTAGGGCCGTTTAAGTGATTTTTGGTCTTTTGATATAACTCGGGCAAATCTCCGATTTTCATAATTTTTTTTTGTTTGACAATTTTGAGCTTTTGGACTCAGACAGGGCCCTAAAACTGAATCTCTACTAGGGCCCAACGTGTTTTTTCTACATAAATCGAGTGAATCTTATCCGATTTTTAGATTCTTTTTTTTCCTGAAAGATTATCTTAAAATGGAATTTGGGCCAAACTTTCGAAGTTACGATCGAAAAAGTGGTCAAAAACGTGGTTTTTTGAAGGCTCGTGGAACTTTTTCACTGATATCTCAGCGAAATTAGAATGGAAATCGCTCTTCAAGGTTTTGAATGAAAGATGTAGACATCAGAAAATCAGAGGACCATCCTCTACTAAATGTCTTCATCTACCCACTCAGTGTCCAAATTGTTCTCTTTGTTTATTGCTTTGTCTCAATTTTCGAAGTTTGCTGCGATGCCGTCCAATTTTTTTATAGATCCCCTCTCCCCCATCGCTTTTGTCAAACTTCGCCGAACCTCTGAGGATGATTGAATCGGTCCAAGTCAAGTGAAGTTGAGTGTAGCGGCATCGTACGGCTTACAATATATAGATATATAGGTATAGGTATACATATAGGTACCTTTATATACTAGTTTTCGCTCCTTTTATATACATCACAGGTGGAACTGGGTTCGTCGCAGAGACTACCAACCACGACGGGCACAGCTGTAGCCTGCTAAGGGTATTTCTATTAACTCATCCCTCAACAGAAATCTCAGACAGAACACAAAATTTGGAAGCTGTTAATTTATTAGCACTGCCGAATCAAAAAACAGCAGTGTGGCTACGAGATGTTATTTATATCATTGCTGCACGCTCAAAGATTGACGATGTGAGAAGTGTTCAGTAAACTAGGATACACAAATAAAAGCCATTTTGAGTTTAAAAATTTCGATCAGATGATCGCTTTTATATTATTTTTATTTTTTTAAATCACATGCGACTCGTTCTCTTGGCTGTTTTTCAAATTAGCAGAATTTTCCATGGCACACGTCCTTCATCTAAAAATATGTAAAAATGAACTTAAACTCTTCATTATAGAAGCATGCGGCGAATTCATTACTTTCGCTTCATCACTCCTCCGCGCCATCTCTGATTTCAATTCGTCCCGAAAATCTGAGCCACAAGAAATCAAAATTTTCTTCCTCGGTGCTACTTCATCCAAAAATAGCGACGTTCTTGATTTTCTCAATCTCCCTAAACTTCCGAATAAATTACGGTCTCCTTTCGATCGATGTTTGCCACTATCTGTCACTTCAAGACTGTTGGCATTAGTTTCACTTTTCTCCGGACTACCTTCCGACGATCTTATACTAGTGGATGTTGAGCACGATGCTTCTTGGCTTCCTAAATCATCATCGCTACAGCAATTGCCGTTCGTAACAGTTTTCGTCGTCGTTTCTTTGGAATAAAATTTTTTCATGCGATTTTTGATCGATTTTCTGTGGTTTCCCCATCGTTTTCTTATGTCTGAAAATGTTATACCATCATCGACTTTCTCCTTTTTCCATTTGGTGATTTCTACAAGTGCGTCGATATTTATTTTCGAAAAATATCGCCACATCGGATTCTTTTGCGAGAATTCAGGAATGTTGATCTGGAAATGGAAACAACCACTTAGATTTCCCTGCACACAGTACACCACATAAAACTCACAGGTTCATAGATATTTTCTCCTTCTTCATCTTCGTTTATTTCAGCTCGATTTGATAGGTACAGTATCTGAAAGTGTTCGCTTCATTCGATATGCGTACAAAAATATATGCAAAAAACATTTACCTCTTCATAATCACTCGAGCCCACATGAAAACTACGAGGTCGCTCTGGCTGACCGTCCATAGCATTTTCATTTTCCATTTCTTTCATTTTTCGTCTTGCATATTTGTTTTTCAGGTCAACAACCGCATAAATTGGTTCACATGAATTGTTTGCATTTCCACCACTTGAACAAGGGATGCTCGCTGAAGAGCTTAATGGCATTTGGCTATTGCCGTTCCAGTTTCTTTCAGTTGCATTTTTTTCATCAGTCGACGACGTTGATGGTCGATTTTCTTCAGTTAAAGAGGTTGGATAGGAATAACATTGTTCATCGTCGAGTGACAAGCCTTGGATTTGTTCTTCTATGGAACTAAACAATTTAAATGAAATATGAGATTATATACTGAGCTTATGTAAACAAAAACGAGACAAAAAAAATCGGGGAAATGCAAATTTGGCATCACTATCATTGGTATACACAGTACGTTGAACTATGGATTTGCGGAAAGTGCAAAGAAAGAAATTTGACACTTTTAGTTGTTCTCTCTTATGCATTTTTTTAATAAGAACAACTCAGCGAGAGAATAAACGTGCATGGTTTGGAAATGTGAAAGATGGCGTCTTTCGTTTTTGTTTCCATGGATTAGAAATTATCTTGTTTCGGGGATTTCTTTTCTACGGTTAGTGCGCTGTTTCCTTAAGGGTCTATGTGATAACAGGAAGCGATATTTACCGAATCCTCTGATTAAATCGGGATATTGAATCATGCCGTGAAAGGTAATTTTTTGATGTGGTAAACTGTGTTCATGTGACCGAAAAAGTCAAATTGTAACCAATCACATTCTCTCATTTTCTTGGTGTTACCAGATTAAAACTAATCTCACTATAGCAAGGGGATCAAACACGAAATCTTATTTTAGACCCTAGTCTAAACTACCAAACGCAATTTGAGTTTGAATTCCACCAGAAATATGACAGAAAAGTGGAAAAAATTGGATCCGCTGAGAGTGGTTTTCACAATGCAAGCGTGAAAAATTATAAGTAATGAGTTAGGAATCACAGGAAACGACAAACACTGGGTTCAAAAGTAGCACATTTGCACATACGAGTGGACTAATCACTTATCATTTTTGAGTTAACATTGTAGGTGTTTCACGCGAAAATGGAGATCACAGCAATAAAAGTTCTTTGAATTTTATATTTTTAGGGTGTGGAAGGGTTTTTCATATTAACTTTCACTGCAATTACTCCTCGAGGCTATAAACGCGCCATTTACTGCTAAACTCTTAATTGCAACATAGAATCGTAAATAAATGCACGTTTTTAACGCAGGCATATGAAGAATTAGAAAAGTTAATTACGAAAATTGCCGAATCGTACGCAATCAACGGTTGTAATAATAAAATCTTTCAAACAGAAAATAACCGACATTATGTTTAAATTGAGCGCTTTATACACATTGCAAAACACTGCACGTATAAAAACTTACCAATTTTCGTATGAAATCATACTTGGGCCAGCATCTCTGCCGCCGACACAGTTTTGAAAATATTCTTGATGTTGATATGTACACATTTGATTATTGTTAACGTGATTAACCGTAGAAGATGAAAATTTCTTCAATTTTCTATCATCATTTTCAATGCGTCGATGGAACATGCTATTTATGCGATGCACTTCATAGGACTGATATGCTTGCTGGTCGTTTTGATGTAGTCGGAAATTTTGTACCCTAAAAACAGATTTGTTTCGTTCTTTTATTTTTACGAATTTTTATATATACACAAGTTTAAATCGGGCTTGGTTTATGTAAATAGCTGCATGAATGAATATTGTGCTGTCTAAAAAGGTATATAATGGATATATCAGATGAGTTGAGTTATTATGTGTACCGGGGTGTCGTGCACGTGTATCTTGAAATATGTTTTACATTTGAAAGGACTCTGACACAAATAAAGCACTAATTTATTCATTGGTTGGTTAACTCTAGTCCTCTTGAAATTGGTTTCATTAATATAATCGCTGCGATAAGAGTTCTCTTCCATGAAGCGGTAAATGTTTTTTTATTATGTTGACCATAAATTGAATATTTATGATTTTCATTAACCCCGGACTGAGCGGTATATAAAAGAGAAAAGGAATTCTACTTTCTACTTCCTGATCAATTAGGCTCTAGTCGCTCTAGGTCAAAATATTCACACACAAAATTGTTACCTGTTAATCACGATAACCCATGGATGGACACTATTAAGAAATATTCAAAATAGGAATTTGGGAAACCGAATGTTTTAAGAAGTGAAAGCGTGTTGTACACGTTTTTAAGAATGGAGGCGACAAGTCTAACTTTATTTTGTTTTGTTTTGGCGTCAACGTAAATTACTAGCTGTGAAATCCCAGCTGCTTTTTCAATATATTTTTAATGAGCAAAACAGCTGGCATTGCACAGCTAGTAATACACGTTGACGTTGATTGTAGTATGATTGCATAATATTGTGTCCAAATACGTGTATCGTTTATTTCGACTACTGCTTACGTTTAAACATACAAAATTCCATGATGCCGTGCGTGACAAACACACCATTTCTCTGCCGTCAAATCAGCGAAGATTTTCAACGAAATTCAGTGAAAAAAGCAAATTAGCGACAAAATTAAACAAATCTCGCCGAGAATCTCTTGTTTAATTTGTTCGCTAATTTGATTTTTCTCTGCGAATTGCGTTGAAAATCTTCGCTGAGTTTCTCTAAGTTTTTTTTTTCCTTATGACGGCAGGATTGTTTTGTTTAATTTTGTCGCTAATTTGATTTTTCTCGGTGAAATTAGTTGCAAATCTACGCTGCTTTTCTCTAAGTTTTTTTTTTCTTATGACGGCAGTTCTGATCGCATGACACATTATCTGCCCTACAGCGCATAGAAAATCTAGCGACGAGATTTTGTGAGAGAAAATATATGAAAATCTCTCATCTGCGTTTTATGCGTTGTACGGCAGTTATGAATTTCGTCAAGAAATTTTGTATTCATTGACATAAGACGACGTCGTACTAAAAGTGTTAATAATTAGCGAAAAGTTTCCACGAATCTCGCCAAAAAAAATTGAATCAAAGATTCTTTGCGTCCATCTCTGTTGCAAATTCAGTTTTTCTTGTTAAAAATCCATGACATTTGATGGTCAAATGTAAGAAAAATCTTGCTTTGGTATGATTACACACATAGAATGTATTTTGCTTTTTCCCTCGTGTCGTACAGTACAAGGGCTGTAATTTCTTATTTCGTGTCTGAGGTCCTCGTAGGTAAATATTAAGAACCTCGGACTTACCGGATGCAAGAACAGTTTAATCAAAAAATTGCAGCAAATTTTAATTCTTACTAAAGTCATGTTACGAAGTTTCTTGATGGTATGGAAGTTTTGATCTCTTTCAATAAACATTTGTCTTACTTGGAAAATTCAATATTTTTTTCTACCGTAAGTTGGAGATTTCTCAACGATTTCTCCTTTTTTCGGTGTGTTCAAGTCTTTTATTTAGTTGTACGTTTTCTTCAGAACAATCAAGACATTCATCATCTTTTACTTCCTGCTTTAAAAATTCTGAACGAACCTAATGAAATTTAATTACATGAGGGATTTATTACGTTCATCGTTTTTTTGAACTAGATACACGCATAGGAGATGAAAGATTTACAACACATGATCTGGGTTTTGAGCATCCTATATTTAACTATCACTAATCTTTGTTTATAATTGAATTATAAGAAACCCTAAAATCCAGACGTTTACATAGTTTCACAATAAATGTTGAAAAATGAAACGCTAAGCGACAATAAACTAACAAACTCCATTAAATTGTAGGTGTTAGTAAATAAAAATTTAAATGGGAATGTCTAGCACGGTGACAGCTCGCTAGACCAACAAATCTTTCGAATCTAAAATTATATATATATATATATATATTATTATATATAAATGACCGTCGAATTCAGTTTACTGAAGCAATTATCCGATGAATGGGATGTGGCGATGGAGTTAATGAAACAGTTACAAAAGGTGTGGTCCAACTAAAATACATTTTTCTACAAAGGCACTAAACTAATTCAAACAAGGCGTCAAATTTAAAAATAGAAATAACAGGAATAGGGCATCGTATATAGTGTTCTTGCAAACATTACACTTTTACGACTGTTGTTCTGTTTGAAAAGAAAAAATGAGAGAACATTAGATTTAAATTTAGGTTTACGAAAATCGAAGACGATTGTATATTTGTCACTCCATCGATAGTTTATGTTGACGGCTTAGACTTTAAAAAAGTTTTGACAAATAATTTTGATTTTCCGAATTCTTTCTACAGTTTTTCTAATGTCGAGGATAGACCTGAACGCCGCCAACTGTCGTCGAAATAGAGCACCTCTACCCATTTGTGTCTCCAATCTTGAATAGCTCTAATTTTTTGTTGTAGATGCTACTCGCCCTAAGTTTGGGGCTAGTAGCCCTAGTATTATTAAAGTTGGTATTCGTCTATCATGACTCATCAGACACCTATGCTTAGCTAGGACAATGTGTATATCAGCACAACACATATTATTTAAATTACCGGCCAACAGGTAGTCTCTATCCTTTGGACTACATATTGGACATGTCCAATGTTCAGCAAAAATGTAGAGGATAAGTTGTACCTAATCGGCTCTCAAAAACGATTTTTCTCATAAATGTCACTGGAACAAATTATTTGAGTTGCGCCGACTTAACATCGATTGTCAGCCGAATGTTCGATTTTAATTTGGCGCAACTGAAATAATTTGTTTCAGTGACATTAACGAGCAAAACTGTCTTTGAGAGCCGATTGTTTACAACTCTCCTCTACATTTTTGCTGAACATTGGATAAGTGTATGATATAGTCCTAAGGCTGAAGACTGTCTTGAAGACCTAGCCGATGAAACGAGGGCGCACGGCTCTAGTTTAGATGATAATATGAAAAATGTCATTTAGCTCTGTAAAGTTTGGTAAACGGAGAGAAATGAAAGAAATTTAAAGGCTTGACATCCAACGAAAATGATAAATATTAAAAAAATGTCTTTAGATCGTTTATAAAATTCATATGTTCCAATGACGCTGTCAATTCATCCTGACTACGTACCTGCTGACCAAGCAAAACATCAATACTTGAGATAATTGTTCTGGTGTTTTTTAAAATCAAACACCGCTGCAATTGTGTTACAAAATATCAGCATTCATTCTTACTATGAAGTCTAAATTTACATATTAGCAGTTCAACAAAATGTTAGATGTGCGTTATTCAACAAATAGCTAGAAGGGCGAGGGGAAAAATTGCCCAGTTTAATATCGTCCGGGACGTTATTTCACGGACAATATTAAACGCGGAGGATAATATCGTCCGCGTCCACGGACGTTATTATTCTCCGCGTTTTTACGGAGGATAACATCGTCCGCGTCCACGGACGTTATTATCGTCCGTGTTTTCACGGAGGATAATAACGTCCGCGTCCACGGACGTTATTATTGTCCGCGTTTTCGCGGAGGATAATATCGTCCGTGCCCACGGACGTTATTATCGTCCGCGTTTTTACGGACAATAATATCGTCCGCGTTCACAAGTTTCGCCAGCCGCATGTTTTTGTGACGTTTGATTAAAGCGCAAATTATGGCTCGTTAGCCACTCAGTTTTTGTGACATTTTGTAAAAGGAATAGCTCCCTAGCTTTGATAACCACCTTGGTTTTTGTGACCTTTAATTAAAGCGCCAATTCGTTAACCACCTAGTTTTGCGACATTTCGTAAAAGGTAAAGTTCCTTAGCCACTTAGTTTTTGTGATATTTTGTAAAAGGACAACCTCCCTAGTTTTTTTTTAACGACCTATGTAAAAGCAGAGGCCTTGGTCTTATACTTCCATGGATACAAATAACGGACGGAATCATCCTCAGAGACAACACTGAGGATAATAACGTCCGCGTCCACGGGCGTTATTATCGTCCGCGTTTTTACGGAGGATAATAACGTCAGCGCAAATTACGGAGGATAATATTGTCCGCGTCCGCGGACGTTATTATTCTCCGCATTTTCAGAGAGGACAATAAAGTCCGTGTCTGCGGACGATATTATCCTCCGTAATTTGTGCGGAGGATAATAACGTCCGTTTAAATTACGGAGGTTAATATCGTCCGTGAACGCGGACGATATTATTGTCCGTAAAAACGCGGACGATAATAACGTCCGTGGGCACGGACGATATTATCCTCCGCGAAAACGCGGACAATAATAACGTCCGTGGACGCGGACGTTATTATCCTCCGTGAAAACACGGACGATAATAACGTCCGTGGACGCGGACGATGTTATCCT
>CM055406.1:21985033-22039718 GCA_029228625.1 Pseudolycoriella hygida | reverse complement strand
ACGATAATAACGTCCGTGGACGCGAACGATGTTATCCTCCGTAAAAACGCGGAGAATAATAACGTCCGTGGACGCGGACGATATTATCCTCCGCGTTTAATATTCTCCGTGAAATAACGTCCCGGACGATATTCAACTGGGCGATTTTTCCCGTCACCAGCTAGAAGTGAAGAGATCTAGCAGTTCAAATGTTAAAAAAAAACAAGCTCGAACGTTGACGAAAAGTGTATTTAAGTCCATACATTTGGAATGATCGCTCATTCTAATATGTGTTATGCTGATATACACAAAGTCCTAGCTAGGCATAGGTGTCTAATGAGTCGTGATACGCCGAAATCAGCTTTTGTTCTTGTTATTCGTCCCTTGTTTTTTTTTTAACTTTTTAGTTGATTTATCAGTAAATTTGATCATATCGAAGCAATACAAAAGATTTAGTAATTTTTAAGATGTTAAGAAACGGCTGAGTTGATGATCTTTCGCACTTGCCTTGCTTTGTATTCCAAAAATTTGTTATGTTCGGCATTAGTAAAGCTTAACACTTACCCGTCACACGATGCATCCCTCTGCGTTATCCGTTTGTCCTTCGAATTTGCTTGTAATCCATTGCGTTTACATATTTTTGCGGTGCTGTTTACAATCGGTATATTGGGTAGACGTGACCCTTTTAATCTGCATATTGAGTCCCAACTTCGACTAACCATCAATGCTTTCTTCTGATGTCTTTTAGAAAAAACAAAATTAAGTTTGATTTAAATAATTTTTCACAATTTTTGCACTTTTCGAATGAGGAAATATCGCCTGCGGATCATGTGACATTTCTCAATAAAAAAACCCACTCAGCTACTTGTTGCATTAATAAATATTCGTAGTACGAAAACTTGAATTTAGCTTTATACGTCTCGTCAGTGCACCTTTGTCGCGACACCATGCACAGTACATATCAGCAAAAAACAGAATGGTAAATGCAAGCGGATACGTGAAAAGAGAGATAATAGTGGATTATGCACCTGCGAGGACATTTTTTTATCTTCGAATGTGGAGGTTTGCATTGACACCAACAATATTAACGTATCTATTATTTAGCGTCCTCGCGAAGCACTGCGGTGAATAAAATAGATATATATATATAGCGCCTATGATTCTCTCCGTGTAAATCTTAGCAATTCATATTCTATTGGTATGATGTTTACGCATCTAGTCATGAAATTCGCCATACTTTGACAAAAGCCCGCGTCGCACTATGTGTAGATTTGATGAAAATTTAAATGTCCGACGCTCCTTTCTAGTAACTTAAACATGGCGTGTACTCAATACACTGTTTTGAAAAAAACCTCACTTAAGCGAAAATTTTTCTTAGGTACTAAGTACCAACATTAAATTAGACTAGAAGTTAAGACGCGATTTTCCTTTTTGTTTAGCAACAACTCACTCACAGTCGTTCACCCCTATATGATCACGTTTTGCAATTAGTTAATTCGATTTACTTACGCCAGTTTATTTTCAAGTGTTATCTGCGAGCTCGAAGTTAAACTGTCTACCAAAGCGCTTATCCACTCGGAACATGTTTTATTGTCATCACAGCGCTGTAAAAACATGGGCTTAATACGTTTATTGTATACAAAAGGCATAATCATTAAATTAAGTGCATCTAATGTAATAGTTGTTTCTATTATATTCGGATTTGTCGTTGCAGTAGGTAATTCAATCGTGTAATTTGATGACTTTGCTTTAAATAATAAAAAACTCAATTGCATTCTAGTGATAAACAATTTACTGTTTTTACTAGTTCGCAAAGAACTTGCTCCGTTTTATGACTTCGTTGTGACTGTAAAAATTCGTTATCCCGGAATCATTAAAAACGTTTGTAAAAATCATCTTTCGATTAACCACAAAGTGCTCAGAAGTGCTGTAGGCCAATATAATCTTGAAATATGCACGAATAATTGCGAAATTATATGTAATTTTAGAACGCAACAATTTTCAGAACAGTAAACTCTCATTGTAATTCGTTTCGATGTGAATTTAACCTTCAACAAAATAAGGTAGAAGCAAAAAATGTTCTCTTACTTGGTGAGATACCAAAAGTGATAAGCCAAAATATGGGGTACGAATTTGAACTTTAGAAATAAAATTACACTTTCTATTTATTCTATACTCGAAATAATGAACTACTTTAATTATACTTAGTCTGTGAGCCCGTCTTTTTATGCGCCTGAAATCAATGAATCACCTCTAACCGATGAATCACTTTGGTGAATCATCATTAATTCACAGGTGAATCATCAATGAATCATCAATGAATCACTTGTAAATCATCAATGAATCATTGGTAAACCATAAATGACTCACCGGTGAACCATCAGTAAATTGCCGGTGAACTATCATTGAATCACCACCCGTGAACAATCGAAAAATTTCTACAATTTGATGTCAAAAATACTATGCTACCGCTACTTCCTTGTTTTATTGAGATGTATTAGCTTTAGTGTTTACTTTTCTTGAATTAAAATGTTGACGAACTTACGTAGGTCAGCATCAAGTTAGTTGTTGTTTCAATGATAAATCTTGGTCCTTTAGTTGGTCGAATTGTTGTTCCCGGAACAAGGCTAACCACATCCTTAAACGGTGCCAGTTTCTTTTCGTAATCTTCTTTAGATGAGTAAGACAACAACAGTTGATTTTGTAACACGAACCATAACTTTCTCCAACCTCCCATTTTCTGAAAAATGTCTTGCTCAAGTATTGTTGTAGAGTGTTGAATTCAGTATAGAGTATAGAGTCGAATCAATAAGCTAGAATGACTTTCGTGAATCTTGGTTTATTCTTATTTTACAATTGTTTAAGACCCGAACCTGATAAAAATCCAACCAGAATCCGAACCCGAGCTCATTCACTTTTACCGCCGCGATATTGCTCAAAATCAGAATCCGCAAAAATGAGGAAACATGTGGAATGGTGAGTTGAAAGGCTATGAAGTGGTTTCCTGAGGTCATTGGAGGTCAAATCAGTCCTTGAAAGCACACCATTTGGAGTATTTAAGAAACTACCTTTGAGGCAATAGTGGAAAGATGTTTTCTGCCATCATTGGAGGTCAAAACAACTATTGGAAGTCCTCCCAGGCCACCCCAACCACCTTATTTTTTAAAACAAAGTGTCTGCTAGAAATTGTTACACAATACTTTGCACATTAGCTGCTTACACAACTGGATTTTCTTTATCAAATGACTCAAAATTTTCTTAATTCACATATGCAAGGGACCCGTATGTATCTGAATAGATATGGCAAACAGAATAGATGTTGTAAAAAGAATCGAACGTATCAAAGTAAATGATGCCTTAACTCTTAAGTATATACAATTACGTCCACATCAAATTGGACTGGAAATTGCCGAAAGGGCAATTCGGAAAAACCCGTACGAAAAAAAGGCACTAAAAATCTCTCCAAACCCTTAAAATAAGCCCAGAATTTAGAAAAGACCTAGAACACTTAGGAAAAGACTCTGCCCCATACTTCCAAGAACAAAAAAGTTTCGCAAACTGGCTAATTCGATGATTTTCTCAATACTACTAGGTATATTATTTATTCATGCGTTGTCATTATCGTTTATTATATGTGACTTAAAAGGCTGTAAGGCCTTATACATATGATGCCAATAAAACTACTACTACTACTACTTTTTTCTCTACAAAACTGCACAAAAAACCTCATCATCGAAGGAATATTCACGAAAAGCCACCAAATATTGGGTCGCTTAGCGTGAGCTGGACCCACACTAAGGACTCTATAGCCCGAACCACTCAACAGATTTCCACTAATTTAATTTTCGTGATTTTTTGATGTTCATATCTTTCATTCAAAACCTTGAAGAGCGATTTCCGTTCTAATTTCGCTGAGATATACAGGAGAAGAATCGTAAGATTGTGCAACGTTTCGTTTTAACTCGTTTCACCGATAAACCGAGTTTTACATGCACAAAATGCAAGCGAATACGTGAAAAAAGAGATAAAAGAGAAATAAGAAAGATGCACAGGCTTATGATTCTCTTCCTGTAAGTGAAAAAGTTCCACGAACCTTCAAAAAACCACGTTTTCGACCACTTTTTCGACAGTAACTTCGAAACTTTTCAATTGATTTTTGGCAAAACTCTATCCCCTAATCAATTTGATGATTATCTTTCAGAGAAAAAAAGTTTTTGAAAAAAGAATAAGATTCACCCGATTTATGTAGAAAAAACAAATTAGGCCCTAGCAGAGATTCACTTTTAGGGCCCTGTCTGAGTCCAAAAGCTCGAAATTAAAAAAAAATTATTCCATAAATTGTCAGGCGTACCTAGACGTTTCAAACAATAAAACATTTATGAAAATCGGAAAAGATTTGCTTGAGTTATGTACAAAAGATCAAAAACCACTTAAGCGGTCCTAGCTCATTGTCCCAGATTCAATCCCAAATTAGACAAGTTATGCGAAATTAGAACGGAAATCGCTCTTCAAGGTTTTGAATGAAAGATGTGGACATCAAAAAATCACGAAAATTAAATTAGTGAAAATCTGTTGAGTGATTCGGGCTGTAGAGTCCTCAGCGTGAGCCCAAATCACGCTACGCGACCACATACGCTATTTGTTGATTTTTCGTGAATATTTCCTGAGGTTGAGGTTTTTTATGCGGTTTTGCAGATAAAAAAGAAGCGAACATTTTTGTTTGTGGAAGTATGGATCACGGGCTTCTCCTAATTGCTCTGGATCGGTTTTCTAAGATCGGCCCTAGTGCAATTTAATTTAATTTAATTTAATTTTGAGATTTTTTTTTGAGATTTAGAGAGGTTTTTGCTCCGTTTCTTCGGACGGGCTTTTCAATATTGCCCTTTCAGCAATTTCCAATCCAATGTAATTTCGACGTAATTTCATGCACTTAAGAGTTAACGCTGATTCGTCACTTTAGGACCACGATCGATGCCCTTCCTACTCCCGGGTCGAAATTGTGTTGGTTACAAACTTCGTGGTAAACGCATAGGACCCCTTTTCGAAGAACTTCGTTCTTCGTACGCGTCTAATAAAACATTATCGTTGACATTTTGGCTCCGCCCCGCGGAGTGAACCATTCTCAAATAATCACCAAATAATCCTCAGAAAATCTAAATAATCACCAAATCTGAAAAAGAGTGGTTCACCCCTCGCTTTGCCCGCGGTGTATTGGCTAAATACAGATTAAGTTTTTGTTTTCAAATGTAAGTAACATTTGATAAACACGTCCTTAACAAAGTCAAAAAAAAAATGTGGGTGGGTGGTTAAGGGTGGTATTCTTCAGCAGGGTAGTTTGACGTCGGTGATGTAAGGGATCTCTCGCCAATTGAAAGTTTCGGTGAGATAGGATGAGGAAGAAAGTTAAAAGGAGAAGGTAAAGATATCCAATTTTCAAAGGCATTCTGCTTCTTTCTTTAACTTCCTAAACTGAAGAGCAGAAATTTTCGGAATGGCCGAAAAATTTCAGTGAGATTATGGAGGGCATTCAAATCCCGCTTCTGGCTTGAACCCATCAACTAGTGACTGTCTTATTTTTTAAATAGATCTTATGAGGAACCCAAAACCAGACAGAAAGTATACCTATTATATTGTCTAAAATATTTTCGTAATCTTTAAGGTCGGGCCAAGTAATTTGGTTATTGTTAAAAATGGAAGCAAAACTTACATTTCTTTTCTTTTTTAAGTATCCACTCATTTTGACTTGTGGTGTGAATTGACTTTGCGTATCCGGATTGTTGGACGACATCTTTGCATTTTTGATAACCACAAACTTTTTCATCTTCTTTACACTAATTTTTATTTCATCAAAATCATTCACAAAATCAATGCTCTCGGAAAAAAATCCAACATCAAAGGCACTTATATAACTCCTTCATTGGTCAAATCTAGAGGATTTGTAAATAAATTTCCAATTGTGTTATTGTTCGACGTGCATTCATATAATAATTTGTACTTCAAGCACCTATTTTTAAATGAAAGTTTTTTAACAATTTTTTTTTTCTTCACTTGAACGACAATTTGATAATGATTTTATTTTACTTTCCGCAAGTTGATGTATGTATTAACAGCAGTAAACACATTCGAGCATTATTCGACCATTGATAATTATTCCCACCACAGACATTAAAGAGTGGCAATAGCATGAGTCTTATTCGAAATTGGTCTCTTCGTACTACGGTGAATTTGAATACATTAAATGTTTGTTGTAAACTGTAACAATTGAATCGATGTTTTGTTATCACATTGTTAATTGGAGACATCTTATGAAGAAATTTCACTTTTGCATTTAAAAAACATTGAGGTATTTTGTTATTCCGGTACGAAATTATGTTGGTAACTTGGTAACGGTTGTTTTAAACGAAAAGTTTGTAAGATGACAATCATAAAAATGATTGTAATGGGAAGTTAATTTTAGACTGCAGTCGAATATCTTGTATACTTAAGGCAGTTATTGCAGATTATTGTTCATTACGGACGATTTACTTTTAAGGCGATTTGCTTTTTGTTTCTCTGCAACAAAATTTATTGTAATAGGACCACAGTGGTGCAAGGTAAAGGAATGTAAAAGTTGAAGCTCCGAAAAATATTTAAACTTTCGAAATGAACGCTGGTGACTCGGTGGTGCACTCCTAAAATAGTAAATTACAACACAGGCGACTAAATTTAATAAACGGAATTATTGATTGACTCATCTAGAAATTAAAAATAAATCTATTCTTGTAAATTTTTAGCGTGTAATACTTCCGTTACGGTCCTTGTACTACAGTGACATGATAACTACTCTGTTCTTACTTTAAAAAAGTGAAACGAAAATTTAAATTTAACAATTTGTCAAAATGGCCTTAGAAAACGGTATTGACAGTTCAAATTTGCCAACTAGCTGTTCTTTAAATGCGTGGATCGCGTGAAAAATAGCATATTCAATTTGTTTTTGTATGTGTGATTGGTGATAGTTGTCCAGAGCGAGGGGAAGATAAACCATTATAATGGTATAAGAAAGTAGTGGTCAAATTCAGGTTTTTAACTGAGATTTGACTCTTATTTGAACAAATTTGACTCAGACTTTGCCAAATTCAAAATTGATTTTGCCTAATTTGACTCAGATTTAACTTCGATTTGCCCTAGTTTGGCTCAAATTTGGCCTAATTTGACTCAGATTTGGCAAAAAATTGAGTCGAATTTGGCCTTATTTAATTAAAATTTGACATATTTAGACTCAAATTTGGTATAATTTGACTCAAATTTGGCCTAATTTAACTCAAATTTGGCCTAATTTGACTCAAATTTGGCCTAATTTGACTCAAATTTGGCCTAATTTGAGTAAAATTTTGCCTAATTTGACTCAAATTTGGCCTAATTTGACTCAAATTTTGCCTAATTTGACTCAAATTTGACTCAGGTTTGGCCATAGTTTTCCTAAGTTGAAAAGGTGCACAGACAAACAGACAACTCGAGCATTCCCATAAAGTAGCTAACACTACTTAGTAAACGCAGAAAATTATTTTGCACTTAAAAAAATAAATTGTTAAGAAAATCCTTCAAAAAATCCTTTGAATTGCAAGAAAATCCTTTAAATCGAAGGAAATTCTTGACAATCAAAAGAAAATCTATAAAAATCATGTGAAAATTCTTGAAAATCAAAGAAATCGATAGAAAATTATTGGAAATTAAAAAAATTCTTTGAGGATTTTCTTTAAGAATATCCTTTTGCACTCAAAATACACGGTTATCTGCACCTCGGTCCAAAATAACATCTGTGACATGAGGTCTCTTTGTCATAATTTGCACAAGAAACATGGTATTGTACTCTAACTCGGCCGAATAGACACAATTCGTCAGAAGTGACGAAGGGTCACTTTGATTTTGTAACGCATACTTTACATAGTTCTCCAATCTAGGTATTTAGATCGAAAATAATGGTGAAAGAAATTTCTTTAGAGAAAACGACTAGAAAAGAAACAGCCCGAAGGAGAAATTTGCCTGGGGAAGCGGTGGTAACATTTCATTTCCACTTATCAGGTGCTATCATATGCGTGTATTAAAATTGTGAGAAATAAATATATCCGAATTTTTCTTGTGCACATGCGGTAAATATTTCTCGCTAAAATATTTGGTATTTGCCATCAGGAGCTATTTCTCAGTAAATACTTGCCACCGGGCTAATTTGCCTGTCTAATTTAAAATATTTGTTTTTATCTATCTATTTTTTTCACTCAGGCTAATCGTGTGATGATTCCGTTCTTTTGTTTTCTTTAAACATGAACTGCTTGTATGTTAGTCAGTTTTGCTTGTAACAGAGTAACACAGCCTGACTACACCCGTGCAGTAAGCATAACAAGTACACGATAATGGATTGAAGGAAAATAGGCAAAGATAATGACAATGAATTTTCGTGACGTTGTTGCTGTTGGCTGTTCTTCAACCCAAACAATAGAATCGAGCATGTTAATTTCGTATGGGAGCCACTATTACTATGTTGATATTTAGAACAATAAAATATGTGACACGAACTCATGAACTGGAATATTATTTTCAGTAGAACAATCGGACTCATGAAATGATTTTTGTCATTGAGTTTCACATAACTTGAGGTTGACCTTTTATCTGTACGTAAAATAAATAATCGATTTACTGAAAAGAAGCTACCTTTGTGTCTTTAAATAACATTTTGTCGGGAAGGACCATAATTCGAACCCAATCGCAGTCAGTAGGTTTGTAGCACAAACGATGCAAGCAACCTTTTACAGCGAGTAAAATCGTGAGCTTTGGACAAAGAAGTGCCATCGTCACATAAAAAATGTGTTCTGTGTGGTAAATTTATCGATAGCAGGGGATATGAGACTCTCCATAAATTACGTAACGACCTAGGGGGGTCTGAGTTTCTGTTACACAAGGACGTTTTTTATTATATTAAATACAATCGTATTGAGCTATGCTTGTAATTACGATTGGGGGGAGGGGGCTCAAAGGTTAAAAATTGTCAAAATTTGCGGACATCCTCCTAAGTGTATTCCCACTGCAACTATATCGCCACTAGCTTGTAAGTTGCATCTTATCGCACCCTTTGTTGGTCAACTTCTTTTTTCATCTTGAGGAGTAGTTTTTCTGTCAGATAATTTAACGTAGATCAACGTTTGTGAAGAACGTTTTTCGAAAAAATTGGTTCTGACGGCGGCACGTGACTTTTGTTCTTCTATTTTAAAGCGTGTTAGAAAGAGACAAACAATATCTGTCTCACTCTAACCAACGCTTTAGAATAGAAAAACAAAAGTCGCGCGCCGGGCATAAAGACCCAATATTTCAGGAAAACGTTCCTCACGTCAAACTATAATTATCTACCAGAAAAACTATTCCCTAAGATGAAAAAGACAAAATGGTCTGACAAGAATTTGGCTAGTGTAAGTCTCCGTACCCGAAATATTTTTGAAAAGTGCAATTGTTCGAGATCGACGTATGAATGGGCATGGAGTTTCATCTAGTTGCGAAATTAGTTATACTTTGACAGAAGCGTATGTCGCATTAGACACGCCGAATTTTTATTCCTATAGAACATTCCGATTATTGAGGAATTCCGCTCCAAATGTTTATTGATCAGATCTAAATAACGACAAAATCTAGTCTACCTCTGCGAAAACCAAATACAATTCCACAAACGATTTAATGAATGACTTTTTTTTAGAAATAGTCAATGTCACCACATTTGAATGGAATTAATTATTACTTTTCTATTTTCCTACAAAGATATGTAAAAATACGAGAAAATTGTAAAGTAAATTAATTCGCATAAAAATGTTGTTTCTCGTTCATTTTGAAGAACAAAAGGTTTGAATAGAGATACCAATCAAATCATTTTATATATATTTTCAACAAACAATCATTTTGTCATTTCATAGTTTTTAACGGTTTTAATGGTACATTTTTTTCCATTTTTTTTTTGTTTCAACTTCTAATACTTTATAATAAAATGTACTTTTCGTTCGTATGATAAAAGCAGTGGTTACAATACAGTAATTTCAAAATAATTCTAATTTCGCTGATGTTCGGAAACAAAACAGTAGGGAATTAGTTTTTTCGTTTTTAACAAGAAGACAATAGAACATCGATTCTAATCTTATCGCTTGAAAAAAAAACGAATGAAAAGATGTGTATTTTTTTTGAAAAGGCAGTTAATTCGTTTCTCAAATTCCATACAGCGATGGATTTAAGCCAGACACATAAATTGGTATAATAATCTCTTACAACGTAACGTATTAAAATTAGCGGGTTGTAAGTATAATCCCGACAAGATGATGATAAACCCGAATCAACTTGTCAGTTAACACTTTTAATTTTGATGCATATAGAATAGGGTGGTCCAAAAATGTATGGAAAAATAAAGTTATCAAAAAGTGTGGGGCACCGGCGTTTAAAAAAAATCTAAGGGGGTCCCTGATAAAAAGTGTCTATGGAGGCAACTCAGTCTGGAGATATCTAGGGGTTCCGCAAAATCAAAAAAACCCAAAAACAGTGAAAAACGTAGACTTTTATGAAATTACATGAAACTAGTATAAGGGTAGTAGTCATGTTCAAGCAACTTTTGTGAAATCCGTTCAGAATGGTCCTTAGAGAACGCTGTTTTGATTTATTTCGAGTTTCCGCACGGTATCATGGGAGCCCATTGAAGAACAAAGTGAACCCAACTTTTCCGAGCGCCAGATCGCGACGACGACATCAGGTAGTGGCAAACTAATTTCAGGGAAATGTTAGGAATGAAGAGTATGTTTAATATTGAATATAACATTTGGGTTCAATTTATAAAGTTGTTTCACGCTTGTTGTTTCACGAGCAATGACCAAAAAAGTGTAAAAATCGGTTTGAGGTTAGCTGAAACTTTTTCGCATATATCTCTACGAAATAAGCATGGTAATTGCTTTCCCTGATATTAGTTTGCCACTACCTGATGTCGTCGTCGCGGTCTGGCGCTAGGAAAACTTGGGTACACTTTGTTCTTCAATGGGCTCCCATGACTCCGATAACGTGTGGAAACTCGAAATAAATCAAAACAGCTTTCTCTAAGGACTATTCTGAACGTATTTCACTAAACTTGCTTGAACATGACTCCTACCCTTATACTAGTTTCATTTAATTTCATAAAAGTTTACGCTTTTCGCTGTTTTTGGGTTTTTTTGACTATTTTGATTTTGCGGAACCCCTAGATCACTCCAGATTGAGTTGCCTCCACAGACAATTTTTATCAGGGACCCAATTAGATTTTTTAAACGCTGGTGCCTCACTCTTTTCGACAGTTTAGTTTTTTGGATCACCCTGATGTAGAAAGCTGCAGCTTAAATTTTATTCCTTTTTATTTTGCCTTAAATAATAACAATTAGGATGCCGACTTTTACGATCAATGGGCAAATAACAGGGAATCTTTTCGCAATCCTTACTAAATATACTTACTTTACTTACTAAATATAATAAATAATAACCCTGGGGGAAATCTTAAATAAAGTGTCAGGGTATTTAATATCGTACAATAATAATGTTTTTTAGTGTCACATTCCACCTAGAGGTATGAGCCGGTCAATTTTTCTCAGCGGCGGCCAAAAAAATTTCTTGAAGCATTAAAAAAAATTATCCGGCGTACACCTCTAGGTGGAATCAGACACTAAATTACCTAGCCGGTGTGGATTGAAATCGTTGGAATACGCTTAAACATTAATATCGTACGGTATTGCCGTGACATTTTCTTTAAGATATTTAAAGCTATCAAAAAAATTCCAGCAATGCTCTTATTAAAGTAGAAATAGTAGTTTTAGTTAAAAAAAAAATTGTCGCACAAGTGCGAAAAGTGACCTCATGCGACACCGAAATGACGAACTGTTTGGGAAAGCCATGCAAATTTTTAGGATAATCAATTTTCGAAGAAAATTTTTAAGGTGAAAGGTAGAATTTCCTTTTGGAAAATCATTTACTAACTAAATTAGTGTCAGAATTTTTTTTTTTTTTTTGTAAAAGTTACCTCATCCCATTTAATTAAAAGAAGCTGCTTCATATTTTCTATAAAGCACTTCATTGGATCATAGGAGTTGGGGGTGCCAGCAGTGGGCACTTGAAAATATCGGAAATCGTACGACTAAATAGAGAAATTCCGAAAGGAGAATGTTTCAGCACCGGCTCAATTTTTTTATTCAAAACTGCGTCACCGTCGCAGTTCGCCTATTTTAAGGTGATGGTGACAGAACAGTGAAGCGGTACTTATTCGATTGTACGAAGTACAAAGTGCTTCGAAAAAGGGTCTATTGGGTTTACCATTACGTTTGTAATTAGTCGAAGTTTAACTCGCCAGTTAGTTTTTCGTTTTGGGGTCTAACCAACACAAACATAAACAACAACAAAAATCTTGTCCTCCATCCAACTCGAGCAAAACTTAACCGAAAATCTTTAAAAGTTATCGGAAAAGTGATCCTGCGATTGAATTTGGGTAAAATCGGTCCAGAACTTTCGAAGTTACTGTGGAAAAAGTGGTCAAAAACGTTGTCTTTTGAAGCTCGGTGAAACTATCCCCGTGAATTTTGCTCGTAAATGGCTCTTCAAGATGACTAAACATGCCGCCAGGTTCTTTAATTTTTTTGAAGGTTTTTTCTCGGCTAGACACCGTCGGCAATTTTTTGCGTGTCTCATGACTGTTTCAAGGACTTAAATGAAAGGTACGGACCTCAGAAAACTACAAAAATTTTAAAAATTTCAGGGGCTTGGAACGGTTTTTTACACCGTTGCTTAGGACGTTGCCCTTTCGGCAATTCCCTACTTTTAATGTAGAGGTAATTTCATACGATTAAGAGTTATGGCAATATTTATTTAGACACGTTCAACTTATGTTAGCCCCTTCTTATGTCATTGAATCTTCTAAGAAAGCGTGTTCAATAGCCGATAACGCGGAAAGATTTAAGCATAATCATTATATATTTTTAAAAGAAAACTATTTACTTACTCCTGTTGCTTTTGAAACCCTAGGTTGCATGGGTCCAGAAACCAAGAATTTTATAGGTCATTGATAAGGACAGCTTCTGGGGAATCACGCTCGAAAGATTTCCTATTGCAGAAAATTTCAGTTGCAATTCAAAGAGGCAATGCAGCATGAATCTTGGCAACATTAGGGAAAAGTAGAGTAGACGAATTTTATTTATTGTAATTTGTTGTTGAAAAGATCGTTTTTTTACTGGCTGAACCATTGTGAGTAGCCTTTTTTTCGCTTATAAATCTAATCAAGTTAACAACGTTCAAGTCTTTTTGCAACATCTATTCTATTGCGTACGGGTCTCTTGTGTATGTTATCATCTTTGATCTAACGATGAGGGACACAAAAAAGAATCGAAAAGGTCGCACATGTGCAGCTTCGTCTGGTGAGAAAAACTTATCTATGGATTACTAGTCATATTTCCATCACAAGAGAAAGGACACATAACATTCGATCCACCATCCACGACGGACACATACGGTAGCTGGAAGTTTGTTCGCTGTAAGAAACAAACCGGCAAACCTGAGTTTATTCAAATTGAATTACACACTGCTTTGCCCATCCC
This sequence comes from Pseudolycoriella hygida, assembly GCA_029228625.1. Classification (NCBI taxonomy): domain Eukaryota; kingdom Metazoa; phylum Arthropoda; class Insecta; order Diptera; family Sciaridae; genus Pseudolycoriella; species Pseudolycoriella hygida. The sequence continues at coordinate 22,026,132 of CM055406.1, read as the reverse complement.
ATTCCATGAAAGCACAGAACTTTGAGTGCGTCATCGACCACCTCCCTTGAACGGGTATAAGAATAATTTACTTGGTGCGTATTTATGACAATGAATTTAATTTCAGCAGAAGCTTTCAGGTCTGTATCTCGATAATCTATTGAATGACATGTTAAGCATAAATGTCAACAGGAGGTCGATTTTTTTCTACAAAATGAATACACAGAATTAGTAGAGTATAGCGAGATCGTTAAAAAATACGAAAATTCTTGCACGATCTCATGTTTGAAACGATCCATGATTTTAACGTTTGATAAATGATTTTTTAAAGAAAATTCCAATTGAGGTCTAGGATGGTATTCGAACACTCTCCATGACAACATTTTATTCAGTCATTCCAAGCTCAATCATATCCAAATCACAACTCAATTATAGGTAAATATTATGTGAAATATGCGACTGTGTCCGTGATTCGTGTACAATCAAAAGGTTTTTGATACTTGGAAAACGATATGGGATTTACACTACATTAACTCCGCCAGAAACAGGTAGTGAACTCTTTTTCAAGCCACTTAACATTCAAAACATTATCATGTGTATAGCTGAAGCGCACACCTTTTTCAATTAATTTCAACAAAATAAATGGATTATGTACACTTCTTTTATTACGGTTGAGTTACACAATAGCATCGCAACACTTTCCAACAATACACAAGTTAATGTATCTGTTTTCTTTAATTCACTTGATCTTTTTCTCATCTCACAACGTATTACAAATCGAAAACTATGCAATGCTTGAATTTTTTTTAAATTCTTTATGTAATTTTTTATTGTTGTTCTTTTATAATTCACTGATTTTGCTTCACAGTACCAAATCACTTTTTTTTACTTTAATCTTAAATGAGTAACCGAAAAAACACAGTCAATAAATCACCGAAATTTCAAAGCAATTCGTATCTCCAAAGATGATGAAATGTTTGAAATTTGTAAACATCTCAAAATTGCATTTCAATTCAATTAATTTCTTCTTAATTAAGCAGAACCTTCGCGGATCAACCGAAAAAAGAGCAAAACACAGTACAAACAATTTCTTTGTTTCCTCTTCAACATTTGCACTATAAATGAACTACATAACACAGGAAAAAGCATTACAAACGTAAATTTTTTTTCGAATATATTTCTCGTTATAATTTTGATTTGTAAAGACTTGTAGTATTGTGACGGTAAGTGAGAGCGTGAGGAGACATTAGGTCACGTGGGTGTCACTTGCTGTAAAATTGTCTACGCAGTTTTTCGTAGCTTTTTTATTCCTCAGTTGAACTCATGTGCTTAAAGTCAGCCGTACAAAAGTTCTGCAAAAACAACAGCTATCGAATACTCTGTCATGCAGGCCAATCAACCATATTCTTCCTCCGGACTTCTTACAGAAAATCTCTGGTTATAGAACGAAAGAGGCTTGGAGGGAGAAGCTCTTCAGAAAGCAGCCCGGAGGAAGAATTCGGTTAATTGAATCACTTCAATACACCAAACTTCATTATAAAAATCTACTCCAATTTTGTCACGCTCTAACATGGTCGTCAGGTGAATTTTGTATAGATTGTGTCATTAGTTTTATGTTTGTCCGTATTCAGCTATGAAAACATAGATGACGCCACTTGAGAAAAGGGAGTAGTTCTTTGTTGAGACGTTAATTCAGCTATAGATGTCACCACTTGAGGTTCGGTGACATGACAGGGACATGACACGGTCTATTGTGATGATATGCCACAGATCCAGGGATATGACAGTCTTTTGTTTTGATATTATCTGTATACTCAATGTGAAGTGAGCTGCAGTTACAACCAAAGCTAGCTTCATTGCGAAAAAATCAGCTAATTTTTAAACTTTTCAAAGAAGTCAGAGGCTGATGTTGGCAAAATGAATGAAATCAGCTGATTTTTTTGCAAAGAAGTAAGGTTGCAACTGCAGCTAACTTCACGCTGCTAGCAAATGAATAGTTGAAAAGATTTCTCTCCTTAAAGAGTTAACGGGTAAAGTGTGCGAATCTTCCTACTCGCGCTGCAGTAAACGAAAACTGTGTGAATTTAACCGCCCGTTCGCGATATTAAAGCCCAAAAAGAGAGATGCGAGTCATAAAATTGACAAGTCAACTTATCTCTTGTACTTCGTTTCATATAAATATTCTTTTGTTGTATGGAATGGTAAGGTATGGATGATGGAATAATGGTCTATTGCTTTTTGAATCGCATATACGTGGTTTAAGCATTTAGTCTCGCGGTGCTATTCGTTACATAAATTAGAGACTACAATGTTTTGTGGTAGTTAATAATGCAATGACGTAATTATTTGTTATACTTTAAGCATCGGTATACATTTTAATATGCGACTATTATACAATGAAGTATTCTAATTTCGTTAATTTGAACTTTTGTATTAAATATCGCAGATAATGTCAGAGCCATTCATCTATTTTGCGTGTGTATGGCAAATTAATGATTTTGCTGAACCAAATTTTATTTTAATGTTTTTGTCTACTTGAGCATTCATTTGTCGTCGTGAACGATTGCAAATTGGCCAATAAATTCGTCTCATATTGGTTCCTTTAAAAAAGTGCAAATGTTGTTGCTTAATTTTTAAGGTTCATTTGCTGTGATTTTTGTTTGAAATTCGTGAATTCATTAAGTGGAGGAATTAGGCAGCATTGTTAGTGGAGTCGTGCAACGATATTTTCAACTAAGAGACTTCATGCTACCTTCTACTCACTTGTAAAACTCGAAATCCAAGTCTTTACCTGGATTCTGTAAATCGATTTGATCCATGCAGGATTATTTTCCAAGCAGTAACAGTTGCGCCTATTTACACATATCAGTTGATTAGCTTTAAAGGTATCGCCGCAACGGTTATTGCTTTGTTCGGATAGATTTTTCAGATCATGCCCGCAGCGGTAGCGAACGGCGTGACGCAGTCCCCACACCCCAAAAAAAAGTCCACAAACTCAAAAAACGCCATACAAAAATCTTTGCGACAAGGAGCCATATACACGAACTTTTGAGTTTTTTCCCCCTCCACCTCCAAATTATTAAAAAAAAAACCTCGAGAACCAGACAGCCGATCTTCCTGAAGTTTTCATTGAACGTCAGTCTCGGCCACAAATGAAAAATTTCATAGGCCGCTTTTCCGGGATAACACTTCAAAACACCCACTGGTCAATTTTGTGGGTTTCTTAGGTAATGCTCGGAGTTCTCGAATTTTAGCTCCGGAGTGACAATAGAGAGCTGGTTTCTTCGGGAAAGCTATAGGGTTTGGCCAGGAGAATTTTTGTGATCTTAAGAAAATGGCTGCCAACTGTCAAAGTGACGCCATTTTGGATTTTTTGCTATATTCTGAATAAGAATTCCTAGACAGTTAGTTTCTTCGGCATAGTTTTATAGAAAAGTGAGAAAATTGGTGACACGAAGTGATTCGAAGGTAGCCGAAGGTGACGCGAACTGTTTCGAAGGTAGCCGAAGGTGACAAAGGGTTCCGACGATAGCCGAAAGTGACACGTAGTGTTCCAAAAGTAGCTCAAGGTGACAAGAAGTGTTCCGGTGGTAGCCGAAGGTGACACGAGGTGTTCCGAAGGGAGCCGAAGGTGCCACGAAGTGTTCCGAAAGTAGCGGAAGGTTGCACGAAGTGTTCCAAAGTATACCGAAGGTAGCACAAGCTGACGCGAAGTGTTCCAAAGTTTACTGAAAGTAGCCGAAGGTGACACGAAGTGTTCCAAAGATAGCCGAAGGTGACACGAAGTGTTCGGAAGGTAGTCGAAGCCGACAACTCAGTGGTGAAAATTCTTTTGAAGAAAATGTTTTTGTTTAGACATTTTTTTGAGGCAATTTTTTGTTTAGAAAATTTTTTTCGAAGAAAATTCTTTTTGAAAGCATTTTTCTTCAAAAATATTTTTTTTGTAGAAACAATTTTTTTCAAAGAAAAATTTGTTGTAGAAAAATGTTTTTCGAAGAAAAATTTTTTGGAGGAAAATTTTTCACATGGCTTTTAGTTATAACAAAACTGAACATCCAAAACGACTGATAGTGTTGAAAAATTATTGCGCCGGTGGGTCTTGCATTTGTGACGCAGTTTTTTTGAACACAAATTTTTGCGTATTATCAGCGATAGCGACCCTCAAGCGATGTCATTAATTTTGGAAGCGGACTTACGACCTGAGTCACACTTTACCTTTTACGTCCAAGAACAATTTTTTAGAACATTGAAAGTGAGTAGAAGATCAAGTGCAGCCTGTCTTTCTGCAAATGTTTTCTTGATCACTTTCAACAATTATGAATCTGTGATCTTTCCTACTGAATTTGTATTATAAGATCACAAGTGGTGTTACTCTAACATTCATCAAAAATTCAGCAAAATTTTTTAGCTTTTATTTCATTTGAACAAACAATTTATTCAAAGACAATTCCTTGCGCCAATGGCAATTCAGGGGAGTAATTTAATGTGACAGTTGATCGTTTACAGTATTGCTTCCATGAATCTGATCCAGACTCTCGTCCTCCTCCGGTATGTTTTTCGCCACCGAAAGCACCACCGATTTCTATAACCCATATTCATTTTTTGTATATAGTTCAAGTAACAGATAAAATACAAAAGTTTACCCGCTCCAGATGGAGATGTGTTGACATTTACCAAGCCGCAATCAGATCCATTGGGTCCGATCCACTGTAATCGTTAAATCGATTAAGACTTTTGAGAGAAAAGTATCGGAGGTTAAAAAATAGAATAATGAAGGGATGCTTTAAAGTCTCAAGTAACCTTACAATAAAGTTCCAAATCTTCTTGAACCATTTGGAAGCCACTAATTGTTACAGATCTTCACTATACGGTGACTTGATATTTCTCCGAGACAATCATCGTCTCTCCGCGTCGTATTTGACTCTAATCAGGATAATTTTTGACAGGGATGTTGTTTTCCGGGGAGAATAGCCCGAGTACAGCCAAAATAATACCCGGAGTAGAACAAAGTATCGTGGAAAGGAGATAATTTTCCGATAGAAATATCGCATCCCTTTTCATGATTTCTATAAGTCTCACTGCGGCATCGGAGAAAAAAGATTAAATCTTATTTGTGGAGGTGACTTATTTCCAGGTATTTGTAAAAACCTCTTTCTTCATGGATCAAAAGAATTTTGTAAGGAACTTACTTGAAATACAGACGATATGTCTTTTGTGAAAATAGCTGATGATAATCCTTGATCCACTTCATTGTTCCATTCAATAGCTTCATCCAAGTTCTTTGTTTTCAGCACATAAACAATCGGAGCAAATGTTTCTTTCATAATAATTGGAGCGTCATGTTTAAGATTGGTGATGATTGTTGGTTCCACGAAAAATCCAGGACGATCAATGATTTTACCACCAAATTCAATTTTACCTCCTTGCTGCAACGCTTCGTTAATCGCATTTTTATAATTTTCTACAGCTGCTTGGTTGTGAAGCGGTCCGAACAAAGTGTTGGATTCCAATGGATGACCCACTTTTTTGTTAAGTAACTAAAACATTTGAATTGCGAATCAATTATCGTCATAAAAACACTGTCACGGTAATTTACATTGTTGTATCGCTTGGTAAGTTCCACCAAAAATTTGTCGTACAAAGATTCATGTACAATTAATCTTCTGGTTGTCGTACATCTCTGTCCAGCAGTGCCAACACAACCGAAGAAAGCGGCGTCTAAAAGTTTATCAAAATTAAAACCTCCAATATTAATCTGGCATTTCTCACCTAAAGCCATATCAAAATTGGCATCATCATTTATCACCAAAGCATTGTTTCCTCCCAGTTCCAACAAAACCTTTCCAAACCTTCGCTGAACATCCACTGCAATGTCACGACCGACAGCCGTACTTCCCGTAAACGATACCAGCTTCACACGATCATCACTTACTAATTTTTTTCCAACATCCACTCCACCCTGACATAAAGTGGATATTGGTGGCAGACCATTCCTTTCAACCACTTCAGACACAATTCTCGTCGTTGCAATCGAAATTAAGGACGTGGTTGGAGCTCCTTTCCATAGAACAGTATCACCAACAGTCAAGGCAATTGCCGCATTCCAACCAAAAACCGCACAGGGAAAATTAAATGCAGAAATAACTCCGACTAAGCCCAGTGGGCGCCATTTTTCCAAAATGATGTGCTTATTCCGCTCGGAAGGTATCACTTGACCAGCAAACATTCTCGACAAACCAACAGCATAATCACAAATATCAACGAATTCTTGCACTTCTCCAACACCTTCCGGTAATATTTTTCCCATTTCAAGAGAGACCAGCTTTCCGAGTGGTTGTAAGTATTTCCTCAATTCATCACCAATTTGTCGGACGATTTCGCCTCGACGAGGTGGCGCTATATTACTCCAAGTCTTATAAGCTTCAGTTCCCACTCGTATACATTCGTTCATTTCATCAACTGTTCCAGTTTTGATTTCTGCAATAATCTTACCAGTAGCTGGATCGATAGATTGAACAGTAGGACCATTCCCAGTCCATTTGCCATTGTAAACGCCTTTGAAAAAAAATTGTAAAATATGTAAAATCGTTGAACATAAGGGAGTGAAGTTGAATGTTACCGGAATTCACTTTCTCCAGTCCAAGTTCTTTCAAGAATGAAAAGTTGGGATCATCGATAAGGTAAGCTGACATCGTGCGTTTTTGTTGCTTCAATATGTTTACTGTAAGTCGGAGACTAACGTTACTGATAAGTGTTTGCATTTGGCTGCAAATGAAGCAATTTTGTTTTCAAAAAAAGGCTAAAAGTTCTCTGTCGTTAGACATTTATGTGTTACTAGGTTCTTCTCATGATGAAGATTTTTTTCACATTCACATTCTCTCTTGTTACGTCACATGAATTTCTCTCTTTATCCATAAGGCGTCAAAAACTAATAGTAAAGTCCTATAGTTACGATAATGGCAAAATGAAAATGAGTTTTGTACTTCTGCGCAGATTTTTGCGGTCTTAAAAACCTGCGCATTACAAAGGTTATGTTCATTTTGCTATGCCTGTAAGAGTTATGAAAAGTAATCTTTGTTTCTGGTGGCCACACGTTTATAAGTGAATTCGATTCCAGCACTCGACATCGGCTCGTGTTGGAAATTTCTCGTTCGTTAACGAAAGTTTGCAGGGAGAAAAACTTAAATATTTCATTTTTTGTTTCATTGTTTTGTTATACATGCTGTTCTTAATGAATATAGATGGCAGTACATTCTGACCACTTGAAATTTGAAGCAGACTAGCTTATTTGACAATTTTGACATTTCTTGCAAATTATCTTTAGTTCATAATATCGACGTAGCGAAGATAACAAATGTCGCACTTTTCGTTGAGAATGGTCTTAGTCTGATCCAAATGTCGAAATTCTCATATAAGTTAGTTTGTTTCAAATGTCCAGTGTATAGAACGTGCTGCCATCTGTTTTCGTTAAGAACTGCCTATTCGTCAACAGCTTATATGTAATCATAGTGATTTTCATGATATGATGCTGAAGCTGTCAAGTAAGTAAAATATCATTAGTTTAGCGTTCCATGAAAATCACTACACTTTGACATAAGCCGTTGATGCACTAAAGGCTATACTACAAGAGTTCCAATCAGGGTATTCATTGGAGTCTCTAGAACTTAAGGCGGAAGGCGTTGAGCATTCTGTAGCATTCCCATTGCGCTATGGTGGTATATTCCACAATTGACAATGAACAAAATAAAGCGAATAGCAATGTTCACATCGGTGTTAGTTCACATTTCAGCGGCTGTGATTACTGAAACTGTTGTTGATGTTATCTACAATCTCTTCGTTTAGAGTAGATTAAAAGCTATAAACAAAATTGTGTTTTACTAATTCGGCTGCAACAGAAAACGACACAGTTACAGAGGAAATTTCCCAAAGTCTACAAAGGTTTTGACCGTCTAGATAAATGTATAAAAGTTGACACATTCTTGCGGCATAATCTTACACTATAGACACTTTCGATTGTATAACTATATGTAGATAGTCTTGGTAGCAACAAGTCTCAAGCAAACTTCACTGATTAATTTGTCAAGCAAGTGTTAGACAACGATACAAAAACATCATACGTGTTTTCTAAATTAAATCTTATCTCTTGAGTGGGTTATAAAAGATGATTTACATCAAATATTACCGTGTAACACAATTCTTTAAGTTTTCTTAAATTTAATTTAGACATGCCACACACAGACGTAACTATTTTTCTTTTTTCAACTCACTAAAACTAACCTTTGTTAATCTTTATTGGACTTCTAAAAACGTATGCACCCGTCGAGAATATAATTCTAATTTTTAATGCAACACAATTGAGAGCAAACGGAACACAAAACAGATGACTTAATGAAGGCACACACTCTCGTCTGATAACCTATACTGAATATACTGAACATTCGAAATAATGTAGATAACAGTTTACCAAAGAATATTTTCGCTATCTTCAGTGCACAAACATTATGTGATAGCAGTATTTGAAAGCATGAAGATTTCTTGTGCTGGTAAACAAACTTATGAGCTAAACTTACCTGTCTCTATCTGAATAAATAATTCTGGAATGAATGTGATAAATATATTGTGATGATGTCTGATATTCCACACACACAAAAGGTACGTTTTCGCGGGGAAATACCGGTGGTAGAATCAATTCTTTATTTAAATTACGTGAAGAAAAAAATTGTAAGTTCAATCGTTGCGAATTCCATCTTCAATAATTGAATGAGCAACCTCATGCTGTTAAAATGTGGAAAAAGTCACTACATTCAGCTTTTGATCACAACGGTTTAATACAGTCGCGCACTACAGCTAGCTTGCTATAGCGTTTTGCCTTCTACGCTTTTAGCACGACGGACGTCGGCTTACGTTTCATGATGAGGGGCATAAACAGAAAGGCACACCATTTTTTGCCGCTTGAAGTATTACGACTTTGTCATGAAATTTGGTATACTTTCACATGAGCCGACGTCGCACTAAAAAGTTGGATGACAACTTTTGTGGTTCTATAAGGTGACGACAAATTGGATTGGAGATTGCCGAAAGGGCAATATTGAAAAACCCGTCCGAAGCATCGGGGCAAAAAACCTCTCCAAATCCCTAAAAAAGCCTACAATTTAAAAAGAAATTTCCAGAAAAGGTTTATAGAAAAAATTAAAAACAAATTTTTTCACACAAAAAAATTTTGTTTTTGTATTAGAACCTATAATCTGGCCTATAGCAGAGATATAAGAGAAAAAGTTCCACGAACCTTCAAAAAACGAGGTTTTTGACCTCTTTTTCGACCGATTTTGCCCAAATTCAATCCCGTAATCAACTTTTTTATTATCTTTCAGATAAAAAAGTTCTTAAAAATTGGATAAGATTTATGCAGAAAAAACACGTTGGGCAATAGTAGAGATTCAGTTTTGGGGCCCTGGCTGAGTCCAAAAGCTCAAATTAAAAGAAATTTCTTCCATAAATTGTCAGGCATGCCCATACCTTTTAAACAAAAAAAAAATTATGAAAATCGGAAAAGATTTGCTCGAGCAGGGCCCTAGCAGAGACTCGTTTCTAGTGCCCTAGCTAAGTCCAAGGACTAGGACACTTTTTACAGCGAGCATTCATGTGAAAAAATATCTTAGGGTGAGGATTCAAGCGGCTATTGCCCTTATTATCTTACGACCGACGAAGAAACATCGAATGCCGCATATGCTTGTTCATTTTATACAGCAAACAGCTGAACAGAGCCAATAGAAGAGTACAAACACATACACATGCATGCGAAAATTACTCTCTGTAAGAGCCTCTCGGTTACATTCACAGAAATTGTGTCGAATCTTTCGTTATTATACAAAATTCTACTTCCCTCAACGCAAGAAACCTTGCTCAAATCGAAAAAAGGAATGCGAAAAAAATAACGGTATAGGATACGAACTGTAATAGTTGACAAGCGCAACTGAAATGCGTTTTTTCGGTAGCTCTCATAGAGAAAGTATTAACGACTGTAAAAGTGCCTTTAGCCGAAGAAAGCAGCCGACAATGGAATTGCATAATATATTTTATAACACTCGTGACTATAATATGCATATTATAGCCCTCAAACTGAAGTTTGAGGCCCTAGTGTTTAAAATATTTTATAACACATGGGCTGTAATTTGAGATCTCGTATCTGGAAGGGTTGCGCGCTCGGATCTTCAACCTCTCCCACATACGAGATCTCAACTTAAAGCCCTTGTGTTATAATATACTATTTTGGCCATGTGGTCATCACATTTCCTCCATCTGTTTGGTCTTTGTTTCTGTTTCGCTACCGTATTGCACGTATTTTAAATCCTCTAACTGCAACTTCAACATAGAAAATTAAAATTCTTTATCGTGGAGTTGTTGATAAAGGACGCTAAAACAACTGAATTTACCCCCCCCCCTCCCTTCAGCGTGGCATACTTTATAAACAACCCATGTTACGAAATATATAATGTAGACATATTACTTGACATGACGCCACTGTCCTTTATACAAAAAACTCTTCATTTGTGTGAAACATTGGAGACAAGGGGGAGAGGGGGTTCCAAAAAACCGAAAAACAAGTACACCTTATATTGAACGTTCCCGAATTAATGTTCCAAACATTACCAGCTGCTTCAGAGACCCACACGACCGAAGTGTAAAGAAAACAACTTTATCGAAGGAGTAACATAAGCTTTATTTCAAGGAAAACTGCATAAAATGTGTGAGTCTTAAGTTAATTTAAAACAAAAATTATTTTTAAATTCTTTCAACTTTCCCGCCTTTGTGTGAAAACATGCAAGTGGCATATCAAGTTAATTTGACAATTCATCAAAAACATATACAAAAATACATAAATATTTTACTTGCTTTGCTGACGCGGACCCTTTGAGAACCTTTATCTTTTCAAAACATTCCAACATCGAAATGGCATTTATTTGGACATGTTAACAATTATACGATGGATCAATATTACATTCGCAATGAGCATCTTGTCCTCCGTAACACATATGACTTATGTAGATTTTGTTTATGTGTTCGATTAAACATGCGACGGATGAAACATGCTGAATTGCTCAAATCAAATATTCCACAATTATACGAGGATGCGACGACTTACAAGGTTGGTGTTGTGAATTTAGGTTCTTGTTCGTTCATAGTTCAACTTTTTTGTAGCTCGACATAAACGATGAATACCCTGAACTAATTTGTTCGAAATGTGAGAAAAACTTGCAACTGGCAGCGAAGATACGTAAAGACTTTTTGAAAGTTGATCGGTTTTGGCGAATGTTCCTCACAAATCACAGCAAATACAATCCACTGCCGTTCGATCAGCTAGCTCCAATCCAATCGCCAGCTCCAATCCTTGTCGATAATAACAGCAAAATTGACCAAATCGTATCACTTAGTCATAATGATGTCGGAGTGCAAACATCGGAAACAACATTTTCATACAAATCACACCTCATCACGAATGAGCTGCCTTTGCAGGAAGTGAAGGGAACATTTACCGATCTACACATCGAGGAAGTTAAAATAGAGTCATACGAAGTGTACGAAGATGATGTTAAAAGCGAAATAGGTGATAGCAACATTCAATTCGGCGAGAGTAATCAAAATAATTTCAAAAATGATGAATTGGGTGAGGATACTAAAGATCCGGCGATGCAGAATCATAGTAGAAATGTGAATAATCCTGACATTTGCATGAAAAGGAAATCGACAAGACGATATCCAAAAGATAGAAATATTAACGGAGTCGATCCAATAAAAGGCGAAGAAAAGTCTTTTAAATGTCTGGACCAAAAATGTGATGAAGGTAAATATAAAAGAACCCTTTGTTCAAATTAAATTCCCAAAGTTTATAATACCTAGGGAGTGTTTTTTACCCTAAGTTTTAATCTAATACTTCGAGGGAGGTAATTAGAATGTTACGTTTTATTCTTGTAATTTTACATGATACAGCATGATACAGCGCTGTTTCACTAAAAAAACAAATATAACGCTTCTTAATTGAGGCAACGATTTTATGATTGCGATAAACATAATATGATTGCTACAAAGAAAATATGATAACTGGTGGCAAAAATGTGTATTTGTAATATGATGATTACAGCAAACATGTTATGATTACATCGAATAATTATCGCATTATGTTTATTAGGAACATAAAGTGATTGCTACAAACATGCGTATGGTAGCTGTAAACACACCCTAAATATGTAAAAAAAAACTTTTCTCTCAGTGTAAACGTTTACCGCTTTCATCGTATGCACTCAAAACTGTGGCTCTTTTCGAAATCTTACACATTATAAAAAAAATAAATGCAACAGCGCAACCTAATTTCATTCGTGTTCTGTCCAGTGAACAGCCCTAGGAGGTGAAACCTCTTTTCCGATATTTAATTGGATCGAATGTCACCTCGTAATGACCCTTCATGAAGTCGTCCAATCAGGATTCTTGTCCTCAGTTTATGACAGAAAAGTGACGTACCATCTGTTAACGTTTGATGTAGATAAAGAAGAAATTAATCCAGAACTTTTTGATGAAAAAACAGAGTCACATCCTTATTCTTCCTTTGTGCCGCTTTGTTGACTCAGGAAAATAAACGCGCAGTGATTTAAAATTTTGGGAAAATTAAACTTTTTTGAACGTTTTTTCGTACACTAGAAATTCGGAGCGGACTTAGTTCTTTGCTGGTCATTCTAAATCCGGACGAAAAAATCCGGAAGGTGGAAAATCCGGATGCCTCAAAATCCGGATGTCTCAAAATCCGGATGCCTCAAAATCCGGATGATTCCAGATAAAATAAAACGTTATATAAAATGAAGTTACGTTTGCGTATGTGTAGCTGACACGCTTGATGAGTGTTTAAAATGAGATTTAGATGAAATCTATATTTTAACACTCACGAAAACTTGTTTGGTAGAAAAGCAGGGCGTGAACCTAAAAGAAAAATAAAAAACGGAGTCAACTCGAAGGAGCGAAACCCGATCGGCTGCTAGCTTTTTTCTGTCACACTCAACATTTTTTGACATTTCCACTTTCAAAAATCACCCCGTTTTTTTTTAACATCTTGTCTACGAAGGGGCATTTGCCTTAAAAACTTTGCCAGCGGTGCTTTCATCCCACTTTCTATTGAACATCTTTTCTACGAAAGACTGTTTGCGGCGCTAATAGCTTTATTTATTAAGTATATAACATATTCTATGTAAAAACGGCGTTATAGCACTTAAGATTTTATCCCCCCCCCACTGTTTAAGTCTTATCTGATAGAAACATGTGCAAAAAACCTCTCGCAAATGCCACATAAATTAATTTTTCAGGCCGATCCAGAACATCGCTCAGTGCCTCATGCAAATAAAATTCCCTGCAGTATGGAAATTAGCCCGCCGCAGGCGTTTTAAGCACGAGTGCGAGGGGGCATAGAAAACACAAGAAAGACATGTCAATGTAAAATAAATTATTTTATCTGCCTAGACCGATAATCTCGCATTTTTCTCCCTAGGGCAAAATTGTTTTTCTCGATATATCTTTTCTCGGCAGATAAAATAGCATATGCACCGCTGTCCAGGATGGTTTATTTTGACGATTTGGAACCTACAAATCGTTAAAATAGAGCATCCTGGACAGCGATGCATAATCTACTATTGGCATGTCTCAAAATCCGGACGATGCTAACAAAAAGCAATGGCCCGGATTTTGAGGCTTCGATTTAAGGTATCCGGATTTTTTCGTCCGGATTTTAAATGGGCGCCAGTACTTTCTAACTATTCGGTATTTGACTGTAAGGACTTACTTTTCTAATTTTTATTTTATTTTTTGATTTAATTTTGGCACTTCGTCAAGCTCGACGCTCGACTATTCAAGTTACTCAAAAACTCTTAAAAAGAGTTTATTTCAATTTTTACACTTTCAAAGATCTATTTAAAAATTCAAATTCACTTTACTACTCGTCCCACAATCTGCCTTGTGCAAAGCTAAGTTATGTTAGCAAATCAAAGATTTAATTAACATTTTTCTGAAAAAACCCAATTCATACCTTTCTTCGGTTACGAAATTCTCCTGGAGAGAGTACTTTCCCTGACACGTACCAAAAACTCCCTTCAGCGAAAGCCGAAGTTCCACCTAAAAATATTTCCACATAATTTATTAGTCATATTTTTCGATACAGCGAAATGCGTGACGAAACTCGTAAGGCTCTGCTCTGACAATTTGCTATTACTTTACATTAAAATAACATTGTTATTGATCAAAGTTTTCACTGTTTCTATATAATGAAAAAATAAACGTAATTTTATTACAGAATTTATAGAGCTAAGCGACTTACATCAACATTCTTTTGATGCACACGGAACAAGTCAAATGTCCTGTGACTACTGCCTTAAAATATTTACGGAAAAAGGTGATTTAAGACTGCACGTGAAAACACACATAGAAAAATATTGTAGCTGCTGTAAACGGCATTTTTCAACGATGTAAGTTGTTGCACATCCCCTTTCGCCGTTCTTAACCAAAAATCGAATTACAGATCACGTTGGAAAACCCATATGAAAGAGAACCATGATGGTGGTGATAAAACATTTAAATGTGAAATATGCGACAAAACATTGAAGAATTCCGATTCGTATAAAAAGCACATGACAATAACTCATTCCGGAAATCAAAATTTGGTTTGTCACATTTGTGGGAAAACTTGCAAAAATTCGCAGTACCTTCATGTCCATTTGCGCACCCATACGGAAAAGGAAAAACTATTCAAATGCTCGTACTGTGACAAAAAGTTTAAGCTGAAGTACTCGAAGAAATTGCATGAGCGCGTGCACACCGGAGAGGTTTGTACACCAAATTTGTATAATATGTGACTGTCGGTTAAGTTTGAATTAAGTTTTCATTAAGCCACAGCAGTGAAGAAAAGTTTTTAAACTTTTGTGAGAAGTAGCCACGTTTGTTGAGAAACCAAAAAATCGTTTCTCATAAGAAAAACAAGTAACAATTATGTCCATGTCCAACAACTGACAGAAAGGCCTTTTCTGATGACGTAATATGCAAGAATACAGAATTTTTGACAAAAATCTATAGGAGAAGTGACTATTTTTGAGAAATATTAGATAAACTTTGAGAAATTTTTAAAAATTTGATAAATTATTTTTGAGAAATCGATTTCTCAAAACTGTCCTTGATGCGGCTGGTAGTTAACCCTGGGGAAGTATATTTTACACCTCCCTGAATGTTATTTCCGCACCTCGTGGGACCGATATTCTCACATTATGAGAAAATTATCAACCGGAAGTTATCACTCGCGACAAATATTCTGCGAGTGAAATTAGCGTAAATTTTACAAACTGGTAGCACAGCCGTTCATAAGGCAAAAAAGGTTAGAGAAAGTCAGCTGAAAAAAATTAAATTAGCACAAAATTAAACAAAAAAATAGATTGTGTCATTAGTTTTATTTTTGTCCGCTACTTGACGCCACTTGAGAAAAGGTAGTAATTCTATGTTGAGACAATAATTCAGCTATGAAAAAAACATAGATGTCATCACTTGAGGTTCGGGAACAAGACGCTGTAAATCGCCGAACCGAGAATCTTTTGTTTAATTTTGTCGCTAATTTAATTCCGTTGAAAATCTGTGTTGATTTTCTCTAATTTTTCTCATTACGGTGGCCAGATCTAGGAAATTTTTTCCTCCAAGTTCAAAACTCCCTTAAAGGAAATTTAAATTTTACACTTTGAGTTGGTCACTTTTTCCTCATATAAGGAATCTTTATATTTCAACGGCAAGCAGTGGAAAAAGGGAAACTATCGCCAATAAATTGTTTCCCAGTAGAATAATTTCGAACTTACTTTCGATTACCTCCAAACGTAGCTTTATTATGTGAGTTCACAGCCATGCATCTTTTAGTGAAAGTTTTTTATTTGCAGAGACCGTACATGTGTGATACATGTGGATTTTCATTCACTCAGCGTGGCCTATTGCTCAGACACAAAGAGCTTCACAACAAACCGAAAAAAAAGAAAGTTCCACGAATCATCAACAAACAGCACGGTAATGTGAAGTGCGAACTCTGTGATTCGGTATTTTCCAACATTGTAAACATGAAGAGCCATCTTACCAAAAAGCATAAGCATGTTGGCTCAACAATATGGGAAATGAAACTAAATACAACTTGCATGAAGTGCCATAAAACATTCACCGACGTAGAAGAATTGCAAGCGCACAAGAAAACACACTTAGAATTCGTTTGTAATATTTGCAAATCTCGATACAGTAACGAACGATCATTGGAACAACACATAGCTAAACATGCGGATAAAGATCGACCTTTTAAATGTGAAGTAAGTAGATAAATTAGTTGAGAGAAGCTGGCGCATGAAAAGTGAACGGCGCCAGAATTGTTTGTGAGAGCAACAATCTTTCTCTAAATCCCTCTCTAATTATTCGTATATTCTCAGGGACGGGTTAGCTTAGAGGAATTGATTTGGCTTGTATTGCTGGAAGCTCGCGTTCAGATCCAGTGGTTGGCATTTTTTTTTGAGAAGCTTTCGTCACTTAAAAGAAAATTATTGTCGCTGGAATCGACCCTCTGGTTCATCAAGCTACGAATATCTTTCTAAATTGTTCATGAATGTACATGATCTGACCATAGTTTGTGCGAAGGGACTTCGAGAAAAAAAATTTCTCAAGGGTACGAGGCTCCCGAACAAAGTGAAATTTGCGATGAACGATTCCGGAAGCTAGAACTCAGGTTTGAAGTCTCGTACCCATGAGAAAAGCGACAACAATTCTTTTTTGAAGTGAGGAAAGCTTCTCAAAACAAAAAGTCAACCGCTCCAAACCGGGACCAAAAAAAAAGATTTTAGACCCAACCCTCACCCTTGCACGCAAAAATACATGGAAAAAAATCCAAAATGTACGGAGTGCACACTTTTCTAAAAACCCCCTACCCCCAAAAAAGCGTGCGCACTATTTGAATGGCACCTAACCAGCCCTGAGAATATACGAACAATTAAAGCGAGAGATTTAGAGAGAGAAAGTATTGGAGAGATTATTGCTCTCTCAAACCATTCTGAGCCCGTTAACTTTTCATGCGCCAACTTCTCTCAGATGAGAAATTTTCGTTGCATGTATTGTTGAATTATCTTGTCTATAGTTATGAGTTGAATGTTAAATCTTCAAAATCTACATTTGAGAGCCAGTTAGAAAGTAGCAGTCATTCATCTAGTATCTTAGCTCTTTTACAAAGCAAAGCATCTTGCGTCTGTGGCTACGCTTTTAGTACGTCGTAGGCGTATGTCAAAGTATGCACAATTTCATGACGAAATCAAGCGATGAAAAATGATGGGCTTGTTAGATTTCGCTCGTTTTCGGTTTTGTAATTTTTTACATAAAGTCGACGTCACACTATGGAATTGTTCTCTTTTTATCATTTTCTGGTGAAATACTCCCTTGACTACTACAAGCCAGAGAGACAGACCTTTTTTAAACTTACAAATCTGCCTAGGTGAACCGAATTTTCATAGTGATATTTATCATCCCAGGAATGCGGTGCCGCTTATATACGGAAATCGCATCTACAGCAGCATTACACCGGAATGCACACGAAAATTCGACCACATATTTGTATGTTCTGCAGTAAGGCATTCGCACAAACGTTCCAACTGAAAACTCACATAAAACTGGTACACCACAAAGAGAAACCTTACCGTTGCAAGCATTGCGAACGTGCCTTCTCCACGTCGGTTCAGTTGAATCAACATATGCAATACCACACGGGAAATTTTCGTTATCAATGCATCGTATGCGAAAAATGTTTCATCACACATCAAGCACTGACCAAGCACATGCGAAACAGTAAATCGTGTCGCGGAAAATTGGCTGAAAGTCAAGCCACTAAGAAGCCAATACCACCACCAGAAATACCGTTGGCACCGCCGAAAATTCAAGTTAAATTAGTGGAGGTGTCTGGTATTCCCGCTATGCAAGCAACAACCCATGCCACAACAATCGATTCAATTGAAACATCGGCATCAACAGTACAAACGATTTCGGACAATAGTCATCAAACGGTGATGTCATTGGATCAGGTTCGCAGTTTGGAGACTTTACAGTCGATACCGGCTATCAGTCCCCTGATCACAATAACTTCCTTGTCTGGTATAACAACGATAACATCCGATTCTACTATTGAAGCAATCATGCCATTGATTGGTGAACCGAAAGATGTCGATCGATTTTACTGATGAAAAGTCCAAATTGGCGAATAAAGTGAATTGTTTAAAAAAAAAAGCAAAACTTGTTTGTTCTTAAAATTACAAAGTTTCATTCATTGTATACATGTTTATTTAATTTAAAAAAAAAATGAATGAAATGTACCGAAAAAAATCAGTAAGCAAAAATCAAACTCACAAGCGCCCCATAAATTGATATCCAAGTCAGTTCGAGCTGCCACTTTCACTGCCTTTGATTTCATTCTTTGGTTCTACGTTATCTCCTGCAAAACTCCCATTCAACAATGAATTAAGCGACGATTCACCATCTTTGGTACTATTGACGCTTTCGTCTTTCTCTTGCACTAATTCGCTCAACACTTCAACCAAGTTTTGTGTCTCCTCCAACATTGCACGAGAAATATTCAATTCTTCCTCTAAATTGTGAACGCGTTCATGCAATTCCTCATTTTCTTTGAGTGATATGTCCAGTGCAACCCGTCTTTGTTCTGCTAACGTTTTCCAGTAACCCTCAGATGGTTCTTCGGTGCTTGTCAAATCTTCCTCAGTTATTTGTGACAGTGATTGCAATTCCGTGTTGGTCTGACATCCAACGCAACATTTCTTTCGTTTGGCGCTGTCTGAATCGCTGATTTCATTTTCACTGAAAGAATTAAACATTTCAGATAATTTTTGCTGTCAGTTGAAACATTGCATTTCGAAAAAAAAACTCACGACTTTGATTTGAAGAATATTCCCTTTTTGGATGATCTGCCAACTAAGTTTTCTTTGTCGATTGATTTTTGCAGAACTTTGAAGCTTTTTCGGCTGTTTTTGAGTGTTTCCTACGAAAGAAAACAATAACAGTTAGCCTCAAGAAAGGTAACTCTGATTATTTCTACTAACCTGTTGTTCAGTGACTGAATCCACCTTTACAAATACTTTACTGGCTGAAGACGTCATCTTAAAACAGATAAGAAAATTTATCGGCGTCAAATTAATTGATGAACTTCAAGCTAATTTTGTAAACAGCGTAAATTTAGATATTACACAAGACAGTAACATTCAACATGGCGACATATGGCGCCAAAAAAAATTCAATTCGCCGTATTCGCCCAAGACATATCCGGCGTATAATATTTCGGAAACAAAGCGAACATTTCTTATTGGCGCTACATTTAAAATTCGAAAGTGTAGTTATTGTCTTGTTAACATCGTGAACACTTAGTACGACGAGCGGGAACTCTCATGTAACTTAGGAAATTTATAAGGCCATTCTCAACGAAAAGGGCGACATCTATTATCCTCGTAACGTCGATATCCTGAACTAAAGATAATCTACTTCATATGTCAGAATTCTGCTTCGAATGTCTCAACTGTATAGAATGTGCTGCCATCTACTTTCGTTAAGATCTGCCTCGACACTCTTACGCATAAGGGCGCGTACAGCAATTGTCCGATAAATTTCACTGGTGAATCGTTATAAGATTAATGACAACTTTCACCATATCATTCAGCAATCTGCTTTCGTTTTTGAAATTTTGACACGAAATTATAAAAAAAAATCTTTTGGTTTTATGTGTTTTTCAACAATTTTTCCTAAAATAAACCGTTTTTTACTAATCAGCAACATAAATTGATCACTGGAATAAATTATAAAACCGTTTTTATCCAATCATCAATAACTTTGATTAAGAATTAAAATGTCAACAATCATGACAGCTCTCACAACTCTACCCATATCACCGACATATGAGTAGAAATTTGACACTCTCAGTGAACGTTGACAGCTCTCACTAACGAATTAACTAAACGAAGAATTAATTGCTGTACGCGCTCTAAGGTTGCTATCTCAGTTTTAAATTTGACATTTGCACGATAAAACGAGACAGCAAATTATGTGGCTTACAACCTTATAACGTAAGTCTGCTCGTCTGTATTATCACAAATGTTTTAAAAGGTAATTTTGGTAATTTTGCGTAATTTTGGACACGGATACGGATTTTATTAGCTAAGATTTGTTAATTGATCATTGCTAACATTTCGAAGACAAATTTTTAAAAATTGGCGAATTCAAAGATTTGTCCCACCAGCTAGAGTCATTGGAGGAGTAGCCTCCCACAAAATGGGGGCAACTGCATACCTCGACCCAATTAACTCGACCCCTCAAATAATTGTCGATCTAAAGACTGCGCCATTAAAAAAGACGCCCAGCGACCGACAGTGGACTTTTCTATCTTCGAAACGGCGCGATCGGATGGAAAATTTGTAATTTTCTATGGCGGCATCGCACAGGTCGAATTTAGTGCGGTATTGGCTTCTCTCAAAATTTCGGTTTTTTATATGTAATGAATGAAAGCGTCGAAAAAGTGACGGCGGCGTCTAGCCGACCAAAAAGGTGTCGGCGGAGTCGACTGAGCACGGCTGAGTCATTGTAAAAGTGTCTAGGACTAGCCGCCGGGCAAAATTCCTGGGGGCGGCGGCTAATCAAGTGAAAACCATTGCAAAAATTCACAAGTAGTTTCACGAATAAAAGGCTTTGTTCATGATTGTTACATCTTGTATGAAACACTGCATCAAAAGATGTTTAAAAATAGTTTTGGATATAAGGGCATACAGCAGAAAGAATAAATTTTCTGAAACTTGAAAACCAAGCCCAAAAATCATTCGTAACTGAAACTGAAAATATTTTTTAGTGGGACTTAGTGGGAGCTGAGGTAGAAATAATAAGGCTAACCTCCCCTGGGATTTATTGTGATGTGTAAAAAAGTGGCGCTGTGTTCTATGTGAAACAAGTCTAATTCCATACATTTTTGATCCCAATCACAAATATGATGTCTTTAAAGCTATCATTGAGGGATCTTATTTGACACGTAGATACTTGGTGGCGGCTGCAAGCAAAATGTCGGCACTTTTAGACCCTACCCGCCGTTTTTCGGCGACTGTCAGCTCTTTGATGAATGTGGTAAGTGGACCATTTCAGGGAGTGCAAAGGTCATCTTGTTCTATACATACTTTAGGACTGACTGCAGTTTTAATTCTGTAAAGAAACAATGCAGCGCTTTCAGTTGACATGCTCATATATAGAAGATAATTTGTCCAATTGAATGAAATTAAATATTTTGCAGCATCTTCAAATTTTAAATTGATTCATGATCCGCTTAATTTCACTTCGGTTTTTTTGCGCCTGCGTGAGCTCCGGTTTATTGTCGTTGTTTTCTTCCTTGTGATCATTTCGTTTTTGTTCATGTTCTACCCTACCAGCGTGTTGACACTGTTTAAAAAATTAGACACTTGGTAGAAATTATCAAAAAAATGTCTTGAAAAATTACACATTTTGGACATGCTGCTCTTGAATCACTTAAAGTTGCCTTTTAGTATATTCGTTTCGCTGCTAACATTTCCAGCGATTTCATCGCAAAAAACGGCTGCAGTTACTTTGTTCGGCTGTATGATTCGTTCCTTGGTTAATTGCATCCCGCTTTCGTCACTTGCAATGGGAACTTGGAAATTATCCTCGAAATTTTCGGACCCACTTTTTTCCAACGACATCGTATTTGATCCGTGTTAATTTTGTATATCTCAATTAAAATTCAATCAAATTGGCAATTTCGCCAATTTATTAGAAATTCAAGATAAGATTACAAGAAAATTAGGTGTGAATGTATATAAATAAGTCATTTTTTATCGTCCGTACATATCACATACACAAATATGCAACACAAGAACCATACGAAATATAACATAATGGGATTGAATACATGAACACTCTTACTACACGACGTTTGTAACCATTCAAATTTCGATCTAGCAGTTGTTGGGATTTTTCAGGTCTCAATGACGAAATCCACAAAAAGAAATGTCCGTCTGTCGGTCACAGCGCCGTACCTAGGGGAGATTTTCTCCGTCCTCCCCTAAGGTTTGTTGTTACCCTTCTGACATATCAATGTTCGGGAGAAGGAGGAGAGACCTCTTTTATACTACTTTTTTCTTGAATACTGTTGAGCCTTCGACTACCTCTGAATCACAGCAAAATTTCTTAATATTTAATGAAATTCATGAGAAAGAGATTGGCCCGCTCTATGGGACACTACTGCCTGAACCAGTGAATTAATTTTCATCAGCTTTTTTAATTTAGTTTTTTGAGGTTCATATCTTTCATTCAAAACCTTGAAAAGCAATTCCAGTTCGTAAATCGCGGAGATATAAGCAAAAGCGTTTCTGCGACCTTCAAAAAACAAGGTTTTGACAACTTATTCGATCGTAACTTCGAAAGTTCTAAACCGATTTTGCCCATCTTCAATCTCAACATTGCTTTTGACCAGACCCGATTAAAGTGAAGGAATGGGGGTAGGTCCTCCGGGCCCGTGTCTGAAAACGTCGCCCGGGCGGCCCACCCTATGGCTGAAAAAAGAAAAACACCTCGATTTGGCAAAAAAAAAACAAGTTAAGAGCCTAAAAACTTTCGCCTACGGCGGCGTGAGACAAATACGAAATCAATCAATTATTGAAATTCTTGCTTACAATAAGTCTTACAATCAAAAACTTTACCCTGCGGCAATTAAGTCGTTCTTCGACTTACCTAAAGAACAATAGAGAGCAGTCCAAAATTCTCGCCTGCGGCGCATTACCCGATGCGGCATTGAGCAATTCTTCGAATTAGCAAAAAACGAAGAAAGGCAGTCTAGAACAGGCAGTTCAAAATTTTCGCCTGTTACGATTTGCATGAAAACCTTACTTGCACCAGTTGAACACCACAATCAAAAAAAATCGCCTGCGGCGCTTGATTCAGAAAAGCTTCCGACGCAGTAACAAAATTTTTCTTTGACAGAGTAGAACTTCAAACTTTTCTTAAAAACCAGCTTCTTCCATAATTTTCGTGATTTCTTGACTTATTGGCTCTAGTGAACCTCCAGGTCGGCTTTGGACTCAGTTATCATCATAAACACGTTTCAGAACACCATATTACGTTGATACTTCACTGAATTGCAAAAAAAATATTTGGGGCGCGCGCCCCCCTAGAAAAGCGGTCTAGATACAGTACTGGTCGGTCAAGACGATAATTCGAGTAAATCTTAAGAAATATTTCCCTCTGTAAGATAGTCGAAAAAATGTTTGAGTTCGAAGATGAGCGAAATCGAACGAGAACTTGTAGATAGTAAAAGTGGACAAAATTTGGTTTTGACGATCGGTGAACATTTTTCGGGTATCTGTGAGGGCTTAGAATTAAAGTTAAGGATATCCAAAACCAAACGAAAGAAAAGACTATTTATGTGGAAATCAATTGAGACTGTAGGGTAAATAAATTGAACTAAACTCGGCCTACTCGACCGTAGGATTTTGTTTGGTATTACCTGACAGTATCTAAGCCTCGCATTAAGCTTCAGATTGTTACATGATATTTCGCGAATTAGATAAATAAGTTAAGGTAAGGTGTGGGGATCTAATGGGCGAAATAGGTGTAGAGTTAGAACGAGGCTCATGGTAAATGGGAATACGAACTAGATGGTGGTGGAGTTGGGAACTAGGAGGGCTAGAGTGATTCAGACACTCACGGAATAGACACTCACGGAAAAGTGAAAACCGACACATTTTTGTGTTTTGTGGTTTACACTGACTTTATTGATTTCTCCATATAAAAATACAGATGCAAAAATTCACAAACTCAAGTAAACCACAAAACCGAAAATGTGCCGGTTTTCACTTTCCCGTGAGTGTATACATTTTTTTGATTTTTTTTTTCATAATTTTTTTGATTTATTTAACTTTTTTTAATTTCTTTTTGTGCCAAACGAAGACGACAATTATTGTCCCCGATGGATACCTGCACGATTGATTGGTTGCATGTAAAATAAGTTGGACGATACGTTCACAAAATCTTTGCTGCTATCTATTTATTGTTTTACTCTAAAGTAAAAAAAAACATCCACATAACACTCGTGAACTTCGTGAACTTGCGATATACACGTCATTACACACACAATGAAAAGTATAATGTTTGCTAAGCCTTTGCTATATATTATTTCGTTGCTGTTCTGTTTCTCCTAATTATTGAAGATAGAAAATGCTCAGCGCTATTGAGACAATTAGCGCCGGTGGCCATTTTGAGTACATGACAACCATTACAACAACTACAACCTATGGTTGAGTGAAGATCAACAATACAATGACATACTCTCAATATAATAAGAACTAACTGAAAAAAAAAACGAAAATGAAACCGACGAGCCACTGGAAAAATCATGATGAATTGATAGGACTAAACTAAGATCGTTATTTCCTCTGTGGTAGTCTGGTTCCTTTATTTCTAGAACTAAGAAAGTTGACTGTAGCCCCGATGATGTAAATACCTTTATACCGAAATGACCGAAGTGCATAAAGCGACGGTTTCTTATTACGGAGCAACTTGAGCTTTAGAGCTGGGAATAAAGAAGGTAACTGAAGCCAGATCCAGTTGCTTTTTGTGTTCGCCTCAAGAAAGCTTTCGGCACAAGAAATCAGTATGTATTTTTTGTCGTAATATTCGCTAAACCTTCACTTGTGCCACTGTTCTAGATCTCAACGTACGTTTCATTAACCTCTGACGCCAAAGATAATGGCAAAGACAGTAATCCCATCAAAATCTCTTGCGTGTGTATGTGTTTAAAGTTTCAACAGCTTGTGCTCCCGGCTCGGGAGAATGCACATTTTGGAGTCGCAGGGATCGCTTAGTCCAGTGTCAAGAAGACTTCGAGTCTACCAAAAATGTATTCGTTAGTAGAAACAACTGTAGGAAGAAATTCATTTCGTATTCAATGACTCATGTCAGACTCATTGTGCATGAATCATGTCTGCGTAAATCTGAGATTCCGAAAATTTGTATGATTCACAAATCAAATTTCCAGATCATTTCGCAACCAGGCGCAAAGGGAACAAAAAAAAAAAACAAAGTTTTCGATTGAGATTCCATTTCGGTTTATTTAAAATAAAGGAAATCAATCAATGCTTTACAACCAATCAAACGAGAATGAATTACTCGGTAGCAGCCATTGCTCTTGCTTGAGCTCTTACACGCTTCTCATACTCTAACCGATTCTGGCAGTAAATTGTATACGCTTCGGCCTGCGCCGGATCTTTGATATTCGGCTCATTGAGGAGATCCTGTATTCCGATCAAAATTTGTTTGATGGTTATAGCTGGGCGCCAATCTTTGTCTTCGTCCAATAAAGATAAGCACACGGTTCCCGATGGATAAACATTCGGATGGAAAAGCGCTGGTTCGAACTTGCATTTCGGTGGACTCGTTGGGTAGTCATCTTTGAAAATCATTCGCAATTTGTATAAACCTCCTTCCCATGGTGTCTGAGAGAAATAGAAAAAAATCGTTTACTCGAAGAAGAAAGGGACGGCTATAGGTTCAATGTTTAAACAATGGAAATTCAATTGAAATGGGCTCTGATTGAAATGTGATTACTGGAGCGTCCGTAAAGATAACACGAATGTAGAAATCATTCTGATTTTCGCGGCAGTAAATGGTCAGGATAATAAAAAAAACAAAGCCAACAGAGTAAATATTTCTCTGATTTCGTTTAATAAAATTAAAAAAAAAAATGCATTTTTTTATTAAAATTTCTTTAGTAAATCATGCATGAAATAAAAACATGAATTTAATCAAATTCTCACCCCTTTTTTTCCAGGAATAGCGCATTCCCATAACATCAGGTTCAATGTGCCATCGACATTCTTCACTGGACGAGCTACGAATCCCTGTAAACCAATAAAATTACACAAATTTGTCGCATTTATGAAATCATGTTTTTTCTTTACGTAAGGATGATCCTTTCGCCAAGTTTTTCTTTCTTCTCCCAAACGCGCGACTGCGATTCCAGACATTATAGATTTGAAAGTTTTAACTTGCGATACAATAATAAAAATGTCAGTTTCACAAATTGTTTGACATTAAAAATGACAAAGAGTGTACTAGATATGCATTTTTTTACCACTTTTCGCGTTTATGCTGTGTGTGTGTGTGTGTTGAAGCCGTGAAAGCTTCTCTCAGCGAGGAGCATTGTGCTGTTGTATTCCGAATGAAGCACGGCGGTAAATTCAAATTCTAGCACGGCGGTAAATTCAAATTCTAGGTCACGATTGTGCAAAAAATAAAAGTGTTGACAAAGTTGGGCGACCTGGCTGAAAACAGATCTTTAAGATAACCTGAGAAAAAGTCAATCACAACAAAAACCCTTTTAAATAGGAAATGTGACGCAAGTCTTTGTCCCTTCTTCCAAAACAACTGATATCAATTTGGGTGACGTTTGACGCTTCGAAACGCAAAAAAAACTTTCAAAATATTTTCACATTTGATTAAAAAAATGCGTCACAAATGCCGGACCCACCAGTGTTACAGTTTTTCTGTTCTTTCAGCTTTCACACCGCAAAAATTTGACTTGTATGTAGAAATGTATGTAGTATTTTTGTACAGGAAGTCAAATTTTTGCGTATAAAACTGAAAGAACAGAAAAACTATAACACTGGTGGGTCCGGCATTTGTGACGCATTTTTTTAATCTAATGTGAAAATATTTTGAAAGTTTTTTTTTGCGTTTCGAAGCGTTAAGCGTCACCCAAATTGATATCAGGGAGTTGCGGGAAACGCGATCAATTGATGGACATCAGTCGATTCGAATAGTCAGCACTGACATCTGTAAAATTGTTTGACACATTCGTTTATTACAGAAATATGAAGTATCTACGAAACATTTGTCATCTTGAAAGCGTTTTGAAGTAAAATACCGAGGTTTGAACTTGTTTCTTTTTAACTTCTTAAGTTTCTTCCTTGTAATTTTTACAGGCAATTTTCATATTTCTCCATTTTTGTGTCAGTTTTCGAGCCGTGGATGCTTTGAGTTGCTGAGATGTGACCTAATTTTTGGTTTGTATTAGTTTTTGTATGTTCACATTGTTCACATTTCACATTTTTTTCACAGATGTGGTCACATTTATGTGAAAATATGTGAGTAAAATGTGAAACACATAATTTTCAAACGGCAAATTTGACGTCAGCTTAAGATTTTTCATGGATATTTTTGCACATCTGAAAAGTTTATGGTAGAATGTGCCGAGATGTGACCTAAAGTCCCACAATGAAGTACTTTATATATGGAAATGTGACGTTCACATCTGGCAAATGTGACGAAAAACTCTCAACTTTCTCTACAACATATCAAAAGTTTTTTTTGAGCCGCCGTCGCCGCCGCCAAACCGAAGCGCGGCGGCTACTGCTTCCATGGGCGAAAATGATCCCCTCAACTTCCTTTTTTTGAGTCCCCGCCTATTTTCCGTCATTTTGACGGTCACCCTGATACACTACACACCCAACCCAACAGTTTTCCCTTTGACACCAAACCTCTATCTCGAACACACAACATACACATTACACACACAAACACTTACATATGGGCTTTATATGGCGCCTTCTAAAAGTCCTGGTGCATATTGCGTAGAAAGCCTACCCGAAGGTCCCTGCAAAATTTCAAGAAAAGTTATCGAGCCGTTTTCGACACGAGCCAAAAAAGTCAGTTTTCATACAAATGACTAACTAACTAACGTAGAATGTTTGCATTGACTTGGGCTTCAATGAAACAGCAATTTTTGTATAGGAAATGATCATTTTCTAAAGGTCGTATCTTCGGATCCACTGAACCGATTTTAATGAGTGAAAAGACATTTGGCCTTAGAATTTTCCGTAGAATCCAGGAAAAATATTTTTCGGGGGAAACGTCGCAAGGGGGGAAGTCAAAACTTAGCTGTATATATGGTTCCGAAGTCTACGAAAAAATTTTTTCCGAATTTTTTGTTCGTATGGGGACTTGCGTCACGGGCGCATCGCTACCGCGCGCCCATGGTATTGGAACGTGGAAACGCTCAAAGCCAAAATGTGTGAAAAAGCACGAAAATCAATGAAAATACAGACTTCAGCAAAATTGAACATAAACAACAAATGATAAATGTTTTTGTTGAGGTGAAATCGTTTATTCTCTCATGTCATGTCTCTCATGTCATATTGACTTTTTCTCAGGGTATATCATCAAAATCTGTTTTCATGCATGTCGCCCAACTTTGACGACTTTTTTATTTTCCCAAACGATTATAGGGTGTGCTTTTTTATTTGTTGACTGTATGCACTGTAAACTTGATAAGATATTGAATTAACTTTGGAGGCATGACTTTCAAGAGTTAGAGTAAGAAATCGTTGGAACTGCTTCCAATAGAGGGCGACTGTGAAAATTTCTGTTACGATTCACTAGTCCCGGAAATACCTCTAACTGAGATAAATAGATATGATAACAAATCGCCCTTTATGTCCATCAACATAGTAAGTTGAATGACTTACCTGATGATTAGCACGATATGCGGAAATGTTGATCTCTTCTAATAATCTCCATAACACAACTGTTCTAGATGTGTTAATGTCTGAGCGTCATGACAATGACAAAATAATTCATAACATTATCAAATGGTTTTACGTATGAGAAGCGGACTCTATTCTCCGCAAGTTTAACACCTTTGTAGTAGTTTCAATAAGTAAATAATTCTTCGAAAAAAAAGTTTTTGAATTTTGAGTTTTACTCAAGTTATCGCGTTGACAGATAGACAGACGGACGGACATTTTTTTCATTGTTGGTTCGTCATCTAAGGACTATGATCGATGCTCCCCCCTACTCCCGGGTCAAAATTGGGGTTGTTACAAACATCGTGATAAACGCATAAGACCTCTTTTCTAATTATAGACCAAAGGTTTTTTAGTACTATTGCACTTAAAGAAAATTTGTCTTCAACAACTGCGGTAATTTCTGTGGTGTAAAGTCCACCCTTGTATTTACAGTAACTTTCATAATTCCTTTAAGACAAACCAAGCGTATTCATAAGATTTAACAAACTAAAGTGCTGATTTCGTCACGACACATTAGTACACCTTGCCTACTAGACCATGTGTACATCAGCACACTCGGTCACAGAATGATGACTCTATGTTTGTAATTTCTCACCGCAATAATATCTCGCGAACATAGAAATAATAGCTCAGCATGGTCGGTGCGTGAGCTATCGTTTTCATTTCTCTGCTGGCGAAAATAATTGTTACATATCAGCGGGAAAATTTATTTATCTTAGAGGAAGAAATTTGTATCCCGAGCCGAAGGCTAGGGATATAATCCTCCGAGAGGATCAATAAATTATCCTGCAGAAACGAAAGAGTTTTTATGCACCAGGAAGTAAGAAATAAAAAAAACAAATTTTGATATTTATAACACACAGACTTATCTCCCTAGACAGCCACTGAGGTGTTTAAATTAAATTATTGAAGCATTGAAGAAAGAGGGAAGTATTAAGCCTGCCAGTAAAAAAGTCGATATCAGTAAAAACATATGCCGTGCGGACCGATACGAAAGCATACGTCCCACACTAGGTAAAAACCGTACATACAATTATGTATGTAATTTCATATATAATTTTGAACATCATTTTCCTACTGTGCGTCCGTTGTCGCAAGGGACAAAGATAAATTCAATAAAATTTTGCTAAATTAGTCATTAGTTAGGCCATTAGTTAATTTAATTTGACACTGTCCAAAAGGTAATATTGAAAAACGCAACATCTGACGCATACTTCCATGCGGGCAAAAATGTTCCTCAACTTTATTTACAAATAATTTTTTGTGCTAGAGAAGAACTAAAGACCGACTCAGAGCCCCAAGTATAGAGGTTTTGGACCCATACTTATATAGACAAAAATAATACACAGAGTTTTCTTTACAGCAAAGCAAACACATATTTTTTAGGGTCGATCTTAGGCCCGACCTTTAGGTCAGCATATTTGCTAGGGACAGGCATTGGATCGGTACTTGTAGGACAACAAAATTTCCTCCTATTTTCTCTTCAGCACAGCATGAAAATCTCATCAATTAAGAAATATCCATAAAAAACCACCAAGTCACGTAGCGCGAGTTAGGCCCACAGAATATGCCCTACGAACTACTAAGCCGTTTTTCACCAACTAATTTAATTCATCGTTTAAAAGACTTACACGAAAAGTTAGATATGTACATACTAAGGCATCAATTTGCAGTAAGGTGCACCAAGGTGCATCAAAGTGTAGTCAGGTGTAGTGAGGTGTATCAAGACGCAGTGAGGTGCAATGAAAGTGAGGTGTAGTGCGCTGAAATGCACTGAGGTGTAGTGAGGTACACCAAGGTGCAGTGACATTTTGGATGCTATATTATAGATTTTGCTAAAGTGTACATTTTCATTGATTTTAGTGTTTTTTCACACATTTTGTCATTGAGCGACCCCACTCGGATCTCATCGCTAATATATTGACTTTTTCTCAGGGTATTCTAAAAGATACCGTCCGAAACAAGAAAATTTGAGAAAAATTCTATTATTTCTCCTGAGTTATGTAAACATTTTATGACAAATTATGTATAAAATTAAGCAGAACGCCAGCATCTCCAACAGGGGGTTTAAGGGGAATGGTATGGAGACTGTAGTCTACATGCGTTTATGTTTAGTAATCAAAAACTACGTCGTCGACCGTAGCGAATCGAGAGTATTATCCAATACACTTCGATTCAAGACTTCTTCTTGGATTTCTGGACTCTTTTCTAAGTTCTTAGCCGTCACCACACAAAACATTAAAAATTGGATGTGTCGGTTAGCAGCGAGCGGTGAAAGGTACGCTCAGGTGGGATATCCAAATTGTCGGATTGTTTTGCATAAACATAATCCAATTGGTCCGGTTTACATGGTTCGCATTCAAGTGATGCAATATCGATAAAGATTATTATTGTCGCAAACGATGGTAATGGTTTTTATAAGGACCACCATAAGGCGAATTTGGCGAAGTGCTTCTGTGTAAGATTTGACAGCTCTACCGAAAGTTATATTTTTTTAGTTCAAAAGAAAACAGAAAGTCTAAATGCGTTGGAGTTAATATTCTATTAAAACAAAACACAAATATGCCACTGTATCAAGTATAACAATTTTTAGACTACGTTTTAGAATGTTTTCAACCATTTAACTATTTATTGTCGAAATTCAACTGTTGCTTTTGATTATCACTCAGTGCAAAGACTTTATAGATGTTTTTTCAAGTGATAACGGAATCTGCCGAATAATGATGATAACAACAAAGTGTCCTTAGTCACAAAAACAGCTTTAGAGCCAATTCTGTAAGGCAGTTCTTTTCATTCTATTCTACTATGATATTGCTCAATGGAAGAGAATAGATCCAGACTGGCGTCTTCGTCATCTTTGCGACAAGATGAGAAAATTCCTGACGACATTTCTGAAATTATATCCGTTACCAGTGATCCCGCGCCAAATGGAAGTAACAGTAATATCACAGAACGCGATGCAGGTAATTTTGTTTTGCTAGTTGTTTGAATGTTTTTCATCGATTTTTAACTCGTTGTTGCCAGAACGAAGTAAATACTCGAAAAAAGCCTATGGCAGACACACATAATAACATAATCCAACATATGAACGGAATTTTATCGTTAATTTCAGCGCACATTCGTTTTCGTCAACGTGGACCTCTACAAAGCTACCGCTGCTCTAGTTGTTCTAAAATTTTTGAAGCAAGTAATACAGCTGAAATAATGGAACATTTTGTACGAAACGAACACGAAAAGAGGAACGACGACTGTCTGTATTGCCATGGACCTGTCTTCCTATACACAAACCAAAACTGCGAACGTGAAATCTACCACAACTGCTTACCTTTCAGGAGAGAAATCGGAAAACGAAAAAAGTCTTGTATCATTACCTGATGAAGACATTTGGCCTTACGGTATTAACAGTTCACAAAATGATATTTTTTTCTTAGAGTTTTATTTATTTAGTACAAAGACATTTTTTAATAAATCCATTTTTGTAATATAACTAATACCTTCGCTATGACCTTCACGTACTTCACCTATAAATGGCACAGTTACACTTGAGCGTAACATGTTGTTGCACTGATTTGGTAGAACAACTTCTCATATTAAAATACCTAAAAGTGATCTTGCCCAAATAGCCCGTTGGAAAATTATCAGAAAATTATGTCATCAGTTATTAGCAAAGGTTCTTCATGGGTTTTTTATTTTCAAGAAATTTTCTAAACATTGCTTATGTAGGTATGATTCTTAACGGGTGCTCGGAAAGTAATGAGACAGAAACAGACTAAATTGTTAAGAAAATTGTCTCATTACTTTCCGAACACTGATTCGCCAATTGATGTTTTGATATCTCTTTCACAAAATGTTATGTGTGTATTCTTTCAAAGTGTTGCCAGAATGAAATCATAAAAAAATCAGCGAATAGGGCGAATTTTCGGAGTGTAAAAATAAAAATCATAATAAAATTCTGTGATCGAGTTCACTTTTACAATCCAAGAGAATGAAATTCTATCAGTGGCCGGCGGGCAAAGCCATCATCGACCATATCTTTGTATCGTCTGCGGCAATTGCATATTGGAATCTGCTCATCAGATTAGTAGGAGGAAGAAGACCAGTGACCCGTGATTCCCTGGGCTTATTCGCTTCTACGTTTACTACAAAATAAGAAAAATTAATTTTGAAATCCTTGATCTACCGTAGAGCATACTGTAATCCTAACTCGAGCTCTGAGACCTTATTTACATCTCCTCTTACATGTACAAAAAACACACTCCTATCGGCTGAGTTGACCGAATCTCCAGGCTTCATGCAGTGGACTAAATTACCTAACGCTTTTTTAGTGTTGCCACAAATTTTATATCTTAGACGCATTCCAAATATCGGCTCGGCCATACATTTGACCATTCTGGAATGGGTCTATTTTATGATCCCGCCGATTTTAAATTGGCAGCACCGTATTACGATCCCTACAGCTCAAAGCCCGAACCGCTAAACTGATTCTCTTTTATTTGGACAGCACTGAGGAAAATATCTGAAAGCGACGTAGGAATTGTGTTTATAATATACGCCGCCGACGTATTATATAGGCGGTGAATGTATTATCAACCTTATTTAAGTATTGTGTAGTATGCCGTACGTAACGAACGTGTTTATGAGCTTACATAATACGTGAACGGCGTTCGTAATACGTGCACGGTGGATAAACAATGAGCCATTAGCAACCGCACCAACACTCGAATACAAAAGCCAGCTTTTCTACGAACAGTGGGCATCTGGGCAGGCACAACAGGCCCACTGGCGGATTAGGTGGCTAGAGAAGCTTGCTTTCCTTACCCATATTATCCTATCCTATCCTATGAGTGCACCAGCTGAAACATAACTATGAGCAAATTATAAATTTGGCAATGCGAAAACGAAAAAGTTTCACCGACCCTCAAGAATCCACACCTTACTTAATCACGGATTCGTCACAACTTTCTCAATGAAGGCGTTCGGTAAAAGTTTTGAAGTTGAGTCGATTTAATGATCTTTAGTTGATCTAGTTATTTATACATGAACTGCTTTTTTAGACTAAGCTAAGCTACAACTGAAAACTCGAAAGCGGAGTGGTTATCACGTCTGCTTGCTACTGGGCAATTCCATAGATGTAACGCGTGACTAACGGTGATTACTCACGAACTAGTATTCGCACAATAAGTATGTATGGCTCTTTGGAAGCCCTGTTCCGTAGGCTTTCCAATAAGCCATAAAGAGACATTGTGCTACCTCGCGAGTAGTCACCGTTAGTTACGCGTTACATCTATGCTAGTACATTTGTTCGAAACTCAACCGCCGAGGATTTGTTCCGATTTTTACATTTGTAAACAAGAACAAAGCTGATTGAATCGGTTCAAGTCATGTGAAGTTGAGTGTAGCGCCATCGTACGGCCTACCGGTGGAACCCATTGTTGAGAGGTGCCGGTATTCCACTCCTAGTACTTTCGCTCCTAGTGCATCTTGTAGATGGTACTGGGTTTGTCGCACAGCTTACCACTGGTACAGTAAAAACTTTCCGGT
This sequence comes from Pseudolycoriella hygida, assembly GCA_029228625.1. NCBI lineage: Eukaryota > Metazoa > Arthropoda > Insecta > Diptera > Sciaridae > Pseudolycoriella > Pseudolycoriella hygida. Next base: position 21,991,948 of record CM055406.1, on the reverse strand, counting down.
AGTGAAAAGATCTCAAAAAGTAGAACCATAAAGTAGCGAAAATTTTCCATTTTTGCCTTTTTTATATCTTTTGCTATTGTTATAACAATAATTACGTGGTTTTTCTTGGGTAGCGGGTAGCGGCGCTACACCCAAGAAAAATCAAGTAATAATTTCCAACACCGGCAAAAAAGCAAAAAACAATATTGTTATAACAATAACAAAACAGTTGAAAGTAATGAAACATGTGAATGTGCAAATTTTAAATTCGTTCATTGTAAACTTAACGGTACAGTATCCCTACAAAGTCGAAACTCCCTTTCAAAAAATTTGTAAGCCTTTTACCGGTTAGTGCGTGTTTCCGTCAACTCAATTTTCCGAAACATTTGCTCCAACCGGTCGCGATTTTTAAACTTTCTTCATGAGAACTTCTCGAAAATCAACTTCAACCAAGCTTCTATAATAAGCCTAAAATTCCCTTCGAAACAACGTACTCTTATGTATTTTTTATTTGGAGTTTGACTTTCAAAGTTTAGAATAGTAGATTTCATGCTTGCTAAGAAAACGAGTCATTACCGTGTTTCGAGTAGCTGCATGACAAGCCGCCAGGCGAGTCGATGCAATTCGTAACAAGGTAGTGAACGAGTTTTCTTAGTAAACATGAATGCTATTTTGTCATGTTGTAGACGGGTTGTTGAAACCACCAAAACAAACTGACTACATTTTGTAATAAATTTTACGTTAAATATTTATGATTATACCAAATGATAAGTAACAATATCGTTTATTGATAGAACAATGAGGTTTATCGAAATAACAATATCGTTTGTTGAATTAACAATATCGTAACAATTGAATAATTTTATTTTCGTGACGTCATTCACACTCACTCAGACACTAAGCTAACTAACATGTTCTGCAAAATATTAATTACCGTCTTCTAAGCAACACAGCAATGTACTATTTTCCAGACTGAAAACATTTCCAGCAAAATCAACGTACAACATGACAAAAACTACACACTCGTATCAAAATATTTACGAACTTTTTCGACTTTCCAAAGAACGTTGATTCTACACGTTTCGTAAAGGTGAGCATGCATTTGTAGTATTTATTCAGAAGAATATGCGAAGAATTCACTTCGTAATGAATCTTTTGTACTACATGGGGTGAAAAGTCCGCGGCCTCACATAGAGATGGCGTCATTACTTCAGAATTTTTGTTAACATTCAGTAGTACCACCCTTTACTTGTCTACAGCCAAAATTTCCTGACATTTGGTGTCATAGTTTTCGAATTACTGTCAATAGAGTGACGCAGGTTTTTGTTGTTCGTAAAAAATGGAAAATAATGAATTCCATGTGTTGATTAAACATTGTTTCTTAATGGAAAAAATACGGTGCAAAGCAAAGAATGGCTGGATAAGTGTTATGGCACATCTTCTCCGTCGTATACAACGGTCAAGAAGTGGCATGCTGAATTTAAACGAGGTAATACAAGCACCGATGATGCCCCACGTTCAGGACGTCCAAGTGAAGCAGTTACTGAAGAAAACATCAAAAGAATCCATCGTATTGTTTTGGCTGATCGGAAAGTTAAAGTTAGTGAAATAGCTGACATCCTCAAAATATCAACAGAACGGGTGCGACACATTTTACACGAGTATTTGGACATGAAAAAGCTTTCTGCGCGATGGTTGCCGCGTTTTCTAACAATTGATCAAAAGCAGCACCGTCTTGACGATTCAGAGCGTAATTTAGCTTTGTTCGAGCGTAATCCAACGGAGTTTTTGCGTAGATTTGTCACGATTGATGAAACGTGGATTCATTACTACAGGCACAGCGTTCTGCAGGCAAGGTTATGGCCACGATTTTTTGGGATGCGCATGGCATAATATTTATCGACTATTTGGAGAAAGGAAAAACAATAACTGGCGAGTACTATGTCACATTATTGGAACAGCTCGACAACGAGATCAAGAGAAAACGACCGCATATGCAGACGAAAAAGGTCCTGTTTCATCATGACAATGCACCAGCGCATTCATCCATAAAAGCAACTGTGAAACTGGACTCTTTGGGCTATGAATTACTCCACCACCCACCTTACTCTCCAGATCTGGCCCCCAGCGACTACTATTTGTTCCCAAACTTAAAAAGATGGCTACAGGGAAAAGATTTTACTCTAATGATGAGGTGATATCCGAAACAGAGGCCTATTTTGCAGGGTTGGAGAAATCCTATTATACCAAAGGTATCCAAATGTTGCAGGACCGTTGGACTAAGTGCATTTCCCTTCAGGGAGACTACGTTGAAGAATAAAATTAATTTCATATGTAAAAGTTAGTTCTTTCATTGCAAGGCCGCGGACTTTTCACCCCATGTAGTAGTTGCCTCGTAGATTCTTCTGTTTTTCAATGGAATAATTCATTTTGAAATGAATTTTTTGTCGGTCACTCGTAGAAAAATTCATCATTCGCGAAATTGAAATGAAACGTTGAAAAATAATTCAATTTTTGCATGGAATTGCCTTTTTAATATTTTCATTCCCAAAGTTAATAAATATATTAATGGTTTCTGTCCCCTGGCCTGCTAAATTAATGACATAAGCCATTGTCACTTGACGTGTATTTGCACCACTTCAATATAAAAATGAATAGATTCATCCAAAAGTTCATTTTTGCCGAAAAAGAAACAATCGATTTGTAACTCGATTCGGCCATGCAACGTGAATTGCTGATGTTCCAAATCCTGTAACAACCTAAAAAATAAAATCAATATCTAAAAAAATATGGAAGAAAAGACGCAAAAAAATTGGCGTAGACAGTATGAATAAGATTTTTATAGCAAGTGAACGCCCTCTGGCTTACACCGATTTTTTGGAGCTTTTGAATTTCGTCTACATTTTATAGATATCGTATTTTTTTGTTATAACATCGACAAATTACGTTGCATGGCCGAAACGATTGTTTCAACTTCGGCAATAATGAATATTCAATGAAATTGGATGAAATAGTGGCACAACTTCCATAGAGATAAACGAGTAGGCGAATGGACTAACAGAATGTGTTCACTTTATTCCCGCCTGTTTCGTTTTCCTTAAAATCACTCACTGAGATAGTGTGATATTGGCGGCATTGGCTGATTTCAGCGAACTTTCCATTTAATTCCAGAATCAGGTGTAGAGCGAGCTGGATACGTAAATATTTTTTGAAGAAAACACTGTTTTGACGCTGAGCTAATCTTCGTAAAACCAAATCTTGGCGCTAAATTGAATATTGTGTCGTGATTGAAGTGACGCTTGAGATTTTACTTAAACAATCGACATGTCCGGAATAGCAGCAGCGCGTCTTGGTGAAGAAAGAAAAACTTGGCGAAGAGATCATCCTTATGTACGGGAAAATAATGCTATTTCCATAAATTCGTTAATTTAGTTGAGTTTATTTTTACAATCTGTAGGGTTTTGTGGCTCGTCCCATTAAGAATGCCGATGGCACACTAAATTTGATGTCATGGGAATGTGCTATTCCCGGCAAAAAAGGGGTAAGTTCATTTTTAAACATTTAATTTATTTTTTTACGTGCACGTGTTATTGTAAATCATTCGTTTCAATACCCTCCAAATTCTCCAAATATTTTTTCCAATTGAGTTCACAGACATTTCTTCATAATTTTTTATGGTTGTTTCCGTTTTCATGATCATTGGCTGGTATTTGTAGCCGGAAATGAGCCTATTATGTTGAATTTATTGATGAGTTTTGTGAATTTTTGCGAATTTTGTGAAGTTTTGGGAATTTTTGCAAATTTTTATTGTAAAATTGAGCAGTCGATTTCATGATTCATGATTCCAGTTCAAAAATGAACAAAATGGGTTAAAAAGTTCTGGAGATAAGGTCGAAGAAGTATCTAAAGACGTGGTTTTTCGAGGGCCTGTGCCATGCTAAGGCAAAATTGTCCTTATCCACGCTTTTTGATTTGCTTGGTTCTTCCGCATGATTCAGACCCATGAAAAACATGATTCACTCATACATTCTCAGTGCTAGACCGCGAACACTACGTCAGGAAGTGGCAAACTCTGTACAGGGAAATACTAGGCATCTTCTCATTTTCACGAATACTTTTTTGCTTGATAAAAAAAACGAAAACACAGAAATGAAAGCTTAGTTAACTGAATGCGAAAATTTTGAAAATAATAAGATTTAGGGTGTCTTTTTTTTTTTGATTTTCAACCACAGCCAAAGCCAAAATAACTGGCCGGGCCTCCTGTGAAAAAAACTGTGCGGAAGCATCAAGCAAATCAAGAAACGTTTTCATCGGTTGTGTCTAATTTTCTAATATATTGCTCTTGCAAACCCCTAAATGGCTTCCACATTTGAGTGTTTGCCACTACTTGACGTTGTGTTCGCGGTCTAGCACTGAAATATGCTATTCAAAGCAAAAATAAGCTTACATGGCTCCGATATCGTACGGAAGCACCAAGCAAATCAAAAAAACGGTAGCGCGACAAATCGCCCAGTGCAATAACTCCCGCTCCGTCCATTAACGTTCATTCCAATAACTCCCGCTGTCCATTAACATCCATTTCAATATCATCCATTTCCAATATAATTCTTTGGCGGAACTTTTTCTTTTACAAAATGTCTCAAAAACTAAGCGGCTGACGAAGCTGAAAAACTTTTCCTTTTAAGAAATGTAATGAAAACTAGGTGGCCTACGAAACTAGGAAATTTGCGCTTTAATAAAACGTCACGAAAAGCTAGTTGGCTGACGAAGCTAGGGAACTTATCCTTTTACGAAATGTTACAAAAAGTAGGTGGCTAACGAAAGTAGGGAACTTTTCCTTTTACGAAATGCCACAAAAACTAAGTGGCTAATGAAGCTGGACAACTTTTCCTTTTAAGAAGTATGATGAAAACTAGGTGACTTACGAAAATGTCACAAGAACGAGATGGCGAATAAAACTAGGAAGCTTTTCCTTTTAAAAAGTGCTATAAAAAATAGGTAGGTAACGAAGCTAAAGAAGTTTTTCTTTTACAAAACGTCACAAAGAGTTTTTGCGTAAAGAAACTAGAATTAGTACGAATGAAGGGAACCTTCATCTAAGTGTGCAAATAGTCTTTTCTACATATTGTTGTCTCTTCTATATATCTTCGGCTATTTGTACACAGTGCAAATAGCCAACAATATGTAGAAGAGACTATTTGCACATTGTGCAAATAGTCTCTTTCTAAAGAAAAACAATGTCGAAAACAGGCTATAGATTTTTACTCGGGATCCGCCTGCATGGCGTAATCTAGCCCACTGCAGACGCGGCGGCGGGAAAGCATTGTCATAGTCTAGCCCGCCGCAGGTACGGGGGCGAGGGGGCAGAGCACGATACACAAGCAAGATCACTGCCGTGGCAGGCCCGTTACTCAATTCTGTTTATAAAGAGTAAAGTTTGACTTCGTCAAAAGCAGCGGGAGTTATTGGAATGGATGTTAATGGACAGCGGGAATTATTGAAATGGATGATATTGAAGCGGGAGTTGTTGGAATGGAGTTAATTGACAAGTGGCGGGAGTTATTGCACTGGGCGATTTGTCATAGCATTCAAAAAAACGTTTTCTCTCGAAAATTTTGAGTGAATTAGGACAATTTTGCCATAGCATGGCTCCTCAAAATTCATATGTTGTGTGTAACTTTCTATTTTTCTAATTTTTTGCTCTTGCAAACCCCTCAATGGCATCCAATCTCATCGGCTCCTTGGAGACTATTTATCAGGCAACCATTTAGAGTCGTTTTAACTCCTTTTTCCAGGCTTTTCGACAACTTAATTTTTTGGACCACCTTAGTCCACGTTTTACCTAAATACCGCGTCAGAATTAAATTTGAAACAATAGGAATTGGTCCTAAAGAAATAAAAATGAAGACATTTATTGCTATTAGCAATAAAATTTGAAAAAAGGCTGCTTACAAAGTCATACAACACGAGAATAGTGTTTTGAAATTTTCTCGAACGTACGACTTTTTTCACACAAATAAGTATAGACGTCCGAAAACTGAACCGATTTTCAAAAACTTTTTTTTCCTGGATTCTCCATTAAATTCTACGTCGTTTGAGTTATGTACACGATTTTTCCAGCATAAAGCTATGTCGAGTTCAGAGCTCCGAAATGAACCTATATTTTTAGAAATCTCACACTCGGCAACTTTGACACTCCAAGACAAATTAATTTGTATGCTACCCAAGTATTACTGAAGAAAGTAACACCCCTATAGTGTCGGATAAAACACAGATTCATTTTTCCTGTGGTCGATAGCTGGTCATGAAAATTCGTCAAAGCTTAGTATGTGAAAATGGCGGCCTTCTGCAACTTTAACGATTTTGCGCATAATTTAAATTTATTTTTTTTGTTACCATTTATCAAAAACATAGTTTTTTGGGTCAAATATTTTTTCTGCTTTTAATTCCGAAAAGTTTTTGGATTTGAGAAACACCCTATCACACTAGTATAACATACCTTCATCTTGTATAATTTGCATACATGTTGTATAATTATACAGCCCACAACAAATATATTATGCAATACGTATACGTAAGCATATGTATTTAAAGATGGTCTAGGATCCAAATATGCGGCATATCACCATTGTAAGTTTTCGGTGGAGTTACTGAGGAAGCGGGTTCTCCCGAATATCAACTGACTAGGATCATTACACCGTCCTATCTTGTGATCTAACTGTTTACTAATCAACTCCAGTGGCTACTCTTATTTTGTTATTGTAAGCGTTTTTTCCATCGCCAGGCTCGTACTACTTCCCACACTAGAATCTGAGCGACTTACTAGGAGAACTTTTGCAAGATAATAAGCAAAACGATGATTATGCCTTTTTCTTATAAAAATACGCTCTTCTCGTTTCAAGACCGTGCCCTTTCAACGAAATTCCCCCCCCCCCC
>CM055406.1:21948672-21984894 GCA_029228625.1 Pseudolycoriella hygida | reverse complement strand
CCCTCCTCCTCATCCACAGAAAAAAGCTTACTTTAGGCACTGCATTGGCTTGAAATCTTGTCTCTGAGCGAAATTCCGAGTATGCTTCGTAATAATCCTCATTTCCTTTCAGACACCATGGGAAGGCGGTTCATACAAATTGCGAATGATTTTCAAAGATGACTACCCAACGAGTCCACCCAAATGCAAATTCGAACCAGCGCTTTTCCATCCGAATGTTTATCCATCGGGAACCGTATGCTTATCTTTATTGGATGAAGACAAAGATTGGCGTCCAGCTATAACCATCAAACAAATTTTGATCGGAATACAGGATCTCCTCAATGAGCCGAATATCAAAGATCCAGCGCAAGCCGAAGCGTATACAATTTACTGTCAAAATCGGCAAGAGTATGAAAAACGAGTACGAGCTCAAGCAAGAGCAATGGCTAGCACTGACTAATTCTAACTGTAATGTTCCAATGTAGGGTCTAATGATATTCATAAGTTAAATTGATAGTGCTACACATACGACTATCTGGAATTGCAAGTCGAAGCAGATTGACTAAATAATTTAATTTTCAATATTTTGTCGAGCTTAATAAAAGTTAACTGTATCAACAAACTATGTGTTTTTTGTCGAATTGGCTCAAGCAGCTAAAAGAATGTTGAAAGAAAGTCGTTACGCGCATGCGAAGAATAAAAAGGAAGGTAGATGTCAGCACTTACTACGTTCGTATCGAGAGGTAAATAATTCTTTCAGAGAATTAAAACCCCACATTACATAGTTACAAATTGTTGGCATCTGCCACTATAAGATGAACGTAATAAACTCTTGAGTTAACTTTGGAGACAATACACTCAGCGTTATAGTAAGAAATTTTTCATACAAACTTCAATAGATGGCAGCTGTAAACATTTCCGTTACAGCTCGCTAGTCCAATCAATACCTCTAACCGAGACAAATAGATACGTCAGTACTTTGTCCATCACGACCATCGCGCAACTGTTCTAGATGTGGTAATGTCTGAGCGTCATGTCAATTACAAAAATAATTCAAATAAGAGCTTACCCGTTCATAGTAAAAGTAATACGTTATGAGTTGTATCCTAAGAGTAAATAATTCTCAAAAATCGTGTGACACTTTGAATATTTAAAGAAGACTTTAGAGAACTTATACATCGCTATATAAGGGATCAACCGCTTATTATTTTAGGAAGCTGCACGAGAAACAGCAACATACAACTGTATTGTAATGAATTTTGATCAATAAAGCTATAATAATAACTACATTGGACATACTGCGATTCAGGCTGGAAACTTGGCTATAATCTTAAGAGAAAAATTTTCATCCACGCTATGTGACGTCTTACAAGGGGTTCTAAATATGATCTCAGAATCAGACCCGCAACTAGAGTCACTTTTGAGAAGGGGTATTGCTCTAAGCCTAATATCACTAAATGTACACGATGTTGTGGGTCATAAATCACGTTATGCTAAAATGTCAGCTTTTAAAACGTCACCCCTCCGTGTCACGCTAACTACTCGTCCAAGTGTGTTATGGGTATAGGAAAAACGTCTTCTGTCACGCGAATCCGTTCTCCCTCATCGTGACAATACTTTAAAAACGGTTCCATAGGGGTCGTTACGTTACGGCAGTTAAAAATTTCAAAAGATAGCGTGGCGTCAAATGTGAACAGCTCCTAAGCGAGTCAAAATTTTCTGCCAAAATTTCGAGCTTCGGGACCGAAATCTAGTGGCGTATGCCGTCAGACCACCCGCCGCGTTCGTGTTAGCAGGTGAAAGTAATTTATGGTGCTGAATTGTCCAAGTTCTGAAAATTGTGCCCTTCTATGAGCCGAGTATCAATCGATTAGACATTTTAGTTTTCACTTTTATTGTTTTTTGCTTTTCAAGAAAGTTCTCGATTTGTGCTGTAGAATGTTAATTTACGAAAATTCGACTGAAGTGAAAATGTCACCTACGAGATCGTTGACAACTACAGCTAAAGATGCATTTTGATGAAAACTTTTTTTGCTTAAAATATTGTTCACTCATAGAATCGAAGTGCTCGTGAAATTTTGGCTAAAAATTGCGAATTACAAAAATTCGATTTCAATTTAGACTGAACGTGATTCTTAAAACCTGACAAAAAACAAGGATATTTAAAAAAACAATTTTTATTGTTCCTAGTCCTTGTTCTTCTTCGAATGCGCATCATCGGTCTCTCGACAATTAAGAATTCATATTTCTTTCATATGAAAGTACATCTTGTTGAGTTACTCTAAACCTTGTGCTCTTCTCAATGCTGCTGCTTCTTCGAATGGTGTCATCTCAGTGTATCCGTGAGGTTGCATGCTCATCGTTGCTGCTCCTGAACTTATTGTTCTGATGACACTGGAATAGCCACTTAATTCAGCTAGGGGTGCTAACACACTTATCACCTGTTCAATGAAAACGTCTATACAAAGTGAATGAGATCGGAAAAAATGTCAAATGTTACCTTATTCGAATCCCCTTTAGATCCAACATTTAGAATAGTGGCTCGACGTTTCGCCAAGTCCGACAATATTTTTGATGTTCGATCAGATGGTGAAACAATCTCGATTGACATAATGGGCTCGAGAAGACGACAACCACCTTTAAGGAAAACCTTTTGCACACATTGAGCTGCAGACGACATCAGAAAAGAATCTGCGGTGCCACGGCCAATTTTTAAATTGTGCAAAATAATTTGCGTATTTAAAGTATTTCCTCCTAAGATGGGGCCTCTGCTTAAAGCAGCAACGGCTCCTTTTTTAAAAACATTCAATGTACGAAGTCTGATTAATTGCAGATTTTGTGTAGCTTCTGGAGATGTATCTACGCTGCAAGAAAGAGTTTATAGGAAGCAAAGTTTATACGCTGTCTCATATAAGATCTTACGCGAATGTTTCATTACGATCTCTCACAAGCGATATCTCCATCAATACTGACTGCTTCGCTCCAGCTATTTCCTTTTCTATTAAAATGCTATCCCGGGCTTCCTCTACGATAGTTTCCTTGTACGCAATTTGTAACGGTCCCAAATCGGCATCGATTTTAAACTCGCTGCGCAGTCTTGACTTAACTATTTCTAGATGTAGCTCTCCCATGCCTCCTAACACAGTTTGCATTGTTGTTTCATCAAAATTGACACGAAGACTTGGGTCTTCTCGTTGCAGTTGTTTTAACGCATTTTCCAGGGGTACCTGATACGAAAGACTTGGCGGTTCGATGGAGCAAAAATATACAGCGTCTGGGATTTTCGGAACAAGTCCCAGTGCACTCGAAATTGTTTCGAAATCTGAGATCTCATCCAAAGATTCCGTTGAATCAGACATAGGCAGAGGTTCCTTTTTCAAACGTTTCAGCAGTTTCTTCTGTGCATATTTCAACGCTGTTGTATTACTTAGCAGCAAATCTCCTGTGTGTGTACTCTGGAAAAAATATTCTTCTTCCACAATTTTCGCCTCAACTTCAAAAAAAGGTTCACCTTTAATCCACTGCCGACAGCGATATCTCCTTCAGTTATTTCCTGAATCTCTCGATATTCGTCAGCCAGAGCTTCGTATAACTTCTGAACGTTTTCATTGTTACCTCTAGACGTCACCACCTTTGATCCTTTGCGCAGTTTTCCACTTAGTATTCGTATCAAACTTAACGCACCCTTTTGCTTATCGTGTGTTACTTTAAAAACTTTTCCCACGAAGTCTTGACTGCAATAAGAGAAGAGAACGTCAATAAAATAAAATAAAAAATAAAAAATAAATAAAAGCTTTGGTGATCAAAGGAATACTTGCTCAAAGCAATCGTAGTTAGATTTCCGTTCATTGGGAGCAGGGAGGTACTGTACTACAGCGTCCATTAGCGGTTGCACTCCCGTATTCTTATACGCAGATCCTAGAAGAACTGGTATAATCTTTCGTTGGATTGTAGCTCGACGAATTGCATCAAGCAACTGCACCTCATTAACTTCGTCAAGGCTGTTGCTAGTAATGATGAAATCAGCTAAGTCATCATCAAAACCGGATATTGTGTCAATGAGTGAGTGACGCTTTTTCATTATATGATCCTCCATTTCAGAACTAAGTGGTGCACGTCTCAATGATCGTCCTTCATTTTCGAACGTCAGCAATTGTTTCCTTACTATATCAATGATTCCCATCAATTTTCCATTTTCTTTCAACGGCCATTGCAACACCGCGGGCACTGCATTCAATTTTTGTTTTAAATCTTTAATTGTACCCTCAAAGTCGGCGTCAATTCGATCCATTTTATTGGCAAACGCTATTCGCGGCAGTTCATGGTGATCCGCCTGCGACCAAACGGTAATCGTTTGAGCTTCAACACCAGCGGAAGCGTCTAATATAATGCAAACACCGTCGACAGCGCCCAGTGATTGTTCAACTTCCATAGTGAAGTCAATGTGACCGGGGGTGTCGAGCAAATTGATTCGACAGTCCTTCCAATCGAAAGACACAGCTGAACTACAAATTGTTATACCACGTTCACGTTCTTGAGCTAGGCAATCTGTAACCGTGTTTCCATGATGAACTTCCCCGAGAACATGAGTCTTTCCTGAATAGAAGAGCATACGTTCCGTTGTTGTGGTCTTGCCTACGAGTTACTCACTTAACTTCCAATGGTCACGTCGATTCTAAGAAGTTTTCATTCTTACCGGCATCTATGTGAGCTAATATCCCAATGTTTCGGATCGTTTTCCTGGACTGATTCAAGTTCCGAATACTTGTGTTTAGGTTAAAATAATTTAATGGCCTGAACAAGACAATTCTTCGCAGTAACATTTTGTATATCTTCCCTTAAGACTAACCGAACACCGTTACACTCCTACCAATAAAACCTTTCACAAAACATTTGGTGTTAATTCAAAATTCGCCAAAAATATTTTTTTTACATCACCAATTTGACATTGTACCCATTCTACTGATTCTCTTCTACATATTCTAATTTTTCCCAAAAAGTTAATAGATTTGTCTGTCGGTTTTTTGGCGCAATTTTAGAATTAGATTGCATAAGATGTCTCATCCATCATTCTCACCATCAAAATATAGATCGAAAATTTTGTACCGTTTTTTATTGAGATTCTAGGTGTCTAGGCAATTCAACCGGTAAAAATTTTACCGGCAATTACCGGTAAAGTCAATTACCATTTATCGATGAATTGAAATGTTTTACCGGTTTTAGCAACGGTAAATTGATACTTTCACATTTCCAGCACATAAGAACGACATCAAGACGATTACCACCCACTTTGCTTCTATAATTTACATTGCCCTGAGAGAGAAAAAATAATAGCATACTACAACACAAGAAATATAATCAAGTGATTAGAATCGAGTTAGAGTGAATGGTCCGAGGACTGCAATACAAGGTTTATTCACTTACCGAGAAGATGTTTGCGACCGAGTGTTGTATCCCAAAATCTTTTCACATCAAGGTCAGTCAAGGTCAATTTACCTATCGAGACTATGATCAAGCGATGAGAGATGCAAAAAAGGAAACATTTATTATGAAGAAGTACAACATCTCTTTCTTTTTCGTTACAAAGTTTATTTGAACACAAATAAGAAATAAGAATACTTTTGATCTCATTCTTCACACGGCGAGACCTCTGTCTTTGGCTATGTAAATAAATTATCTGAGCTTTTGTCTTTTCTCCAGTAGACCTTCAATTGTATTTGTCAATTTTGAAATCTAAATCGACTAAAGTCGCTGCAATTGTGGTCATTAATATGTGAAATATGGACCTTAGCCAAATTTTCGTCAGACCAACTTGCCCTTTTGATCTTGAAGAGTAATTTATCTGGCAGATAATTTCACGTAGTTCAACGTTTGTGAAGAAAATTCTCCGAAAAAATTGGGTCTTGACGCCTGGCACTTTTGTTCTTCTATTCTAAAGCGTTGGTTAGAGTGAGACAGATATAGTTGCTCTTATTCTACCAGACTATTCCCAAAAAATACAAACGTAGTTTATTCCTCGTTTTGTCAACGTAAGCATGTCTATTCTCTATTCGTACGGCTGTTTTTCTGACCGAATGTGATATTCTGTGGCGAAGTTTTTATTTTTTGTTCGAAATAATGGTAAGTGTAAGAAATCAATAGTTTCAAACGCATACCTGATTTTAAATGACGTTCAAAGTTTTGTTTGTAAAAACCCTATTTGATCCGAATTTAATCCGGAAAGTTTCTGCTGTTTTTTTTTCACTTCTAAACGTAACTAAAAATTGCTAATACTCAGATTTTGGAAAATTCCCATAGGTTCACAAATTGATTTTATACTTATTAGTATTGAGAGTAAAGAGAGTAAATATTACCGGTTTTTACCGGTAATTTTTTTTCAATTTGTCGTTTACCGTTTACCAATAAATGAAAAAAAGTCGGTAATTGAGTTTCCTACATCTGTCTCGAATACTCAAAATCCTAAATGCTTACATCCATCTCAAGTATTTTAAAAATTCATTTCACGACCCCTCTAAAAGTAGCATGTAAATATGCAAGGTTCTGTAAAATTTTTACTTCTCGGTGAGTTGCCGTTTATGTTGAAATCCTATTCGTTCGGTTGTTCGACTGCCATTTCAGCATAAACGGCAACTCACCAAGGGGCGCGTACAGCTTCACAGTTCCACAAATAATCACCAGTGAATCTTATCTAGCTAAAGCAGTGCAAATTTGACAGAACTCTGTATAAACTTTAGCATGCTATTTTTGAAGAGTGGTCGTGAAAATGTCTATTTTCAATTTACAAAATATTTCTCCATTTATTTTTCCCTTTGTAATAGAAATATTAATGGCACCACATGTTCTAGTTAGAGTAAAAATATTGAAATTTAGGGAAATTCCATGGAAATTGTCGCTCTCACGCATGAAATTCTCAGTAGTTATAAAATGATAGTCATAGTAAATCAACGAACCTCAAGTTAAAGGATCAATGTTTATGTAGTATACCAGGTATGTCTATCATTTTGTAACAACTGAGTATTTCGAGCGTGGGAACGAAGTTTTCGTGGAATGGCATGTGTAGCACCTGTTATCCGACTAAATGAAATGAATTCGATTCCCGTCGACCACATTCTTTTATGCGCACAAGAAGATTTATAGCACAAAAATTACATTGTGTAGTAATAATGAAAATAATTTTTCATCATAGGCTTCTGCCAAGTTATTTATTTCCTCTCTTAGTTTGAACAGTTCAAAATGTACCAGAATCATCGTGTTCGTCATACAAAGAAGAGAATGTTTAGACCCGTACGAAGAACGAAGAAGTCTTATCGGTCTTATGCGTATACCACGACGTTTGTAACCACCCCAATTTCGACCCGAGAGTAGGAGGAGAGCAGCGATCATGGTCCTTAAATGAGCAATAAAAAAAAGTCCGTCCGTTCGTCTGTTACCGCGCTAAGTTGAGTAAAACTCAACCGACTTTCAAAAACATTTTTTCCCTGAAAAATAATTGAAAAATCTTTTTTGGGATTGAATCTGGGCAAATCGAGCAAATCTTTTCCGATTTTCATAAAATTTTTTTGTTTGAAAGGTCTGGGCATGCATGACAATTTTTGGAAGAAAGTTTTTAACTTTGAGTTTTTCGACTCAGCCAGGACCCAAAAACTGAATCTCTACTATGGCCCAATGTGTTTTTTCTACATAAATCGAGTAAATCTTATCCGATTTTCAAAATCCTTTTTATTCCTTAAAGGTTATATAAATTCGTTACGAGATTAAATCTGGGCAAAATCGGTCGAAAACTTTCGAAGTTACGGTCGAAAAAGTGATCAACAACGTGGTTTTTTGAAGGTTGGTGGAACTTTTTCACTTATATCTCAATGAAATTAGATTGGAAATCACTCTTCACGGATTTAAATGAAAGTTGTGGAAATCAGAAATCACGAAAATTAAATTAGTGAACATATGTTGAGAGATTCGGGCTGTAATGTCCATAGTGTGGGCCAAACTCTGAAAAGATTTTTGTGTAGTGTCAGCGTCGTATCTAGGGAGGGGCGAGGGGGGACTGAGCCCCCCCCTGAGATTTTCTCCGCCCCCTGAAGTGTATATGATGTATATGATATATATTAATGTTCGGAAGAAAATCTCCCGTAATGAGAGGACGCTTTTTTACTTTTTTCTTGAGTACTGTTAAGCCTTCGACTATTCGACTATCTCTGAATCACAGCAAAATTTCTTTATATTTAATGAAATTTATGAGAAAGATTTTGGCGCGCTCTATGGACCCTACTATCTGAACCAGTGAATCAATTTTCATCAACTTTTTTTAGTTAGTTTTTTCTTTCATTCCAAAACTTGAAAAGCAATTCCCGTTCGTCGGAAATATAAGCAAAAACGTTTCTATGACCTTCAAAAAACAAGGTTTTGACAACTTATTCGATCGTAACTTCGAAAGTTTTTGACCGATTCTGCCCATCTTCAATCTTAACATTCCTTTTGAAACTACCTTTTAGGCAGAACTGATTAAAGTAGAGGAACGGAATTCCTTCGGACCCGTGCCAGAAAAGGTGGCCCGAGCGGCCAATTTAGGGGCCCATCTTATGGCTGAAAAAAACACCTGAAACACCTCGATTTAGTAAACGAAACTAGTTAAGAACATAAATATTATCGCCTACGGCGTAAAACAAATACCAAATGTATCAATTATTGAAATTCTTACTTATAAGAAGTCCTTCAACCAAAAACTTTCGCCTGCGACAATTAAGTCGTTCTTCGATTTACCTAAAGAACAATAGAATAATAATGATAATAATCTGCCGCTACAACCCATGAAGGGTTAGGGGCTAGATCATTATTTACTAGTTTCGCTAATTATTATGACTCGTTTTTGAGATCTTTTACCAGAAATTTTTTTAGTGGTAAGCTGTGCGACAAACCCAGTGTCATCTATGAGATGTGCTAGGAGCGAAAACTAGTAAGAGTAGAACACCGGCACCTCCCAACAATGCCTTCCACCGGTAAGCCGTACGATGGCGCTACATTCAACTTCACTTGTCTTGAACCGATCAAGTCAACTTTGTTTTGTTTACAAATCCAACAATCGGAACAAATCTATCCGCGGTTGAGTTTTGAACCAACGCACTGGCAACTCAATTTCATAGTAGCAAGCAGACGTGTTAACCACTACGCTATTGAGTTGAACAATAGAGAGCAGTTCAAAATTTTCTATTTTCTGCTATTGAGCAATTTTTGCGAA
This sequence comes from Pseudolycoriella hygida, assembly GCA_029228625.1. Lineage (NCBI taxonomy): Eukaryota > Metazoa > Arthropoda > Insecta > Diptera > Sciaridae > Pseudolycoriella > Pseudolycoriella hygida. The sequence continues at coordinate 21,975,677 of CM055406.1, read as the reverse complement.
TTAGCTAAAAAATGAGGAAAAGCATTCCAAAGTTTTTGCCTGCGGCGCTTTTCTCGACGCGGCGATTAAACGGTTCTACGATTTACCTAAAGAACGATAACAGGCGATTCAAAATTTTTGCCTGATGCGCTTTGCATGTAAACCTTACTTACACCAGTTGAACACTATAATAAAAAAAAATACCTGCGGCGCTTGACTTGTTGGCTCCAGGTCGGCCTCGGACTCAGTTGTCATCTAAACACTTTTCAGAACACTATAATATACATTGATACTTCATTGAATTGCAAAAAAAAATCTGGGGCGCCCCCCCCCCCCCTAGAAAAGCGGTTGAGATACGGTACTGTGCAGTGTTGTAAGGAAAAAAGAGGCAAACATTTTTGTTCATGCCTCTCCTAAGTGCTCTTAGGTTGGTTCTAAATTGTGGGCTTATTTTAAGGGTTTGAAGACGTTTTTAGCGCCGTTGCTACGTACGAGTTTTTCAATATTCCCCTTTTGTCAATTCTTGCTCCAATTTAATATGGACATAATTGATATACTTAAGAGTTCAGGCAAGATTTACTTAGATACGTTCGAGTCTTTTTGCAACATCTTTTCTGTTCGACTCATCTATTCTGATGCTTACGGGTCCTTTGCATTAGTTACATGTTTTGGTACTTACTACTACTAAAGCTGTGAAAATCGTTAACAGTGTAGTAGTAGAGTGAATCTTATCGAACTACGACATTTTTCCATTGAAAATTCCTTTTTGACATTTCTTTGACATGCTGTGCAGTTCGACAATGGCTGGAGTAAGTGAATTTTAATATTAAAATCTCAAATCATCGACTGAATCCCATCACTTTTTACGCTAAATTAACGCAAAAACTAAACATCGTTCTATTATTAACAAATTCTTTATTTGAAATTTCCAGACCTTGTATACTTATCCAGAAAACTTCCGTGCTTACAAGGCACTGATTGCTGCTCAATATTCCGGAGCTCAAGTGAAAATTGCATCAGATTTCGTCTTCGGCGAAACCAATAAGTCTGAGGCGTTCCTGAAGAAGTTCCCAACGGGAAAGGTGAGTTATGAGAATTGTTTATTTTGTCGGCCTTTTCCGTAGAGGTTATGTTGTTTTGCTGACGTTAGTTGTTATTTTTGTTACACACCGAAAAAAATATCGTTCTCTTTGTGACCTCATTCATCTCATACGTGTTAACATTGTAGCTACAGACTTTTCCAGTTAATTCGATTTGAGTTGCATTTTGTGTTCCCTAAATTTGATGAAAACATTTCCCAGCTAAAATCGGCGTTAGTAGAACACGCAAACTTAATTAATTGAATAAAACTAAGACGAGAAAAGTGAAAAATAACCGTACTTTTTATTTCAGGTACCAGCCTTTGAAACTAGCAATGGACAAACCATAACAGAAAGCAATGCTATTGCTTTCTACGTAGCCAATGAGAAATTGCGTGGAGCTTCCGATTTAGAAAAGGCTCAAGTGTTGCAATGGATTAGTTTTGCCGACAGCGAAATTCTTCCCTCATCGTGTGCCTGGGTTTTCCCATTGTTGGGTATCATGCCATTCAACAAAAACACGGTTGAACGTGCAAAGGCTGATATAAATGCTGCACTCACTGTACTCAACAAGCACTTGCTAAATAACACGTTTTTGGTGGGTGAACGCATTTCATTGGCTGACATCATTGTGTTCGCAAACCTTCTTCATTTGTACCAATACGTGTTGGAGCCATCTGCTCGCAGTGCATATGGAAATGTGAATCGTTGGTTCGTAACGATTTTAAATCAAACACAAGTGCAGGCAGTTGTGAAGAACTTTTCTCTATGCGCGAAAGCCATTGAATTCGATCCGAAGAAATATGCTGAATTCACAAATAAGTCTGGCGGACAGGCCAAGCAACAAGAACCGAAGAAAGAGAAAAAAGAAAAGAAACCAGCACCGCCACCAGCTAAAACCGTGCCCGAACCAGCAGAAGAATTGGATGCAGCTGAATTAGCTTTGGCTGAAGAACCAAAATCGAAAGATCCTTTCGATGCACTGCCAAAAGGAACGTTTAACATGGATGATTACAAGCGTTGCTATTCCAACGAAGAAGAAACCGTTTCGATTCCATACTTCTGGGAGAAATTCGATCCAGAAAATTACTCAATTTGGTTTGGTGAATACAAATACAGCGGTGAATTGACAAAGGTGTTCATGAGCTGTAATTTGATCGCTGGCATGTATCAACGATTGGACAAAATGAGAAAACAAGCATTTGCATCAATGTGTCTATTCGGTGAGGACAATAACAGTACCATTTCGGGTGTATGGGTATGGCGTGGACAAGAACTCGCATTCAAATTGTCACCGGACTGGCAGATCGATTACGAAGTGTACGATTGGAAGAAACTCGATCCAAGCTCAGGTGAAACTAAGGAATTGGTTAAACAATATTTCTCGTGGACTGGTACCGATAAAGAAGGACGTAAATTCAATCAAGGAAAAATTTTCAAATAAATTTACTCCCATCGCCCTTTGTTAAATTCTCAATAATCCACGATGCTAAGTTTTTATATTGAATTGAACCATGCCGTCATTCGACGTTTTGCTTTAGTAAAATTGCGTTAACAACCGAATGGAAAATATTGTGTTTCTATTTTCGTCTCAACTGACATCATGAACGTAAAAGCAAGAGTCTCAGGCTGTCGCTTCTTTTGCTTTTTATTCGCGTTTTCTTTTCTTTCGGCAACGAGGAAAGATAAATTTAGGAATGAAAAAGGAGAATTGATTTTGCGATAAAAAATAGCTTACGACAATAGAAAAGAACAAATACAGGAGACGTAAGGCACACAGACTTACTGAGAACGGTATAGCATACATCGGGAAATCTGAGGACATGAGGACTTTTTTCAAGGTATGTTGTAGTACAAGTTTTTACCCAGAATCGTTCTTTGTCGAAGTGGCTTGTGTTGGATAACTGCATACGAACGATGCGACAGGCTACTAGGTGTGGTGAATAATCCACCGTTTCATTTGTTTCTTCGTAAAAGCGATTAACACGATCTTATCGCTAGAGGCGCCGACTTTTCCGTATTTTTCAAAGTGACTGTCTGAGAAAGAGTCACATTATGCACACAACACACACACACACACACACAGCTTTTATTCCAAATACATCATTATCGCACATTGCACCAATCAACGAACTACTAATGATTTGCCAATTAGAAGCTATTTTTATGAATTATTTCATTGATTACTTTCGACTCGATGTAGTTTCAATCGATAATAGAAGTAATTTGATAATTCTAGTGTCATTGGTACCGTCCAATCAAATTTGCTCTATTGAAGCGAACTTGTGTATATTTTCGGCAATGTAATCACATCCTGTGAGGGGAAAATTCGAGGGTCAAAGTTTCGGTCAACACAATTAGGCAACTATCTGAAAACAATTGTATTTTCTTTTGGAATGTAAATGGGTAGATTATGCAGATGTTGTTGAAGACTGAGCAGATCTCTATCCAGCCTAGAACAACAATCGGAGATGTGTTAGTCGACGTTGAGGGTGGCGTGACACCCATTGGGTTTTTCTCTCAGTAAAGCTGTCGGCAAATTGTGCGCTCGTCAAACAAGCTACCGAGATTCTTAGTGACTGCGGGATTGATGAATGAAAGATTGATAAAGAAGTAAGCGATTGAAAAAAAAATCATATTCGCTACCGGGGATATGGACACAAAAATGTGTACTAAAGCCTAAAGTCCTAAATTCGTTAAATTTCCAATACCTAGGAGTAGAATTAAATTAATTTCTCCAGAAACATATGCAAGGGGCCCGTACTTATCAGAATAGATACAAAGTCGATGTTACGAAAAGACTCGAACGTATTTAAGTGAATATTGCCTTAACTCTTAAGTGTATGAAATTACGTCCACATTAAGTTTTATTGGAAATTGCCGAGAGGGCAATATTGAAAAACCCGTCCTAAGCAACGGTCTAAAAAAACCCTTCCGAAAGCACAAAATGTTCACCTCAATTTTCTCTACAACATAGCAAAAAAACATTCTTTGGGCTAGGACCGACCTAGGGCCATAAGGAAATGTCTCAGACACATACTTCCATAGACAAAAATATTTCCCTCAACTTTCTCTACAAGACAGCAAAAACAAATTTTTTTTGTCAAGGGCCGACCTTAGGACCGACCTAGGACACTAAGTAGAGGCCTCGAACACATGCTTCCATGTTTCCCTCAACATAGGGCTCAAGTGGGCCTCAAGTCGGTCCTATACAAAAAAATGTTTCTATGTTGCAGTGCAAATTGAGAGAAACAATATTTGTCTATGGAAGTATGTGTCCCTCATAGCCCTAGGTCGGTAATAACACTAAGGCCGGCCCTAGCCCAAAAAATGGTTTTTCGCTATGTTGTACAGAAATTTAGGTGAACATTTTCGTCTATTTGGGGGTCAATTTTGTACTTTCGAAAGGGTTTTTTTACACCGTTCCTTCGGACCGGTTTTCCAATATTTCCCTATCCGCAATTTCCAATACAATTTAATGTGGGCGTAAGACAATATTTACCTAAATGCGTTCGAGTCCTTTCATAACATCAACTCTGTTGTCGCATCTATTCTGATACGTACGGGTCCATAGGTTTTTATTGGTGCTCTCCAATGAAAAACTACGGTGCAGCTATAATAATTTACTTTGTTTGTTACTACACAATAAATATTGGCACTTTAAATACTTTTATTTCCTGTAGTAATCGCTTCAAAACGTTTCTTAGGAGAGGAGAAGGACTTCATAATGGAACTCGGGTCTGAAAAATAGAAATTGCGTTACGTTTTTAAGGAGACCGTTAATCGTTTTGCTACTACGAAATTGTAAAAAAGTAAACTTCTTCTGTTGCATTTTGTAGTTCAGTGGCACTCGGTAGCCCCTAAAACACTCGCGATATTGATTTTTAAACCTTATAGTACAGTTAACGTTCTCTGAAGTAATATTGGAGCTTCTTATAAGAGAAACCAATTTATAACTTGAATTTGCGTAAGATTTGTACGATTTCGTATTGGTGACGCTGGCATTATCAAGCCAAAAATGCATTTTTGGCCTCTCTTACTTTTTCCACCATATTTCCGGAATCACCTGAACGATTTTGCTCATGAAGATCACATCTGCACTCACATATATGCATGTCATGTCCTCTGTATTTGAACTTAGATCAACATAATATTTCAAACAAAAATGCGGAAAAAATCGATCGTCTAGAGAGACGGAAGGACTGACAAACAAAATATTTAGCTGACTTCTTGATCCTCATCTTTTAGTATTTCGTACGGGGCTAAAAATTTAAATTCAAAAATTTTCTTATCTGCTTCTTCAGTCTTCAATTCGTATCAGTTATGACATAAATTGTCATCAAACGAAAGGCGAGAGAGGTTGAATTACTTGATGCAAATTTTTATGAAAGTGTTACCTGTTTCCAAGTCAATTTACTTACTCATTTTGGTGAGAGCAAGGTCGCGTTCAGTACTTTTTTATAACTCTCTTCACGACATGCAAAAGTAGGGTAAATGCACCAGTGCCTCGTAGCAGCCATATTTCAATGCAAAAACTGGCCGATTGCTAGTGAAACTATGGTTTGGCGGAAGACTACTACATGGCCGACAAATGGTGCATTTACCCTATATATTTTGTTATAGTCTGAGACCTTTATTTTTTTTCGAAAAATTCGTGACAAAAGCTGATGCTATCGGGATCGACAGCCCTACGCTCGTAAGCAATTTATCATTGTTCAACGAACATTTGATTTCTCCAACTTCCCTTCATCCACCAGACAACCGCAACAATTTTGTGTTTTACACCGAACCGCTATAACAAAAATGAATTTTCATGAAAAAAACGCTTGTGGCGCCACCACAGCCAACGACGATAATTTGTTCGGTTGCCCTGCTACCATCCAGACAAAAAGAAAAGACATTGTCTTTTGCACTATGTTAGATATAGAGGTGTACGGGTTGCCCGAAATTCGGAAAAAACACGCCCAAACCCGGTTCGGCCCGAACCTGAACTATTTTTCAAGGGTTTGGGTTTCGAGTTTAGAAAATCCTGCTCGGTCGGGTTTTGGGTCTTAAAATTTCCGGTCGGGCGCGTTTCGAGTGTACCTTTTATCAGGTATACGATTCGGGTTCGACAATATTGCTACAAAAGGAAATTTTGAAAATGATGCATCCTAAACTATCCAAATCACATCGACTATGAAACAATGATGTATTGCTATATATCAGTTATCAATGCCATTGTTGTAAGTATATTTTGGTAATGATTTTACATGAAAGAACATTACACATTTGAGAGCCGTACGGCGAGCAAACATTTGGAGAGTTATTTTGTGTAAAAGGTGTGATTAAAAATTACTCAGTGATCACTTTGTGATAATACACAACAAAGTGTGTCAGGTAAGATGAGTTGTTCTTTTGTGATCATTTACTAGTCGAATCTAGTTCAATGTTTTGTTTTCCTTTTCGGGCTAATGCGGCAATAAGTAATTCAGAAAATATAATAAACAAATAAACAACAAATACAAATGAGAATCTAGTTGACTGACTTTCGAAACGAGTACACACCTCCTGCATGAAGCACGAAAAAAGTGTGAAAAAAGCGAGAAAAAGCAAACAGAAACAGTTTTTGTCGGTTTTTGAACTCGATCACAAAATCACGTTTGGTCGGTCGGGCTTCAATTTCGGATCGGGTTCGATTCGGGTCGGGTTGAGCTGCGAGCGTTTTCGGGGCGGTCGGGCTTCGATTCGGGTCGGGCCGAGCTACCAGCGGTTTCCGGGCGGTCAGGCTTCGAGTTTTGATTTAGATATTCTTCGAAAAAATTAAATCCAACGACGGCAATTTTTTTGGTCACCCTGTTATTCACAAGATAACAAGAAACAACTTTTTCCTTCACGCCAATATGCTTCCTTTGGTACTTGTTGAAGACAGTTACATTTTAACGAAAGAAACGCTGATGTCGCAACTATAACCAACGGCGGCCATTTTTTGGCCACCCTGTTTTCCGCCAGACAGTTTCGCTGATCTAATTGATTTAAAAAAAGTTTGTTTAACAAAAACACTGAATATTTTTTGCTACCGAAGAAATGTTTCAACGTTTAATGAAATTTTCGACATTTTTGTTTGAGATAGAAAGTTAAAACCTGCTGCTTATGAAATGTTCAGTATAGTCGATAGATGTTTTTAAGCCACTAACATCAAAAATTTAGAGATACCTATCTTGGGACTGACCATATAAAGTCAAATTAAGTTTTTGCGGAGGTCATTTTTTCGACGAAATTTTGAGTTTGAAAATTCATATCTCAGACGAAACTTTTCCGATTTCAAATGGTGTTTTTAGAAGGCTACGAATGTCTACAATCAGGGAAAAATAATTGTTGTTTGATAAGTTGGAAAAATCAAATTTTCGTTAAACAACGATAAATTGCTTACGCTAAGCCTCAAAATTTTCAGTTTCTCACGATTTTCTCGAAACCCAAATTTTTTTAAATTTTCAGTTTGATGAACACCCCTTAGGGCGGTCGATCTCGATAGCATTGGCTTTTGTTGCTAATTGATTTTTTTTTTCATACAAAAAAAAAAAATAAAAAAAGGTCTCAGACTGATGCATAAGAATATTTTGTTATAAGGCTGTAAGTCAACTTCTTGAGCTTGTATTTTTTAGTCATCGAAAAAAAAGACACGCACAACCGTTCACGCAAGCGTTATCGTAACGTTATACGAAATTTATTTATTTACTAAACAGGAAATCTGAAAACTAAGAATATTGCGTCAAGTTCGCGTCACGTGTAAGTACTTCTCTCTGATCTCTGTTATTTTTAGAATGAAGAAAAAAACACAAGTGTAAAAAAAACAATTTAAATGATGCATTCACACACGACGATCAGCAGAGTTTATTACTTTTTTTAAATTAAATAACATAATAAATACCAGCGACATTACTCGTAATCAACAGTTGTTAAGATAATTAATAATTTCATTGGAATTAGCTAAAAAAAAACAAAATATTGAAATAAATTGATAACCTTTCGAAGAACCATTGCTAGTTGTATTTTTAAATGTTTTTAGCGATGAAGGACTTTAACGAACTTATAACTCTGATTAGACCTGTGGGCAGTTTTTTCAAAGTTAGCATTGACGGAAAACGACTAAGAGTAGTCTATTGACGGCGCGTGGCGTCGAATGGAGTGAGAATATCTTTCTGCTCACACTTTGACGATTTCTAAAAATAGTACTTTTTGATACAAGTTACGTAGCTTAACGCACTAGATGTGAGATTGCCGACATGAGCCGAAGGCGACAAATCGTTTGCGTTACGCTGCCAGCATACGTAACGCGTATCAAACAACGTTTTTTGCAATTCACCGACAAAAAACGAGCTTTTCCCTGCGTGCTTCCACTTGTGAAAATTTGTCGCAATTTCAATTATTTTTGTTCGCACTAGTGATAAAATTTTGTCGCCTTAGTGCTTAGAAGCTAGTGCGAAAAAATTTAATCCGAAAAGTGACACCGAAATGACACACGAAAAAGCGAGTTTTTTATCGGTGAATTGCAAAAAAAAATTTCAAGATTTGACATAGAAATTGTAAGCTTTTGGCGGCTCGACAGGCGTTGGCGCAGCTTTTACCAATTTTTTGAGCGGCAGTGCACGAAAATTTGTAAATTTGTGGTGACAGGCCCATAAGATCAATACGTGTGCCCCAAAATGTTGGACAAAAATTTTTGAATCTCAATGGTAGATCCACTCCGCACAATCTGTGAGATTTTCAGCATAAACAAATTCCCATATAAAAAGCTTATGATGTATGCAGACCTGCTGTCAGTGCGACATCGGCTTATGTCAAAAGAGAGTATACCGGGGATACCACAATCATTTGAATATTTTTGTAAAATTGAAACTCATTTCAAATATTATTTTTGTATTTAATTTTACAAAGATTTGTACATCAATGCAATCTGTTCGAAAAATTCAACAAATTTTTACCATTTGAATAATAAGTTTTCTTTATTTTCTCATCATTTTAATTAGTTTTTTTTTCGATTTAAAAAATAGGAATCGAACAAAATATTTCCATACGATTTTCATTATGAAATGGCTTGCCATATAGTTGGATGTAAGACCACATTTAGGTTTTGACAATTTTTTACCAAAATTTATGAAAATATTTGTAGCGTTTGGTTAATTTATGTTTTTTTTTGTCTTTTTAAGCAAGCGAAAATGCATTTTATACAAATTCTTGACGTTTCGCTACATATGTGTTTAATAATTCAAGTAAAAATTTCGCTTGGTCTGGTTGAAACGGCTGATACCTTTCTGTTAAACTGAACCGTATAAATATGGACAACAATTTTTTCCAAGCACATTGTATGAAGATACTTTGTCAATGTTCAGGCTAGAACATTGAGTTTATTGTAAATTTAAAAACTAGCTTCGGGGTAAACTTATTTATTTAGTTAGTTACCGTTCTGTAGCTATATGAGCCATAAATTTTCTGTCAAAAATTTCATTCATCAAAGACTGAATACGGGGTTTATTTTCTTTGAACAGAATATGAAACGTTGCATATAACACTGTTAGCGTGTATGCCCATTACAAGGAGCAGATATCCATTTTATGTGAAAAATGACTTGGCAAATGCTACGGATTAGTCTTCATTTTAGGAGACTCCTCGTAAAATGAGAATTTTAATAATTGGTAAGACATACCGAAATGTTGAATGATTTTTTTCAGAATTTGAACGATTTTACCATTTGAAGGATAAAAAGAAAAATCTTAGAGAAATTCTCTTGATTTATAACATTTTTAGAAAGCAAAGGAAGTTTCCTGGATTTCCTGAAGAAAGCTGAATATCTAGCCCTCGTGCGTAAATACTCTACAGTCGTAGCGATCCTTTGCCATTATTGCCCAAGAATCAATATTTTCTTTTCCGAATCAGTAACTGTTAAAGCGCGGGAGAGTAACACTGGTCTAAGCAAAAACATTGTACAGCCAAGTATTTATAACTTTCATCATACCTTAATTTTAAACAAAAGAATACAAAAGAATTCTAATGAAAATGATGAAAGCTTTTTGAAAATTTCCTCGGGAATCTTCTAGAATAACTCGACTAAGACGATTGCGCATGCAATGTCAAAGTATTAACACGACTGCGACTGCTCAAATCAACTTAGTTCAAAAAAAGCTGTACAACGATGGCAAATTAACTAAAATTATGCAACTTTTGATGTAATGTATTTATTTAACAATATGTGTTACCATACCATACCAATGCTATGAAAGTAACAATGGAATGAAAGATCCTAACCAATTAACGATATTCGTTTGGTAATTCAGAAAACGCAAACATCAGCTCTGCGAAACTTCGTACAGCGCCATCAATTGAGGAGGTTTGGAAAGTAATTGATCTCGGCTCGCATACATAGCAGCTATTATGAAACGTTTTGCGCCTGTTTAAAACTTGATTTCGTTTGTATTTTTCTCAATATTTTTCTGGTTAAATTTGTTCAATGTTTGGGGGCCGTTCAATGATAGGTGATAGGTGTAACGCCAAACTGGCTTCTTTATATCTGTATTCAGACACTAAAAGGACAAAAGTGTTGTCTATTACGACATTTTACATTAAATTTTCATATCGAGGAATATTGAATTCCTTGACATTCATCGCTCATGTGAAATTCTCCGAACAAATCATACGACAAAAGCATTCGTTCGCCTACTTGTATGTATACAATGTACGATGACTTATTGAAATCCCCTGTACGTTTATCAAAAGAAATTGGATGACGCACCTTGCCTTTGATCAATAAGGCACAAATAGCCGCAGATGTCAAGTATTAATGTAATACGTTACAGTGTGTTACAGCCACAGAAATTTATCTTTTCATGCTTGCTATCAGGGACGAAAGTTGAAAAATGTAAGCCCAAGGGCTTATTTTACGCAACAAGGGAGCAGGCTGAAAGTGCTTTGCCGTGTTGCGTATTAAGTTTTTGATGCTTGCTAGCAGGGACGAAAGCGCTTTCGCCCCGTGGGATTACATTTTTCTTTTCGTCCCTGCTAGCAAGCATGAAAAACTTAATACGTCACTCGGAAATGAATTACATGCCTACTACCTCGTACGTAAATAATTATTGCAGTCGTATACAAACGTTTTCTCCGTTTCTCTTATTTCTCTCATTCTCTAGGCTATCACGAATAGCAAATTAGATGGAAAGAGAACGAGAGAAATAAAAGAAATGCAGAAAACGTTGTATGTACTGCAAAGTAAAATAGTTTACAGTGGAATCATTAATTTACGCTGTAAATGTGTGAAATTCGACGTTAAAATGCTATGAAGCGAAGTTTCGCAGTCGCTGACGCTGGTGTAGTTCGAAAAAAGTAATAGATTTCATTGCAACGAATTAAAAACGAGTTCTAGGACGAGAGTTAGCACATAACGAGCTATAAACTTCGTTGTTTAAAAGGTTGTTTTACCGTAACAGGCGAGAATGTGCTGGCACATATCAAGAAATAATAATTACTTGATGTGATACAGCAACACAATAACAGCGTGGTAACAGTTTTTTTTTTCTAATTATTTGCAAAAATATTAATCACTCAAAAACTATGAATTATTTGTTTAACCATTTATGTATATATTTAGAAAAGACACCCATAATATGTAACTACAATTAATTAAAACCCAACATTAACTTGTTAATTTCAACAATCAAAAATTTAGAAGTTTTATATTTTTGCTTATAAATTGAAATATTAAACGCACATAAATATCGTTGTATAATATAACGTACTCTCAACTACTTTTTAGTTTCTTTAAATATTTTCTTTATAAATTTAGTTAATGACACTGCGTGAATTAATTTTTACATTATTTACTCTCTAGCAACATTTCTTGTTTATTTTAAGCAGCGTATTTTACTAAGTATTTGTATGTACATTGTATTGCAGCTGGTCTTTGAATGACAAAAGATTCTTCCTCCAATTGAATTATTTTCATAAGACAATAAGCACCTCGGAAATCATATATAAAGTTCTGACAATTTTTTTGTGTGCCATATGTAAAAAAATTTCACATAAAACAAATAAGTTGTGTGCATGACTGAAGTTAACAATTTCTCAAGTCTTATAGTTATAACAATTCCTTGCGACCATATCAATGATAGTTTACAATGTTAGAAGCCGAAGGGTAAGCGTGCTGCATGTACCTTGAAGGGACGTCCAGGCGACTAATACAAATGTTTTATTTGAATAGACTATTCGACCCCGGGCAAATACTCTAAGAAGGTCTATGGTGACAATTATACATTTTTTAATGAGTACTTTACTCATTAGTGGATTATATTTATGGAGTGGATTAGTTATGGATTTGAGGGAGAAATTTTTGAGAACAGTAGGAGCCATTCAAATATTGCGCACGGCTTTTTGGGGGGAGGGGAGGTTTGAGAAAAGCGTGCACTCCATACATTCTGAATTTTCTTCCATGTATTTTTTGCGTGCAAGGGAGGGAGGAGGGTCCAAAATCCGTCTTCTTTAGCGTGCGCACTATTTGAATGGCCCCTTACATGAAACTAATTCTTAATCTAATCATAATAACGTGAAAAATAGTTCTGAGAAATAGCCTCTTCTTATTTTTTCTAGTGCACTCACGCCAATCAAATTTTTACTGCACTTACTATCAGAAGAAATCTCGACTGTATTCAGAGTTACAGTCGAGATTTCTTCTGATAGTAAACTGATAGGAAACACATTCAGAACAACGTTTTAAGTTGGATAAAGTAGGAAAGTGAACTGACTCTTATGGTTTTGCTTTAGCAGACCCAGCAAATTCCAATCATCGGATGAAGTTATTTACACAATGGAACGTTTCAGTTATTCTGTGCGAGTGATCTGAGAATAGATTTGCCTTTCTGTATGGACAATTCCATTCAAGTCATACGAAGAAAAGAGCCGCGTGTCATTAGTTTTAGTTACCACTGTCCGTATCGACTAAGGCCGCACATTCATTTAAAATCAAATTCATAAATCCAAAATACTACAACATTTTAGCAGGTAATGTGATTTACCTCGAATAATAGAGATGAAGTTATTCTACTGTTTCGTGTAACTCAGATTACCTGGAGAAAAATTTCCTGCTGTTACACTTGTAAATCCTTTTATTGCCTACCACATCCGAAAGTTGAGTATTATATGCATGCATGTTTACCTCCTCCGAAAACCATGCATTACATGTTGGGTCTTTTGGGATATTTCTGTGAAGGGAAGCTCTTGTCATCAATAGTGAAGTAAAACTTTTGTCTTCAATAGTGAAGTAAAACTCTTGTCGTCACTAGTGAAGTAACAACTTTTGTTTTCACTAGTGCGGTAAAACTTTTGTTTCCACTTGTGAGTTAAAACTCACCTTTCGGATAGATAGGCAATAAAACATTATACATTGGGCTACATGATTCATTACTTCACATACAATTTTGAGAACTCGCAAACTCACTCGTGTTACTTTGAGCAACACGCATTGGAAACTGTTATGTCGTGAAGTTGAATACCGCGAATTCGGCTCGTCAAAATAACGTTTTTCAAGGTTGTTGCTAAAAAAAACTATCGCGAGTTTGGCTGTATCACAAAATTGTGTCCTCATGTAACAAATTACTTTCGCAGGATCCAATGCAATGTACTATTGTTATTGAGTAAATTATGTTATGGCTGAAAAATGCATAGTTTTCCTTTCAATGAAAACTTTTAGGTCCTCAATCTATTAAGCCGTCTAATTCAAAAAAAAAAAAAGAATTCAACTAATTTATCTGGTTGCTTAATTAAACCAGCAAAACAACAAATTAAAAAAAAAAGAATTTTTACCTACAGTTTTTTAAAAAACAACTTCATTTTGCTCCGCTGATCTTTGAAAATATTATTATTTATGTGTGAAAATTTACGCCTCCGATCATTTTAACAAAGCGCGCACCGATTGAAAAAAAAACTGACCAACGGCGGCACACACCTCTATTTATAACGGTCGATATTTGAAAGTAGTGATCTTAAGTAAAATAACATTCTGATTAAGTGATTGTCACGCTATAAGATGGTTGTTGCATGATGATCTTGGTTTTATTAATTAAAGTAATAGATGAAACTCTTACAACATAAAAAAAGTTATGTATTTGTTTTAGGCGTATGATACAAATTTCGTAGAGCTTGGCACTTATTGTTCCGTTTTTATCGTCGAAATGTTTGTAAAATGTTAATAATAGGCTATCGAAAAATGGATCAAGCTTTTCAAATGTTGATATTTTTTTTACTTCGATATGCGTTTTCTGTCAGTTTGAATAATTTTTATAATTTAATAAACTTTGAGTTGAAATATCAGTATCGTTGGTATCATCAATTTAACTTTAATAATCAGTTGATATTTTTATTTATTTTACTTATGTTCTTCAAATGTTCTCAATCAATGTGAAGCATTTATTGTGGTTAATGCTTAGCATCAATTAAAAAAAAAAAAAAATAACCGAAAACCGTTTGAAAGTTCACTTGAATACACTAAGTTAATTTTATTTAACAACATGTTGACTGAAACAAAAAACAATTTTTTCTAACAAAATTAACTTAGTGTAAAGAGAAACGTTAAAAATCGTCGTCATGGATAATGTGAAGAAAACATAATTTTTACCTTAATTTTTTACTCATGAGCTTCAGACTCTTGTTGAACTAATTTATACCGACGAGGCGATCGTATCGACCCGTGAGACACTAATGGTTTCAGACCACCTAGCGACAAATACTTTTTAATTAATCTGGAAACCAAAAATTGTGGTCGCTTTTGCCATTCATTCATCACTTCTTTCGGTGTGTTTACCTATTGATGAAGAGTGGAGTTGGGTGTCAGTCGTTTAAAATCAAGCATTTTTTATTAATACAAGTTACGTACCTGGTCCCCTTTCAATCTATCTAAGAGAGTGACACATACGACGGCAGCTCGAATGCCAGCATGATGGGTTAATGCAGCAAAAATAGTGCTTTCCATTTCTATATTAACCACACCAAAATCGTGCAATTTATTCAAATAATCCATTTTGTCGCTTTCGGTAAAATTACAAAATGCTCCGTCAAGGCGTCCCTGACCTACAATATTAGACGTATATGGTCAAGCAATCATATCAATTCCAACGGAAGGTAGGAACATACCCTCATAAAAATCGTGGGTGCACATTGTCTTTCCGATGACCGTTTCATATGGATCTTCAGTAGGGTCTGCCAATGACTTCAATTCTCGAGCTAACCTCTTATCTAGTTTAGCTGGTCTGTGTACAATTTGACCGAGAACTGACTGAATATTTTCGAGGTTTGAATTTCATTTTCGGTAAAAGCTTTAACTTTAACTTACCAATTCGTATGTGTTTCTCAATAAACCATCAACGGCCTCTTCTGTTATTACAACAGTTCCTCCTTCAACGCCGATTCCACCACATGTTCCAATACGAATGAAAATTGGATCTTTGCATTTCGCGTGATACATTAGTTTGATCATTTCGTGCAATAAGATTCCGACCGACGGGACGCCCATCCCGTGGCTTATTGATAACACGGGTCCAACCTTAAATCATTACAAAAGTATCAGTATTATGGAGTCAAATTATAAGAAACACATACGCAAGGGACCTGTACCCATCAGAAATAGATGTTACGCAAAGCCTCGAACTAAACCTAAATAAATATTGCCTTTCTCTTGAGTATATGAAATTACGTCGACATTAAATTGTATTGGAAAATTGCCGAAAGAGCAATATTGAAAAACCCGTCCGAAGCAACGGTGTAAAAAAAACCCTTCCGACCCCCAAATAGACAAAGTTTTCTACAACATACCAAAAAATCTTTTTTTTGCCTAGGGCCGACCTAGGGTCCTCAGGGAGGCCTCGGACAAATAGTTACGTAGACAAAAATATTTCCCTCCAGTTTCTCTACAACATAGCAAAAAACAATTTTTTGGGCTAGGGCCTTAGTACCGACTTAATGCCCTAAGTAGAGCCCTAGGACACATACTTCCATAGACAAAACTGTTTCACTAAAGCTCTGCAACATAGAAAGTAGTTAGTTATGACCGACAGATCTCAGGACCGATCTGAGGCCCACTTGAGCCCTAAGCACAGGCACCGGGCCCGTTTTTGAATTTAATTCGGTACTAGGTTACCTCTCAGTACGCTAGTAGAAACTCTGTTTTAGGGTTCCGACTGAATTCAAGGGTTTCTAATCAAAATATTTTCTCCCATAAAATATGAGACATTCCTACATCTTTCGATTTAAAAAAAAAATCAAAATCGGAAGAGATTTACTCGAGTTATGTATACAAAAAACATGTAGGGTCCTGGCAGAAACTCGTCCAAGGACTCAAATCCATAAAAAAATTCTTCCATAAATGTTCGGCCATGCCCAGATCTTTCAAACAAAAAAAAAATATGAAAATCGGAAAAGATTTACTCGAGTTATGTACAAAAGACCAAAAACCAAATGGCCCTAGCTCGGTGGCCCTTGGGCCGACAGTGCCCAGGTTCAATGCCTGAAATGTTTTTGCGTTAATCTTTCAGTAAAAAATAGTTTTTGAAAATCGGTTGTGTTTTACTCGAGTTTTTGACAGACGCACGGACAATTCTTTTTTTTAGACGCTAAAACGGAAAATTAACCACCCCAGGGGTCGAAATTCGACTCTTTACAAACGTCGTGGTACGAGCAATAAACCCTTTTTCGAAGAACTTCGTTCTTCGTATGGGTCTAAAAACGGAAGTCAAAAAATAAACGTGAAGAAACGTTAAGACATCGAGAGTCCGCCTCTCGAAGTCCGTTAATTAAATCCTAGGCGTCTGAAAAGTGTTGGGCGCCACCCCTCAAAATACTCTAAATGGGTCCCTGATAAAAAATGTCCAAGGATCCAATGAGATAATGTCATGTCAGGTGTCAGAAATATCGAAATATCTCGCGGTATAGAAGTGTGATGATCATAGCAACTAAAAAATCGGACTGTTTTGTGTGGCTTAAGACACAATTTCCTAAACACTACTCCTAATCGTTCAATTTTAAAATACAATTGTCCAGAATTCTACATGAAATTTACACTTTATGGGACATTTCGATGTTTCGGATCCCTTACATGACCTACTGTATTAACGGCTAATTGGATAATTTTTATCACAATTATAAAATGAACGATTGTTGACATTAAAAATAAATGAATCGAATCAAAAGAAATATTACCTTATACATAGAGTATCTGTAGGAAAATGCACTAATGTCTTGTAATTGGGTTCCAGCCGGTATCTTGTAACCTATTTCTGCCATTATGTAATGCGCAAATGTCTCCATTCGTTTCGGTGTTCCTCCCATACAAACAAACTGAAATATATGTTACTGTAGTTAGACGAACCTCCTCATAAAATATAACCGTTTGAGTACCTTAACATCGCCAAACATTTCTTGAAGATCGTGACTTCCACTACCAAGAGCAAGATGATAGAGAATGTCTTGGTCCATAAGTTCGATGTTCGGGTTTCGGAGTTTAACAGTTCCATCTGGATATCTGAAATTATTTGTACATTTGACCCAAATTCAACAGAACAATTAAAAGATGATGTTGCGAGTCCGCAACCATATACGCAATGAGACATATCCTATGTAAACATCACATCACACAGTTTTATGATGAAATCTTTAATCCGCAAACTCTCTTTAAACCAAACCTTACAAAAAGTATTTCTATGAAGATCAAATTTGAAGTATTTACGCAGTGGAATATTTTTTTGGTTCCCAAAATGTAGTACTGAAGAGTAATGTAAAGCAGTAATTGTAATTCATTGTATGTGTCTCATGTGTCTGTATTTGCGACCCTGCGAAAACGATGTTTGAAGAGGAAAAAACTTTCCATTTAATCAAACAAACCCCTACCTAACAAAATTTTCGACTTTAATTTATGCTACAACTCTTCTTTTATTTCATCACCAAAAAAGTAAATATTTAACGTATAAATGTAACATGCAAAGATTTTCTGGTATTATGTTTTCTCAACGACGAAGCATTATTTCTTTAATTTGATGCTAGCGGGCATCCCTCGGGACATGCCTAAAAATGATTGCAAGTGGATTGTCGTAAAAATTATTGTCTTATGCCCGGCTTCTCTTCTTCCTTTTACGAAAATAACGATTTTTTTCCTTTTTTATTATTGTTGTCTGTTGTGAATATTGAAATTTCGCAACATTTTATTCATGATTTATATTGAGCAAATATATTATAAAGAGAACTTGCACAACATTTCGTTATGTAAGACAACATTTTTCTGATACGAGATGTTGTGAGATTTTTTCAAGGTTGATGCTATTCGCTCAGGTGTGCAAATAGCAAACGAATGAAAGCAGTTTCTAACGAGGACCTAAGAAATGTTTTCCTGGATTGATGGAGAAATGATGGAAGGAGGGATAGAGTGCTTTTGCTTTGTTTCGTTCGAATCGTCTTTCTTTCACCTATCCACTGTTGCTCCGCATGTGGAAAAAGTGCGGTATCCTCGTATCCTAGATACCGGGAAATTTGGGAGCCGAAAACTGGATACCGGGAAATTAGTCGAAAAAACTAAATACTACGCGAAAATATGCGTCGAAAATCGAGAAAAAACGAAGAATCGGGAAATGACTGAAAATTGGGAAATGACTTAAAATCGGGAAATGACTAAAAATCGGGAAATGACTAAAAAAACGGGAAATGAATAAAAATCGGGAAATAACTAACAATCGGGAAATTACCAAAAATCGGGAAATAACTAAAAATAGGGAAGTCACTGAAATGACAAAAAACAGGATATGACAGAAAAACGGGAAATAACAAAAAATCGGAAAATGGCTGAAAGTCGAGAAATGACTAAAGTCACTAAAAACGGAAAATACTAAAAGGTTGAAATATTTAAAAATCAGAGAAAAACTAAAAATTCAAAAAAAAAAAAAAAAAATCGCACGCTAGCTTCGTCCGCTAATAAAATCTATCTGCCCCGGGTGACGACCGAATATAGAAAGCGAAAGTGGAGCATTTTCCCGGGGCCCAGAATATTTTTTGGGTTCCGAGCGATTTTATGGTACCAGAAATGATAAAAAAACAATTTTCAAAATTTTCACCTGCGGCGCTACAAACTTTCGGATACTTTATAATTGATATTCCATGCAAAGAGCCCCTTGGCTAAAAAATTTCGCCTTCGGCGCCTGTGATCTACTTCACCAAATTGAAAAAATAAGCGCAGCTGAATTTTGCCTACAACGCGACGATGTTAATTTGCGAATGAGACAAATAAATGTTTCAATTCAACTTTACTCCTCTTCGTTTGGGGTTATTGTATAGGCATAGACAACGTGGTTGGTGATCTGCTGTGGAGAGCGCTTGAAAAATATTACAATTACAAAGAAAGTCTAAAAAAAATCGCTCGCTCCGCTCGCGTTTTCATAATTATTATTAATTATATTGGACCTCAATATAAATTTTTTATCCCAGGCTCAAGTTTTCCCTCTGCGACTCGCTCGCACTGTAAAAATCAGTTTTTCTTGCATAATCTATTGATATTCGAAAAAAATGAAATTTCCACCTGCGGCGCTATGTTTTCTGTTCAGCAATTAAGTTAGCTCGTTTCCAAACTATATTTTGAGAAATTTTTCTATTGTTGAATTAATTATAAGGAAATTGGAGACAAGCCTTGCATTCCCAAGCATCCCCGCATCAAGCAAAAAAAAAAAACTGGGAGAAACGCTTTTGAAAAATTTCGCTCGCTACGCTCGCGTAAATAGCCATACGCTAAGCGATAAAGTTATCTATCGGTTGTCCTTTGCGCTGAATACCTTATTCCGCAACTAAACGAGAAATGTACGTCCTATCTTCGAAATCGGGAAATTTGGTTACCAAAATCTGGAAATTTAGCCTGATTTTAGCGGATACCGGGAAAAATAGGAAAATCGAATTTGGGTACCGGAAAAAAAAAACAATTTCCACACGCGTGTTGCTCTGAGGGTCATAGTATCATGGAAAAAATTCCAACATTTTTTTCGCTCTGCACTTTGCCGAATCAAAAATGAAAAATATTTTTCATCGAATCGAGCTTACGCTTTTTGATTTATATCTCACGTAACACTGTTTTACATTGCCATCTACTTCCACAATTGTGCGCACTTTAAAATTTATAGAGATTTATTGGGAATTATGATTTATGGGATTTATACTTGGAATTTATTAAGGAATGCACCCCTTTGCCATAATAAAGCTTTACAGAACAAGATCTGTTAGTCTTCCTAACATTTCTTAAAGGACGATTTCCCTTTAGACTTTTGGTAGAACGACAAAACAGCTACCTCGTACGAATAACACATTTATTTATTATTTGCACTTTTGCGTGGATATTCACTTCGTTTGTTTTTCAATTTAATGTACAACAAAAAAAATCGGTGTGCATCCATAAATTTACCCCTTACGTAAAGCAGTACTGTCTGTATCACATAGAATTCAACATTTTCGTCTGACTTGTTATTCACCACGAATTCCATACGTTCAATAAGACGTAAATGTTGGATTTGATGTGATACAGACAGTATATGGCACTGAGGATAATTTTTTCTTCAATTACGATTTTAATACAAGCAGATCGCTTGAGAAAGTAAAACTTATGATTTGATCACCTTGTACCATCTTCAGGCTGCCATTCTTCTATATCTTCGCATTTTTCTCCATTTCCATTTGCATTGCCATTTGGCGAATTTTTAATTAGACGTGGGATTTTCGCATCAGACATATTCGTTCGATCGATTTAATATTCACTTTTTTCTGAATCAAGTCCACTTTATATATCACTCAATCACAATTTTTTAATGCAGCTTTTCAACACATATGTTTTCAAACCAAGCATTTGCATTTGCGCCAATTTGAATGCAATAAGTTTTCAATACAACTTCACAGAATAAACTAAAAACGATTAAACGGATCTTGTTAGCAGCAACCGATGCGACGAAACACAATAAATAACTTGTTTCTTGTGTCTACTAGAGGAGAAAAATCTAAGAATTTGAATTCGAAATCGTTATCATTCGGAAAGCAACTCTTAGGGGCTAATAAAAAAAGTTCTTTGATAAGCAACATAAAAACTTATCTTCCGTCTTTTTCAGGGTTAAGAGTAACATTGAAATGTTTCCAATTTTTTCAGATTTCTTTACAATTTTAAACAAAAATTACAATTATATTTAGACATTTGTATTCAACACATAAATATTGTAAATGTTGTTGCCACCATTTGCGGTTTATAACTTCTTTTCATTCGCATTTCTTACCGATCGGTCAACCAAAAAAAAAGAATTGCAATTTTACCTACTTCTTCACTCTCTATGGGGCAATAGTAGATTTCATGCTTACTAAGAAAACTAGTTCATTACCTTCCTTGTTACGAAATACATCGACTCGCCTGGCGGCTCGTCGTGCAACTTTCGTAACACGGTAATGACTCGTTTTCTTAGTAAGCATGAAATCTACTATTGCCCCATAGAAAGTGAAGAAGTAGGTAAAATTGCAATTCATTTTTTTTTAATAAATTTTACATTAAATATTTATGTAAACAAAATCAATTAATGACGTTTATCGAATAACAATATCGTTTGTTGAAGTAACGGGTCTTTTTGTAATAAATTTTACGTTAAATATTTATGTAAACAAAATCAGTTTTGAATCCAAAAATCATGGATATATTATGACATCATACGACACCAAACGATAAGCAGCAATATCGTTTATTGAAAAAACTATGACGTTTATCGTAATAACAGTATCGTTTGTTGAATAATTGAATAATTTTATTTTCGTGACGTCATTCACACTCACGTACACACTAAGCTAACTAACATGTTCTGCAACGTTTTCATTACCGTCTCCTAAGCAACTCAACAATGTATTATTTTCCAGGATGAAAACACGTCCACAACATGACAAACAATATAGCAGCTGGATGAAAAGGTCTCAAACTCACAGAAGGGATTTCAGTGACATTTGCGTTGTATTAAACGCATGCACAAGTGGTTCCAACCAAATTGCAAAAGATTGAAGTTTGAAATTTATTTTCTTGTGCGGTTTGAAGTGAATTTTTCATGCGACGCACGTTTCCACGCGATCAGAGCGTAAAATACGTAAACAAACAATAGGTTTTTATACTGCCACCTAACGTCAAACAGTTAAACTTTATGAAAAATTTCGAATTTTGCGAGGGCTATAAGCGTCAATTTGTCCTGAAGCTGTCCTGTTAGCATCAAAGGAACAAGCAGGACACTGTCTGAAGTCTTTACTGTACAAATTTACTGAATATTTTGTATTGCTTGGTCGGTATTAACTAAATTTTGCTAAAAGTTTGTATGGCTTGGAAACGACCAGATTTGTTGCCTATGCAACAGGGGGAAGAATTTGCATAAGTAATTACCTACTGCAACGAACAAAGTTGAAGCTGAAGAGGCATAAACGTCCCAATCACATTAAATGTCCAATTTATAATCTTTGATTCACACCCTCAGAAAATTTGGTTCATCAAATTTTTATTCAATGCTTACAGATTCAGATTACAAATGATTAGTGGTGAATAAAGCGAGACTGGAGACTCTTGTGCAAACGGACATTTTGTGATAGACCGTGTCATTTGTATTTTAGAGACTACACTAACAGCTTTTTATAGCCAATAACAAGTGTTGTCTGGACCACAGACCGAATCACGTCTCAGAGTAATGCGAATGTAGCGTCTTTGTTATTATGCAATTACTCCAAGAATTGTTAGGCGCTTGATTATTATCGCCTAAATTTAGGCTTAGATATTTCGTGCACAAATTCGTCGTATATGGGTTACGTCATACCATTAATTCAGTGTGTGTGTACGTCGTTATGGGCACAAAACACACCACAACTACCCAACTTTTGAAGCTTGAGTGAACTTTAGGACGTTGTTAATGCGTTACACTTGCTAGAAAAATTTCATGTAGAATTTTTCCGACACGGGATTTGAGCCCCGATCGTTTTGGTGGAAGGCCAGTACGCTAACCACTATCTCAACCCGTCCTTGTCATGTGCGTGTCTTGTCACTGAGCCTCAGCTCAGTCTCAGCTTAGAACTACTCTCTTTTCTCATGTGGAGCTATCCATGCTTTCATAGCTGAATACGGACAAACATAAAACTAGTGACACAATTTATTCTCTTCAGTTCTTGTGATTGTTTCATAATGTATCGTAGTTTGCCTTCACACTGAACGTAAAATGTTAACAAGACACAGATGGAACAAGCATGATCGAGGCTAACAATGAAAAATTTCCCCTTCATGGTTAGGGTAAATATAACATTAGTTGGTGTAAATATAACATTTTTGCAACAACCATGGTTGCTATGGTTACATGATTGCTGCAAACATGTCATGTATACTACAACTATGACTGGGAAATTTTTCATGGTTGACCTCGATATAGTTGCGCTAAACATGAGATTTCTCTGGGTGAAGCTGCATTCAAATAGCAGATAATTTAATGTCTGTTTATTTAACTTTTATGGTATATTTCACTAAAATTTCATTCAGCTGCTTTAGTTTTGCAAACATTTGCACCTGTGAGTGTAATAATGTTTAATGTCTACAATTAAATTGTCCCATCCTGAAATTCGGTCCAAGCTACGGCCCTGTGTTTAATTACACAATGCTAAATGTATCGAGTTACATACACTCAACTGAAATAATCGAAACAACATTAACGTAACATAATCAGTGCATTATTGCAACGCAGCTGGATTCACTGAAGTTTTTTTTCTCCTTTAGATTCGTTGATTTGATCGGTATTTCGATTGTAGTTACCACTAGCAGTTGTGTGTATTGTATAGAGAATATTTAGAAAAAGTATTGTAGATTTATTGACTGTCTTCAGATAGATAATTTGAATAGATGCGTGCGTCGTTCATTTATCAACTTCGACACCGACGAAGTGCATTTTTGATGATGACAGTGTTGCAAGTCGCTTTTTCTCCAACATATCTTGTTTCTAGGAGAAATATCCGTTCAAAACCACTACCTATCATTTAGTCAAGACACCGCGCCACTAAGCTAACATGCTAGTATTATTATTGTGCTACACTGAAAATCAGAGAAAATCTATGCTTTTAGAATTCGGTCCTTTGAATTTGGCAGCAATCTCAGCCTATGAACTCATGTACATTGTACATAATAGTAATTTTTGATACAAGTTACGTTTGAAGGTTTGTGCGTTAAACTACCAGCATACGTAACGTGTATCAAACAACGTTTTCTGCAATTCACCGACAGAAACGAGATTTTCTTTTAGTATAAAAATTCAATTCAAGTAGATCGTAAAAAAACCTTCATCGCACTAGTGCATAAAAAAACCGTCATCGCGCTAGTAGTACTGCGTAAAAACCCTTCATCGCACTAGAGCGGCAAAATGACTTCATGCGACACCGAAATGAAAAAGCGAGTTTTTGTCCGCGAATTAAAAAAAGCATATTTTTTGCACCAGACTGCATCATGGAAGCGGGATGGCGCCCAAACTAAACGTTTATTCACAATCATACAGAAATCTTCCTCGCCATGCATTCCTAATGTACTTATAAATAAAATTATTTCGGTTTTTACACTTACTCATCTCGCTCCTCATCCGATGACATTGACGATCCAAGAAGTGACATAACTTTCACGTGCGTTGAAAAACTTTAGCTGAAATAATTACAATTTAATTAAATAGATCGTAAATTTAAAGGGTTGAGAATATTTATAATAATAAACATATGCAAAGATCCGTACGTAAAGCATTCACGTGCGAAAAGCCTCGATGTACCAAACTCTTACTATTATCATAAATACTAATGCGCATCACAATGCACAGTCAAGTTCTTTTAGAACTATCAGAATTTAAACGACTCTCAGAAATTACCCAAAGTAATGTCGATAGCCCTCCCGAAGTACATTTTCTGAACTCTGACATCAATCACGCGTTGTCTAACGTTCTTATCCCTCTGAGTTCTAGAAGTGGCTGAATCTCAGGATTGGGACATTTTTCAGGAAAACCCTGAAACACGTGTTCGATAACATTTAATTCTCCACAACTTTGCCTTTGGAAGCAACTTTCTGTCTGCCATAGTTCTTGATACATGAATCATCCCTACCATTTCTAGAAGTGGCTAAATCTCGGGATTGGGACGTTCCTGGGGAAAACTCTGAATTTTGTGTTCGCTAAAATTTAATTCTCTACAACTTCGCCATTGGAAGGAACTTTCCATCTGTCATAGTTCTTGAGATATGACTCATCCCTCCCCACTCTAGAAGTGGCTAGATCTCAGGATCGGGACGTTTCTGGAGAAAACTCTGAAACACATGTTCGCTAAAATTTGATTCTTTACAACTTTGTCTTTGAAAGCAACTTTCTATCTATCATAGTTCTTGATCTATGAAATTCTAGAAGCGGCTTAATCTCGGGATTGGGACGTTTCTAGGGAAAACCCTGAAACACGTGTTCGCTAAAATTTAGTTCTCTACAGCTTTGTCTCAGAAAGTAGCTTTCTAACTGCGTTAATTCTAGAGATATCTGTGAAAAAGTCTCACCTACCCCCAAAAAACCATGTTTTTGGACACCTTTTCGACCATATTTCCGAAACTACCCTATTGAGTTTGCTCATCTTTGAACTTGAACCATGGGACATATGTACCTTTCAGCGGAAAAAAAGTTCAGGGTGATCGGTGCAGCCGTTTCGAAAAAAAAGTGGAGACGGACAATTTTTAAATATTGGATGTGTGGGAGCCCTGAATTTGTAATAAACGTATAGGACCTTCGTACTTCGCACGGGTCCAATAGTCTGTCTAAACGATCCATTAGAGGATGGATCATTATTTACTAATTTCCCAGTGCCATCTATGATGTACCAGTAACGTCAACATTTATGTATCGGCACCGTCACCTGGGTAACGAATTTCATCTCTTTCACTCTTTCAATGTGATTTATATTAACATGAGACAAAACACATTCGTTCCCCAGGTGCCATGGTAGCGAAAATGTATGGGTTACCGATGTAATTAGCTGTATATGAAGATCGTGACGACAATTCGGTGAAACGACCTGGTAGCCAAACTAAAAGTGTTACGTGTCAAATTAGACGTCTTACGTCTTGATTTCAGCGTTAAGATATAATTGCAAAAAAGAAATTTGTCATGACTTTGAAACAGTAGCTATCATTCTAGTTACTGGTTATGTAGCCAGCGTATATGCATTTTTTGAATGGAAAGCCGACCTTTGTTGGTCAGCGGAAAGCGCAAAATAACAAAAAAGCACTTATCTCACCCATCGGCGTAGCCCAGCGCATTTTTACAGAGTGTTACCGATCGTTGGTATGTGATACACAGTAGTTGGTATACCAGGCTACTGATTCCAATCCAATTATTGGTATCGATTTAGGGAACATTTCAGTTCAACGTAACTTCAGAGTTATCTTTCATTTTGATCAATATTTTGTAAATCCATCAAATTATTGCAACTGCCCACACTGAATCCCGAAGACTTCGATTAATGTTTGTAGGTAAACTCTAAATATCGCTCGATTCAAACTCTCACTTATAACAGTACTCTTTAAAACGAGATGGATATTTTTAACTTTTTAGACCCGTACGAAGGTCTGATGCGTTTGTTACATTGCGAATTCGAACCCGGGAGTAAGGGGGAACCTTTTTTTGTTGCCTCCAGATGACAAATCAGCGAAAAAAACAATGTCGGTCTGTCGGTCTGTCGGTCTGTCTGTCGGTCTGTCCGTCAACACGATAACTTGAGTAAATCTTGACCGATTTTCAAAAGCTTTTTTTTTCCTGAAAGGTAGTCGAAAAATATTTTATGGGATTGAATCTGGGCACTGTCGGCTCAAGGGCCGCCGAGCTAGGGCCGTTTAAGTGGTTTTTGGTCTTT
>CM055406.1:21930731-21948172 GCA_029228625.1 Pseudolycoriella hygida | reverse complement strand
GGGAAACATTTTTGTCTAGGGAAGTATGTATCCGTGGCCTCTATTTAAGGCCCTAGGTCAGTACTAAGGTCGGCCCTAGCCCAAAAAATAGTTCTTTTTTCTATGTTGTAGACAAAATTGAGGAGAACATTTTTCTCTATTTGGAGGTCAATTTTGTGCGTTCGGAGAATTTTTTACACCGTTACTTCGTACGGGTTTTTAAAAATTGCCCTACGGGCAATTTCCAATACAGTCTAATGTGAACGCAACATTTACTTAAATACGTTCCAGTCTTTTCGTAACATCAACTCTGTTTGCCGCATCTATTCTGATACGTACGGGTCCCTTCTATGTTTTTTTTGTTGATAACCCCATCAGATTAAAAAAAAAAAAGTTTTGTTGATATAAACAATCGCTGGATGTTATCCAAAACACTTGAACTTATGACATAAGTACATACAATAAAAGTTGAGAGGCGCACTTGTTTGATTCTGAGGGCAATCGATACATCGCGATATGAACAGAATATTCATTCGTATTTATTGAGAACTGAAAATACTTTCACTATAGTTTTCCAAAGATTTTTTTAGCGATAATTTCGTTTTGGTTTTATAAGTAATATTCTTATAGTTCGAGAATGTTTCATTTTCCCAAAATATCGATTTTACATAACTTACCTCTATTACTCGTGCTGTATTCTAATGGAGTTGACAATTTACTACGGTCTTATTTAATTATTAACACAAATTGTTTAACTATTTGAATTTTTTGGTTTTATTTTAAACAAATCTATTCAAACAAAATTTTTCGAATTATTGCTAATAATAAAACTTGTATTTTAGGAAGGATTTTGGTTTTTCTACCCTAACAAAGAAAATTGAATACACAATAACGACGACTGTTCGAAGCAAACTCAATATTACGTACACACCCTTATTATCTATACAGGAGTTTATACTGCGTCAGTCTATGTTTCTCTATCGCAAATTCACATTGCTTTTCATAATGTTTCGAACAGTTTCTCGAGAGTGTAAACAGTTCTTAAATTATCAGGGCCTTTTTCATACATAAAGCCATGCGCAGCGCATCAACGTTTCCTTTCCATACATTAATTCGATACATATTTGAAGTTGGGAGAGATGCTACTTTTCGAGTTTACTTAACTCATATCAGATAACAAACAGTTGCTGTTATGGCACTACTGTCGTCGTCATCACTATACAAATAAAACAAATGCCCGGTATGTCACTGATGTCACTCTATAACAAAACGAACAATTTTCATCGAAACGATGATTATTGCCGATTAAGGGTTGATTTATGGCAACTGAAAATCTCTTAGAAGTTACAACACATTCCTTGTCACAGTTTCCTTTCTATCACGTATCAGACACAAGATAGAATCGGAAAGAAACAAAAAATTTACTCGCTTACATAAACATAGGGAAGTGTCTTCATCATTTTTGTAACCACCCTTTTAAATTATATTCGAGTTACATTTTCAGAAAAAAACGCTCAGTTCTTTCATGAAGTGTTACTTTCTCTTCTCTTAAAAATAAAAACTTTTTCGGTGGGAAATATGAATTTTCGGAAAGTAGAGAACTTGGGAAAAAATAAGAGGTCTATTGGCTCACAGTGAAAGTTTGAAATTCGAGTGAATTAGAGTCCTCGTTGCGCTGTGCGCTCTGACTGCAAAGTTCTTTCTCGTCATTTTTTTTCTGCGTCGGTCACACACCTTATTCCTGTTCTCATTTTCTTCTATTTCATGAAAATTACCGCTGATAAATAACGTTAATGAGTAGAAATTTTTGCCTTTATGGCTCAATGGTGGAATTTAATTTCAGATTGTCTTTTTGGTGTATGCTGCGACTTTGGAAGTCGATGAAAACAAAAGGCCTAAAAAACTCGTCTATGTTGGGAAAACTTGCTGGCAAATCGATTGATTTCTCTTTTCAACGTTGCTAAGACGGTTATTTGTTGGTAACCAGAATGATTTATCAATGGCTCAAACGCATGAATTTCGTTGATTCAAGAAAGGGAATTGAGCATTCATTATACTTGTCGACGAACAACGTGCACATTGACTAAATTCCATCAAAATAATCAATTTACGGTTCAGTATTTTATAACCAGCGCTTTTTATGTTTTTTCCAATATAATGCAGTCACTGTTAAACAAATACGACATTCCAATAAATCACTTGGATTTCAATTACATAAAAACATGTGAAAATGTTAAAGAAATAGAAAGAATTGTGACCATTCTCAAGTCGGGTGAAGAGGGATACTATCCCGATTTGACGGACTGCGCTCTTGCCAGATTAAGGCTTTTGAAACCGAGCAGTAAACTATTCAGGGAAGAAGTTTCTGTTCTGAACAAACGTTCAATGAGCAGCGATGAATGGAACAATGTTTCTTCTCATGTTAATGTAAGTGAAAGATTTGATTTGATTGAATAATTCGTATAATAAATCGATTCATAGGATTGGGCGGAATCAATGAAAAAAAGTTGTCAACAATTACGCGAACAAAAAGTGGAAAATGATCTGCGCAACAGTTTTCCCGTTCGACAGTTTTCAGATGATAATTCAAAGGATGAGGAACTGACAAAAATGACTGTTCAAAGAATTAAGTCCTGTGACTATGCAAAATGGGATAAATTTGATCCAGGTATCGTCAAAAATTCGTTAATCAGTCATTATGTTAGGAAGGTTACGTATGATGGTAAATATATCGAAAGAACGTAATTGGTGGGGAGCAAAATGAAGAAGTTTGTTAGCTGAAGTATTTATTTATGAACCATTTTTCTCAAGCTGGCTCGATTCGCGTGAAGAAACGCCAAGAAAAATCGCCCAAATGTGAAGAAACGCCAAAATGATGTTATCTAGACTTTGTCGTTATTTCACATTTTTGCGATTTTTCTTGGCGTTTCTTCATACTTTGGCTATTTTTCTTGGCGTTTTTTCACATTTTGGCATTCCTTCATACTTTGATGTCCCAGAAAAATCGCAAAAGTATGTGTCGCCGAAGTTGTGGTAAGCTGAATCTTGATATATCAACATATGGAAATCTTACCATATCTTTATATACCAAGATTGAGCTTACCATATCTTGATATGAGAATCTTGAGTCAACTTCGGGGACACATACTTTGCGATTTTTCTTGGTGATTCCAACTTTTCTGTTGATTTGTTAAATCACAAATGACAAAATCGCCAAAGTGTGAAGAAACGCGAAAGTGCTGGCTTGCACAGTAGTTAGAGATTTTGACGGAATAAGGAAAATTGGCCATGTAATGGACAATCGGTGAGGCCGCACGTATTCAACAAGATGTGAGTGCTGGGTAAATTACGTGTGTCCCTGGTATAACTTAGAGGCTTCTTACATGAGAATATGGTAGAAGCAAAGAGATGGAAGAAAAGGCAATGGCTTGCACTTTAGACCGTGTCCGATAAAAACAATGTTTTTCCAGAGTAACTTTTATTAATATAAATTGTCAATTTCAAAAAAGAACCTCGATAGCTGTATAAATTCATTGTTTTTTCATCTAGTATTTGAGCTACTTTTTTAGCTTTTTTAAAAAACTTTTCGCTAGAAGATAGGTCTGCACTTTCAGCCAAGACATTTGGCGTCGAAAATTGAAGACGCAACGAGTACACTACATTGTATTAATTTACAATTTGACACCTGGTTGCGTACTTGAGCGCTACACCTGTGAATAAAGAAGGCTGAACATCTATTTTTACCAAAGTGTAGGCGGCAGTTAGATCTAAACGTTAGATAAGTTTCAACTCGAAACCAGGCTGCGTTCTTGAGTTATGACACTTTGAATGCATGGGACAGCAGCAGCCTGGTGCCGAATTGAAACTTATTTGATGTATAAAACTCACTCCTGCCTTTGGTAAAAACAGATGTTCAGCACCATGCTGCCTACTTTATTCCCAGCTTCATGCGCCAAGTACGCAGCCTGGTGCCGACTTCTATGGTGTTACTTACTACTAACCTCACTTCTTCCTCCACTTAGGCGTAATCAGAATTTCAGCAACAGGCTGCCTTGGTTTGCAAGGTTTTACCTTTCCTCAGACGCCTTCTTAAGAAGAGGTTAAATATAAGAAAAAGGAATTTTTCTGCTAAAGTTACTCAATAACACGGCAGAGTTTAGAGTCGATCTGTCAATAGACGTCAGGCTCTGATACTCATAATCTAAGTTGACCAAACAATTTTCAAATAACACTTGAGGTTAGGATTTCATAAAAATCATCCCGTTTTTGTGATCGACGGTGTATGAAAAGCTCCCTTTTCGTCCATTTCAAGTTCGAAAAATCGGTTAACAATTCTACACCTCCGTTTTTAGTGAAACAGTCTAAGTTACTAATGGCAATGAAACAGAAAACATATTTTTGTTTTACAAACTTCTACAAAATCAACTACACACAGTTGACCTTGGTGCCGTTGACACAATCGCAACTTCAAGGAAAAACAACACGTTATTTCTATGTGAAAATTAGAATGTGTCTATATTCATGATAAGTAAATTCATGTTTGTTGCCATAGTAAGGAAAATTTCGTCGAAAGTTAATTTTGCAGCTAGAGCCCTACGATTTACTTGAGTTTCTTTTGTTTGCTTCTTTTTCTTTGAGAATCGCAAACATCCACCAGGCACCGCCGCCTCGGGTTGACAATAGGCTCTTTTAGCGCGGTTTTATTTTGAAATTTTCCCTGTGTTTTAATCGATTTTCGTACGATATATGCGTAATTACGTACGGTATATGCGTAATTACGTACGGTATATGCGTAAAATCAGCACACAAACAATAGATTTTATAGTGCTGTCTTGTGTCAAATTATTCAAGTTTCAATTAAAATTCAAATGTTGAGCGGACTAAAAGGGTCTTTTGCAAATATTTAAAGCAAAGCTTCCATTTAGGCACATATTAGGATTTCTTTGTACGCAATGAAATTGCATGAAACGTTCTTTTCGCACGATGTGGCTTTCAAACTTTTCACGCTCGTTTCCATCTAGTGACCTTCATTTCGCAACTCGTTGCACAAATTACTATTTCTATAAATATAATATGAAAAGCATGATTTACAGACGTAGAAATGCTAAAAATGGACATAAACGACGAGAGACAACGTGAAAGTGGAAAAACAAAAAATAGAAGTAATATTACTGCTCCAGACGTGGCTAAGACTAAAGAATTAGCAAATAAATTATCAACGATTGAGAGAGAAAATCTAGCAAATAAGTATGCGAATGAGTCAAACCATTCATTTAAAATATTTCCTTAATTTTTCTTTTCACTGAAGTCACCGCATTAAAGGTAACGAATTTTATAAGGCAGCTGATTTTCAGGAAGCGCTAAGCGAGTACACTCTCAGTATACAAATATTACCAACGGCGTCAGCATTCAATAATCGGGCTATTACATGTGAGTGTGTACTGTTTTGTGATCTCATTGAGGTATTAATCTGCTACTTGTAGATTTCAAATTAAATGACCTCGAAATGACTATCGCTGATTGTGACCAATGTCTTCAAATTGAGCCAAATAATGTTAAAGCTCTCGTCAGGAAGGCTCAAGCGTTGTTAAATCAATTTAAATACCGTGAGGTTGGCGGTAAGTCCACCTAAAAGTCGTACCGACGAAATAATGATTTTTTTCAGGCTTATGATAATTGTGAGAAAATACTTTCATTTGAATCCGAAAATAAATGGGCCAAATCGAAAATTACTGAAATCAGAGAAAAAATTCCATTGTTGCCACCCAAGAATGCTTTCAGGTAAAGCCCCACAATTGAAAAAAATCCCCATATGTCTGGCCCATAATGTTAAATAAACGTCACTCAAAATCACAGAAAAGAATAAGGGGCTAACGGGCTGTTTCTAAATTACGTAACGCTCGAGAGAAAGGGGGGTCAGAGAAATTGTTACACGGGGGTAAGGGTATTTGTGGGAATGTTACATAACAAAGTTATGTAAACGAAAATTTATATTTTTCACTGAATGTTTTAAATTTTGTAACGATCTCTCATGCTAAAGATCATCTTAGAGTTGCAATCGGAGTAGCTCAAAAGACTGTTTGAATCGCAAACTGGTGGCCATGATAGCAATTCAAACTATCTTTTGAGCTATTGCGATTGCAACTCTAAAACTCATATCAAGAGCTCATTCAACAAAAAGCTAAAGATCATTTTCACATAACGGATTGCACTGAAAAATGGCCCACAGATAAATTAATATTACGAAGAAATGCATCTTCGTTCAAATTCAAATTCTTTAAAAGCTATAGAAATTGAAGTCGGTTTTTCTCCAAATCGTTTTGTGAGAACGTTTTCTAGTTTATGCACACTTTCATCTGAGTGACGTTTTTGACATCATGTCATGAATGTACTTGAAAGTATTTTTTAAAAATATTTTTGAATTTTGTTACGTAACGTAAGGGAGGGTTCAAGAGATTGTTACGCGATGTGACATCGATGGGGGGGGGGAGGGGGTCTAAGCCCGAAAATCGTGTTACGTAATTTAGGGACAGCCCCAAAGAAAACTTTTCGAAAAAAATGTCTTGGACTGTCGAGCTTAAGTAGCGAATTGCAAATGCCCACATCATCGTCTGTTCGCTTGTTCTATAAATTGTGAATTTTTGGGGAATTGATTAAGTTATTTTTTGGTTAGACGTTTTTTTAAGGCCATGGGAATAAATCACGAAGGTTCTGCGAAAAGTCTTTGATACCTAAATTGGAGCGTCGATTAGAATCGAGTATTGGATGGCAAATTCACTCAAAACTTGTGCCGCTTCTATAGAAGCTGGGATTTTTGTGTCTTCAGCAAATTCGTTATCCTGCACTTCCGGTCTAAATGGATGAAAACAAAGTTTTTCATCATTTTTGAAAAATTCTTTTAACACAACTTTCGACATTGGTCCTATTGTAAGCCGGTACTACAGGTGATTGGGTTGACCGCAGCCCATGCCACATACCCACAAACTTGAGCCATATGAGCTTCACATTTTGCGGACATGGGCATGGGCATCTTCAAAAAGCGTGAGCGCTCGTTTTAATAACTCATCATTTTGTGGAAACTGCCGCGGATTTTTATATGTTACGAAAAGAAGCAGCAAGTTGCCCGGACCGGCCAGTCATACCAACATTACATGAAGACCAACATAAAAGTAAATTAATTGAATTACACTGATACAAATTCGTTAGAGTGGTACTGAATTCCTAGCGGAAAATTTTTATTGCTAAAAAACTTAGCCTAACGCCAAGTCGTTGAGCTAAATGCCTAAAAAAGTGACTTCTCAGCGATTAAGTCCCGGTCAAATTCAATGATTTTTATACAAAAAATTCTTCTAGCATTTAGTCGTCATTCGATTTTAAAACGACTTCCGTGGCTTCTCCATCGCATCGCTCTTGACGCAAAATGTCACTTGTTTCAGATGCAATCGCTCGCAGCTTGCTAGGAAATTTAAGTGGGCTAGCGAATTTGTATCGTCAAAGGTTGTGCCAACCTGTTTGTGGCTTAAGAGTGAATTCGCGAGTATCTCAAATTTTTGTATGAAGGTCACCATTTTCGAAAATTTGGCCTTAATCGAATCTTTGGACTACCCTGAGAAAATCGTAAAAGAAAAAAAATTTTTTTTTCAAAAAATTCTGTTCGGCTATGGCAGGTGTTTAAAATGACCTCTGCACCATCAGCAAAGTCGCTGAAAACGTTTTTTTTTCCGTAATATTTTCGTGATAATTTTCTCTTAACAAAGTTTGTGGACAATGGGCTTGGGTCATTTGAGTTTTGGGCATCGGGAGTGGGACTTTGGGCAGTGGGCACAAGAATTGGCTATGCCGACTATCTCAAGCTGGTACTATAACAGGATATAACATTTTTTCGTTTTAGAATGAAAATATCAGAAGAAGAAGGTCAAGGAGATATTGTAGCAACTCAACATCCTGAGGATGACTTTGCCCGTCTAATAATTCCACACAAAATCTATCCCAGCAAGCTTTCTCAATTGAAGTCGAACTTCGTATTGAAAAAGAACGTAAGAAACGAGAAAAATCACGCTACACAGGAGGAATCGGTCGAATGTGGCACGGATCGAGAATTGATAATTCCTACTCATAACTCCAAAACACCACGAAAAATTACCGAATACAATAATGGACTTATCATTGAAGAACTTTAACAAAATGTAACAAAACCATGAAATAAATTCGTTAACAAAATCATTTACCAAAGCATCTAATGATTTCCATATTTCTCAAAGGTAGATATAATTTTTGCATTATTTTTCACACGTCCAAGCAATCTCAAAGTACGAAATACGAAAAAATATACGAAAGAGGAAACGATGTGATGAAGAAATGGTCAATCTTTAGCTTAAACTTCGTCTTATGATCGAATTCAATTTAGTAATAATTTCGTACTTACCTTGTCAGGTGTACTATCACTGACGAAGTTGATAACACTGAATTATAAAAGTATCGAGCACACGTAAATGACTGACACTGTATTGTCGAAATAATGTGTATACATTACTTACACGCGACTTACATACGGCGGAAAAATGAAACTGCTAAAGACTTACGGGTACGTCACTTCAATAAAAAGATTCATCCAAAAGTTCATTATTGCCGAAAAAGAAACAATCGATTTGTAACTCGATTCGGCCATGCAACACGAATTGTCGATGTTTCCGAATCCTATAACAAGCTGAAAATTAAAAAACGATATCTATAAAATATAACAGAAATTTCAAGACGCGAAAAAATTGGCGTAGACAGTATGAATATTTTTATAGCAAGTGAACCCCCTCTGCTTACATAGGCTAATGATGCCAACCTTTGTACAGTATACTGTTTTTATACATTTCGGTGAGGGTTCAAGGGTTCATGGACCACTTCGCTCTACGCCACCTTATCATCTGCTAAAGAGATGGTTTGATCGTTTAATGAATCCTCCACTTGTCGAAAAATATTGAAAAGACAAATTTTTCAAATATTCAAACCAAGTAATAAAAGTTTACAAAAGCTTTTATCGATGAAATACCTAATAAAAAGATATCAACGCAAACATCGACAACGATTACCTAACATAAAACTATTTTCATTCGTCGTGTGTATATGGTGGTTTACTATATCTGCGACCTACATATGTTGTGTACATTCTGCTATCTTCGTTTACATTGTTTTTCTAAACATTTTCCTACGGCAACGGCCATACCATGATGAATACACCAGTTCTCGTCCGATCACTGAAGTTAAGCATCATTGGGCGCGGTTAGTACTTAGATGGGTGACCGCTTGGGAACACCGCGTGTCGTTGGCATTTCTTTTTTATTTTTTATTTCTTTCTTGCCAAATAAATGAAAGTTTCTATGTTTCTAAAATAAATAATGAAAGTTAAAACAGCTAATTAATTGAAACATCGACAAGAAATCCCTATCTCAAACATAACACCGGCATATTTGAAATGTTTATCACATTTAAATTATGCATTCAATGTGAAAAAACATTCATCTAAAGCGGTTTCGTAATTCGGTTAACTTTACACAACACAAGCAAACATTATCTTGCGACAAAGAGAATGAAAACGAACACGAAATGAAGAATAGAAAATAAATGCTTGGGTAAAATATGTGATTGCGTATATTACGACTGTGTGTATAAGCCCGGCTAGCTCAGTCGGTAGAGCATGAGACTCTTAATCTCAGGGTCGTGGGTTCGAGCCCCACGTTGGGCGGCATTTTTTTATTTTAATAATTTTTTAATTTTATTGCATGTTGCAAAGTACATGAGTTTGTGTGATTAGTTACATGCAAGTCTTTTTGTGAAGGCATTCCAACTTCTTTTTTTTTCAAAAGATTATTGCATTCGAACCAGTTGTGTACCAGCCGATGAGGAATGCTTTTTATAAATATTTGTATGACATCGCCATCGACTGTAATGTGTAATACCATGAGTAAAACTCAATAGTGATGTGGGTTTTATATGGCCAACACTGGAGCAATACTGAGTACACTGACTACTCCATCTCCAAGAAGTATTGCCGAAAAAAACCTCGAAATTTTAAACCATCTAAAACATTTTCTATGACGTTTTTCATCATCATCATCATCATCGAACTTTATAGACTGTTTATACCTTTCCGTGTGAGATCTTTACGCCCGGAGATTATGAACCACTCTCCTCCATACCCTCCAATACTGTGCCATGGAGATGATTTGTTCGCCCAGAGAAAGTCCCCTAACTTCTAAATCTTATAATTGAGTCCAGACATTTTTGTAAAAGGAAATTTAGTTTTCTTTGGATAAAATGCAGCAAAGAGATGTGCAAACTAATTTTCCTTTTCAAAAAATGTCATAGAAAAGCCTCTGTACAAGGGAAATATTTTCGGTGTTTTGAATTACCAGGCCCCATCTCTTGGATGGATCAGGTCTCTTTACTGAGACTGCGATTTCACTAATAAATTTCAACGTTGAATGTCTCATTCAAATCAAAAACAATGGGAATGTGCATGAGCATGTTGGAGAGCGAAAATATGTCCATGTGATGTGGCGGCACTGCTGTTTCTCTCAAAGTAAATTGGTCAATCAAGAAAGAATGAAAGATCTTGGCAACTACTTGAATCTCTGTGCTTCTAATGGATTATTTATAAATTTGCAATTATTTAACGATTCGCAGAAATAAAAGTGCGAAAAGGAGATGCCGTATCTCTGTTCTTCTGTAATTCCAAAGAGTACACTCAAATATTGACTTATCATATTGGGACACACTCTCCCTTCTCCTGCATGAGTAAACAAAGCGAAGACACATTTAAAAGCCACTCACAATTCTCCATCCTACTTCCAATTGTTTAATAAAAATCGAAAAACTAAAAGTGCGCTGATTTCGTAGTTTACGACTCATCAGTACACCTTGTCTTAAGACCATGTGTATATCAGCAACGATGGCCATAGCATTCTATGCAGCAACTGATGAGTCGCAAACGACGAAATCAGCACTTTTAGTTTTTCGATTTTTGTTTAACAATTGGAAGTAGGATGAAGAATTGTGAGTGGCTTTTAAATGTTGATTCAAGCGGGTGGACTTTAATCTGCCGAAGGTACAACAGCCATAGTAAAATATTACTTCTATGGGTGCAATTGTACCAAAACGAGAATTCTCTCAATTTCTACCTTAAAGCGAAGACAGTCACTGAATATAATTCGGAGCAGATTCATGACGCAGCGTCTAGCGCTGCCATTAGAACACTGATATACGTAATGTAAGGCATGAGACAAGACTTTACTATTTTCATCCTGACAGGGAGTGGAAGGGACGTCTTCGTTCTCCAGAATGCCCACAATCCCCTATGCATCTTATTTCTCACTTCCTAGCAATGATCATCCCAGCTTTAAAACTCATTTAGCACTCACCAAGCATCGTAGCTTTCGTGACAACCGGTATCACTTCACCATTGATTTCAAAAATCGGATTTACCAAGTCCATCGTTTTAGATTTAATCATCACTTTCGACTTCTCTTCAAGTGGGAGTTGGGGGATTCATCAATTATCGTCTAGAGATGACGAATCAGCAATGAAAAGATGTCCGTCTGTCAAGTTCGAAGATGAGCAAAATCAGTCAAGTAGTTCTGGAGATATGGTCGAAGAAGTGGAGGTCGGACATGAACTTTGAGAGTCGGTGAAACTTTTTCGCGAATATCTCAGTAAGTATTGCACCGAAATTGATCATTTTGATGTCAAATGAAAACATTTGATCTCACAAAATTGGAAAAATGATTTTAGTAGATACATAAGTATCAGTAGATGATAAGTAGATGATCATTTGACATCCATAGAACCGGGAAATATCAAAACCCTTGAAACGAAACTTAATTCATTCGACCCGAACGTACAGTTTACAGTAGAAATTCAAAACATGGAATCGCAATCAATTAATTTTTTGGACACAACTGTTTTCAAAAAAGACAATAAATTGATAACAAAATGGTATTATGATCATAAATACTTCTCCCGCTTCGTATTAATTGAAACTCCATTGTTTGGTTTTACACTTCAAATATTTTATTTTGCGGATGCATTTCGGTGTCATACCACCATCAGCTAAAATACGACTGAAATTATACAAAAATTCTATCTCTTAATACGTGTGTAAGAAGATGCATACCAAATTATTTTTGTTTTAATTGTTAGCAAATCGAATTGTTCCGAACATTCAAGGTCCGGCGTAATAATTGTGCATGAATCCAAACAACTTCATGTATGATGGAAAATGGTGTACAAGCAAATGTTTGGTGTAAATGTGGGAAATCCATTGAGTTGTTTTATCGCAAACATATTCATGGGAAACCTGGAGCAGAAGCTGAAAGAAGAAGGTAAATTGCCAAAACTGTGGCTGAGGTTTGTAGATGACATATTATTTATAATAATAAAATAATCCGCCATAAATTCATTTTCGGAAACAATTAATGGAATCCATCCGAAAATTAAGTTCACAGAAGAGATAAAAACGGATCGAAAAATCACTTTCTTGGAGTTAATGCTGACGAGGACAGGAAATAAAATAGACGTGAGTGTGTACAGGAAAGACACAAACACAGATCGCTTCATCACTAGAGATTCCTTTTGCCCGAAATCTACAAAGATGGCTGCTTTTCACAGTATGGTATATAGAATGTGTCGATTGCCTGGAATTGAGCGAAATCAAAAGAATTGCGAACATAAATGGCTTGGCTACAGTGAAGAAGAAATAATGAAACTAGTGGAAAAGCATTCGAAAAACATTGAGAAAAATAACGAGAGCACCTTTTTTAAACAACAAAAACCTAATATTCATAGGCTTCCAGTTTCATTTCATAGTTTCATTCCAGATATAACGAATTACATAAAACCGCTTTTCAAGAAACCTGGACATCATTTAGCGTTTTCCAACAACAACAAACTTGCAAACTTATTGCGAAACACCAAAGACAAATCTGAGACGTTGAAACAGCCCGGAATATACGAAGTTATTTGCCCCCACTGCTCAAAAATGTACGTAGGTCAATCAAAAAGATGGGTGGAAAAACGATTTTCCGAGCACCTCAGAGCCATTAAATACAACCAGATTAAGCAATCTGCAATAGCTTTACATGTTTGGAGCAATGATCCGCCTCATGCAGACACAACGAGGCGAAATTTGTCCTTAATCAAACACGTTAGAAAGAGAGTTCAATTAGACGCATGGGAAAGTTTGTATATGAAAAAACATAAAGATAAATTGATGAACGTAGATCCGAGCCCAAATTTCACCACTGTTCAACTT
Organism: Pseudolycoriella hygida; assembly: GCA_029228625.1. NCBI lineage: Eukaryota > Metazoa > Arthropoda > Insecta > Diptera > Sciaridae > Pseudolycoriella > Pseudolycoriella hygida. The sequence goes on along the minus strand of CM055406.1, from coordinate 21,934,893 downwards.
CACAAAATAAATTTTTTAAAAACCTAATAATAATTCACCGGGCCTTGAATGTTCGGAAAAATTCGATTTGCTAACAATTAAAACAAAAATAATTCGGTATGCATCTTCTTACACACATATGATATACCTTATCAAGAGATAGAATCGTATTTTAGCTGATGATGGTATGACACCGAAATGCATCCGCAAAATAAAATATTTGAAGTGTAAAACCAAACAAAGGAGTTTCAATTAATACGAAGCGGGAGAAGTATTTATGATTTAATCGATTTTACGATTTTATTCGTTCAATAATTAAACAAAATTTGATGGTATTATGAGCCTATTGCTTCGAACCGGTTGCTGAATTATGACTCTAAGCACCCAAAACATATGGTCCTAAACACTGCAAAATCATTCATTCGTCGAGTGTTAATACTAAGCCATAAAACATTCCATGAAGAAAACAAGGATACCATCAGACAAATTCTCATCAAAAACAATTTTCATTCTCATTCATGTAATGACGCGTTTTCTGTTGGGACACCGAGTAAAACAGCATACAGTGGGGAATGCTTAATAAGTCATCCATTCTGGATAATTTCGTGACACTCGCAAACTTATTCGTGTATTTTTAAGCAACTCGCTTTAAAAACTGTTTTTTTACTCTTGTAGTTGTATACCTCTCCTTCGGCTCGGGATACATACTCCACACTCGTCAAAAAACAGTTTTCAAAGCTTTTTGCTTAAAAACACCCTCTTGAGTTTGGCTCATTTCACAAAATTAATCCCTCATGTACTGACTTATTTCTATTGGTATGTCATGTCAGAGATCGTGAATAATTACCTTATCAATTATATTTTTATTCATCTTGAAATAAATAGCATTAGAGACAAAAAATGACTTATTTCCGCATTCCCCACTGTAATCTACAATTTCGGCCTACTCCCTTGTTGCGTAAATAACTATAGCTGTGAGTATGAGAAGATATGCTCGAATGCAAAGGAGAAAATAAAAGCAATGTCTAAAAGCTAAATGTTTTATTAAAATAAAATCGATCGAAGAACAAGCAATAAAACATCGTAAAGTTGTTAAAAAATCGATGAACAAAACAATATTGTACAACCTAATTGTAATGTAAATTTGTAGTGAAACTTTATCCCCTGTAGGTATTTTTTTTGTAAAAACTATAATACTATAAAACTATAATATAAAAACTAAATTTTGTTGGAAATGTTATCTTGCCGTGTGGGCATTACGGGTCGAGCAATAACAATTTTTGCAATAGGTGCATAATCTTATAATACATTGTTATTGATTAAACCCATGACCATTTGGCTTTCGAATTGTTAAACGGCAGACACGGCATGATTCATCGATTTTTTGAAAGTATAACAATTGCAGTTAATTTATTTGAAAAAAGCAGAAGTAAGAGAGAGCGTATCACATTTTTTAGAGTGATAAGATCGTAGGAATTGGGCTTTAGTTATTGTGACTTTATTTTGTGTCTTAAAAAAACTATTGACGGGATGTCTTTACTCAGAAATTGTGAATCTTTCTTTGTGAAAATGTGGCGAAATGATGAAAAATAAAGAAATGGTAATGTTTTACGTCGATTAAAAATATTTAACGATTCAAAAGTCCATTAAATAAGGAAACAGCTATTTTGATGTACTTCTGAGTCTCGGAACAGATCAGCTTCAGATTGATCTGAATCTGAAAACAGAAATATCTGATCTTATCTGATCTTGTTGTATTCTTATCCGAATTGATCTGATCTGTTTCGAATGTTGATCTGATCTAATCTGATCTGATTGTCTTATTATCCGATTTGATTTGATCTGAAAATTTCCTTTTTTGTTAAATTTGAAAACTAAAAACAAAAATTTCCAATTAACTAAAAAATTCAACCGGAATTTTCCATTTTATCAGAAAAATACCAGCGATTTGATTATAATTCAGTTTAATGAGGGGTAATAATTGAGAAAATTCTCGTTTTGGTACAATTGCACCCATAGAAGTAATATTTTACTATGGCTGTTGTACCTTCGGCAGATTAAAGTCCACCCGCTTTAATCATAGTCGTCACGCGTGATATGAATAATCCCCAAGCATAATTATGCCATTTGAAGTAAGTCATCTTGAGCGCCGGATGAAGAACCGCCCTCAAAAATAGCAAGATTGAATGGGGTTCTGGTTTGTACTTTTGCATTTTTAAAAGTCATTCGAGCGCAGTATTGATAATAATTGAAGTTTCTATAACTCAATTAAGAAAAGTTGAGAGTAACCAATCAAAAAAGGCAAATAACATGTAATTTTGGGATGGCGTTCCATACTTATCATCAAGTTGCCCTTTTGAATTTTTTTAGCACCTTGTCTGAATTTTATCGCACTTATTGAAATTTTTCACTCATCGCCTTTTTCTTTTCTTTACGTAATATTAGCAAATAACTATCTCCTAATTTTTTCGGATCAACTCAGATCAGATCGGATCAATCCGAGAAACAGATCAGATCAGACCTAAACAAACAGATCAAATCAGATCAGAGCTTTGAATATGTAGGAAACTTGTTTTTTTTTTCTTTGTTGTTATTGAATTATTAAATTGATGAATTCGGTCATTAATTAAAAATTCTAATCTCATTTCGATTGAATACATTGGTCAATCAAGGAAGAATGAAAGAACCGGGCAACTACTTGTAGTTCCAAGGCACTATTTATAAATTTTCAATAAACAGAAATACAAGTGCGAAAAAGAGATGTCGTCTGCCATATGCCATGCCATTCGCAATTACGTAAGTTATGGCCTGACCGATTAAAATTCAGTCATCGTCAGTGTGTAAATTTGTAATGTATGTAAATTTATTCTGTAAAAATAAACAAACAAACAAAACAAATCTCTTGTAAAAAATCTATTTCCAATTTTTTATTAAAAAATCTTTAAACATTAGAATTTATTACAATAAAAATAATTAAACTAAATGCGTTTTCTTAACAACTTTGACGTAAAACATTTTTCTAACCAACGAAGTGTTAGTAATCTGCAACGTGTATCACATTTTTTAGAGTGATAAGATCGTAGGAATGAGGTTTTAGTTATTGTGGCTTTATTTTGTGTCTCATAAAAGTTTGCATCTTTCGAAGCTTTTCAAGATCAATTTTTCTATCTATTTAACATTTTTGTTTGCTTGGCTCAAACAGGCTTCGTTATCTATTGTCTGACATTAATTAACGGACAATCAACATAAACATAAATCCAGCATTTTACATTGTTGCTACATTTTTTTTATAGCACTCAACAAAGTCACAATAAAAAACCATTGTTTTTACCCAAAAAATGTGAATCTTGAAAATGTCACGAAATGGTGAAAAATGAGAAAATGGTAATGTTTTACGTCGAATAAAAATATATAAGTCCTTTAATAAGGTCACAGCTATTCGAGGCGCTTATGAGAGTTTTTTAGCTTTTTGAGCTCTTTTAGCACTTTCTAGAAGTTCTTCGAAGCTTTGTTTTGGTGGTTGTGCCGATCGACAATTTGCTCGTTCATTAGCGTCTGCATTATCTGATAAAAATAAAAAATATTGGATTTTTGTGTCTTTGTTCCGATTGTAGGTTGACTTACCTAAATCGAAATAATTTGTTCCGCAAAATTTCCGTCGTTCACCGAAACAAATATCATACATCTTAATGTTGGCGTCATGTGTGTGGTACCTGCACACTTCGCATGCATCTGCGGCACTTTTAAATCTCACGAACCCGTATTTTTCCCCTTGATTATTATAATGAGTCGAAACGTTTCTAATTCTACCATACTTTGAAAATTTCGCAAGTAAGTCTTCTCTGGAGGTAGTTCGATGTAACTTTCCAACATAAATAACATGACGTTCACCTAGAAAAAACAGGCAATTGATGTTAACAATTAATTTTTTAAGCTGTGACTGACGTTTTTTGAGACGAATGAGAGAAAACAGAACGTCCTACGTTTCATGGAATTTATTGTTGCTAAGAAAATCTTAATTTATTTTTTTCTGAATTTTTGGACGAGTTTTTGTGGTGCGGAGAAATTATCAAAGTTTGTATGGGAAAGAAAAAATTTTTTTGGAGAAAAAAATGTTGAAAATTTTCACATACAAACTTTGATGATTTTTCCGGACCGCAATAATGCGTCCAAAAATTAAAAA
>CM055406.1:21893210-21930231 GCA_029228625.1 Pseudolycoriella hygida | reverse complement strand
ACATACAAACTTTGATGATTTTTCCGGACCGCAATAATGCGTCCAAAAATTAAAAAAAAAACTACTTTAAATGGAACTTTTCGAAAAAAAAAATTTTCATACAAAAAAAAAACAGTCTGTCAGAATCAACTAAAAGTGCACAATCGTTGTGTGTGTTGCTTGTATAGTTGTATCTGTCAGAGATATAATTGAACTCTGTTATAATTTTATTCATTATATACAAAAGATTTAGACTGAGCCTACGAAAATCTGTCCTTCGTGGATCTGCAATGAATAAAGTTTTAGCAGAAGTTGACAGATAAATTGTTCCTTTCCGTATACCGGCTAGAACAACTGTCAGAATTTGCATACCCTTTTGTTATTGAAGGATTTGCTCAAAAAATAAATCTCAATAAAGCACTTTTATCTACTAGATCAACGAAATATGAATTAAATAAAACTTACCTTTCTTGTTTTCTGATGTCGACCGATCATCAGGCGGATTCCTAAACATTCCTGGTCGCGAAAACCTACTACTCTCATTACGCGCCGTTAGTCTCGAGGATGGCAGATTACTTCCAGAAAAGCCATTACTCGTCGAGGGTCTCGAGAATGGCACATTGCCTGTTGGCGAATCGTATGTCAACAGCCTAAGGGGATCTTTCTTCCACTCCCATGAGCTATTTGTCTTAAATATAGAGTTTTCAACATTCGCGTCATGTTGTCTAAATTGGTTCCCTGTTATTTTATCGTATATGTCCTGCGAATTACGTACGCAACTGGATGATCTCTTCTGGTTGATTACTGGTCTCGAGGATGGCAGATTACTTCCAGACAACCCATTACTCGTCGAGGGTGTCGGGGATGGCACATTACCTGTTGGCGAATTGTATGTGTGCAGCCCAGGGGGATCTTTCTCCGATAAGCACTTATGTATAGGGTTTTCAACATTCGCGTCATGTCTAAATTGTTTCCCTGTTATTTTATCGTGTATGTCCTGCGTATTACGTACGCGACTGGATGATCTCTTCTGGTTGATTACTGGTCTCGAGGATGGCAGATTTCTTCCAGACAACCCATTACTCGTCGAGGGTGTCGGGGATGGCACATTGCCTGTTGGCGAATTATATGTCTGCAGCCCAGGGGGATCTTTCTCCGACAAGCACTTATGTATAGGGTTTTCAACATTCGCGTCATGTTGTCTAAATTGTTTCCCTGTTATTTTATCGTTTATGTCCTGCGTATTACGTACGCGACTGGATGATCTCTTCTCAATATTACATGGAATCTTCATGTCGGTATTGGACTCCATATCAAAAGCAACGACTTTTTCGACTGCTTTAGGTGCTTTTTCTTCTGCGGCAACCTCATCAACTTTCACTGACTTCGACTTATTGAATTGCAGGGACGGGTTTCGTTTGTAATATTCTTCCAATTTCAGTTTCCTTTTTCGCGGTCGTTCTGGCGACTTTTCCATTTGAATTGGAGTTTCGTATTTCTTTTGCTCGACCGATGCATTCAAAACCGGTTCGCAAACATTACCAACTTCTTCGCTTGGCGCTTCCTTTCTTAATGTTTCCTTGGTTGACATTTCCTCGCTCGAAGCTTCCTTGCTTAATGCTTGTTTGCTTGAATATTCTTCCGTAGCTATCTCATCTCCCATATACGATTTATTATCATCGTAGCACTGGTAGTATATTGCCTGAGTCTCCTCAAATAAGTTCATCGCCTGAAAAAGATTGGTTTAAAGTCATTTAGTTTTCATACGAAATATGAAAGCAAATGTACAATCTATGTAAGGATATGGATCGCGTAATTAAGGCACTCTCACCCTTTATCTGACCTCCAGTCTTAAGCCACCTATAATAATGCTCCCAGAACGTAAGCAAACATTTAATAAAATAACGTGAAATTTCTCCGGCATTGTTATTCCTCGGGAATAAATTCTACGTGAGAGAATTTTTCGTTTTTTTTTTTTAACCGATGTCACATATTTCGAAATGCCGAAACTAGTACTACGAAAGTACTAACTTTTCAGCAGGATAAATCCTGATTGGTTCAATAAAAAACATCAGCATCGGTTAATCGGAGTAAAAGCGATCAATTACAAACGTGTGATAGATATGGTCATCCCGAAACGTTGAGAAAATGAAAAAACTAAATTGAGATTTTGTATGCACACATATGATACGATGTCGAATCACGACAACGTTTGATAATTTAGCGTTTCTTCGCACATATTTCGAATTTGAAAGAAGTGAAAAATGCAAACAAATGTTGTAACAAACGTTCTTTTCACAGTTTCTGAGGAAAAAATATGTTTTATCTACCCTGAAAATAATGTGAGGATCCGTTCAAATTTTCCGGGATTTTTTTCCCATTTCCTGTACTTCCCGGTTCCCAAAAAATCGACAGGAAATGAATTCCCTATATGGTTGTACATAATTGCGCTGGTTTTGTTTTTTTTTTGTTTTCAATTTGTTTGTGTGACCAAGAAAGATTGCTTAAAAAAAACTTACCTCAACCGAGAAATCCGGTGCATCCATCGGTTGTATTGAATCTAACCACATATCAAGATTTTTGACTTCATCGTCAGGATGTAGAAGTTTGTTCGAATCATCAGTACTAGGACTTTGCTCTGTTGAGCTGTTGATCGGTTGTTCCGTCAAATCTTCATCAGGTAAGGTCGCGTTAATATTTGCTATTTGCGCACATGTTTCGCTCGCAGTTGAATCGCTATAATCTTCGTATGCATCTGGTGCCCAGACATCGGGATCAATGATTATGACCTCAAATCTTGACGGTATTATCATTACTTCCGACAAGTTGTCAACGCTAATCATCTGTAAAATTAAATTTGGCTTAACAAATGTAAACATTGAATGGGGGAAGGAGGTTTTACAATCATTTGGCTTTCCTCATATTCATTTATAGTTTAAAGAACTTGCTTTACGACTCTTTTAAAATTTCTAGTTAGTAATTTAATTTTGTCAATATTTAAGCTGATATTCCGTTGCACTAAAAAGTATTTCAATGAAACGTCAAATATACGTAAGTTTACACGATAGTGAAATGCTAAATATGATCAACATTTCGAACTTCGAGGGAAAATTCGCTTCAAATTGGTACACAAGCATGCACTTATCATAATGTGTATGGCCACACGATATTAATAACAGAAAAAAGCGTCCCACTATCTTGGTTTGTAATAGACATTTAATTAACATTTAATTGATGACAATCATACACACATCTCCCAATTCTAAAGAGGAATCTTAATTCCGATAAAAAAGAAATGCATAAAGAGCGTATCATTGACAAAATTACGAATTATAACAAACGGAATTTTAATCGTGTTGATTTCAATAACATTTCATGTGCCGATAAAAAAAAACTAAAAAACGTGGTATATGGTGGATATTATGACAATACGACAGTGGTGATAGATACACAACGAATTCACCATAAGCCATCTTTCAAACGAATGTGCGGGAAATTACTATAAAAATTTACATGGAATTGACAGCGACTTTTTTAATTTCGTGTATACTTTGTAGATGTCGTTTTTTAATTTTCATTTGTTATAGGATTCGGCAACATCGACAAATTGCGTTGCATGGCTGAATCGAGTTACAAATGGATTGTTTCTTCTTTGGCAAGAATGAATTTTGGATAAATTCTATTCATTTTTACGTTGAGTGGTTCAGTACCGTATCTAGACCGCTTTTCTATGGAGCTAGAGCAGGTTTCTGAATTCAAGTACTTAGAAACCATTTTCTCAGGGAATGGCAAGCTAGTCAGGGAAATTGAGGAAAGGAGGAACAAAAAGGAATTAAGTATACAGAGAAAATTATTTCACGGTAAATCAATGTTTGCCATGTAAAATTCGCATACATTTTGGTCAACTATGCAAAAATCGATGATCACCATGCGATTTTTTGCATGGTTCGGCAATTGAAAACCATAGAAGGTGTGAAGAGGGTGGCAATATGTACAATGTATTCTTTTGCATGGTAAACATGGATTTTCAATGAAGTATTTTTCTCTGTGTAGCGAAACAAAACTGGCTATTCACAGGTCAATGTTCCGGCCGACGATGGTAGTGAGGGTTGGGTTGACTGCGGATATCTCGTGCATGACCTGGAGGTTTCTGATATGAGGAATATAGCGAAAGTTAATAGGAGGGAGCAGTGGGATAATCAAATTAGGAACGATGACATTAGGGAGAATTTAGGGATTTCGTCGGCCGGCCGGTTCGGGCACGTTCAAAAGATGGGTAAAAAAAAGCTACCTAAAAGGATCCTGGATGCTCAGGTCCCGAGTGTTAGGCCAAGGCGTAGACCAAGGAGAAGGTTTATAGATTCAATTCATAAGTCTTTGAGTCTCAGAGCGTTGAATAACAATTCGCTTCAAAACCACTAGGAATTTCATCCCTTTTTCGTCGGACAAGGCTCGTTTCGACTTATTATGAATTACTTTAACGTTTACAACTGATTTCGACAAGATTCTGACGAAAATATGGAAAATATATTTTTTTGAGGTTATGTATGGGGAGAAACCTGTCACTTTGTCTAACAACTTTACGACTATTAATCTGCGGCCTACATGCACAAATATTTTTCCCGACATTTTTGAATATTCTTAAATCACGTTTTAAGAATTCTTACATTTAAATTGTGAATATTTCACGAGATATAGATTTTTGAACATGAATATAACGGATTAGCCTACTGTGCGTCGTATGTTATTTTTTCGTCTAATTTCCCGGTATCCAGTTTTTCGACTCCCAAACTTCCCGGTATCTACAGTCGATCCATTCTCTAAGTTATACAAAACTTGTGATTTGTGGGTTCTGCGAGTTCTTTGAGATCAAAAACCCACAAACTGAATACAACCAGTTTTGGTGTTGCCGCTTTCGGTTTTTGCCAAAAATGTTGAACACAATGTAACACATTTTTTTAGTTTCATCTCTAACTTCGTTATTCACATTGTAACACATTTTTTTAGTTTCATCTCTAACTCCGTTATTCAATTTTTAAAAAACCAATCGGATGACCAATTGTATGTAATTTTTGTGTTTTATGTGTTCAGTTTCATCACAAATGCAACGTTTAGAGAGGAAATAAATAAACAAATATAAAAAAGTGTGCTCAACAAACGATCGAAAAATTTTGAAAAATTCAATAGAAAATTAAGTTTCTATAGTAGTATACCAAGATTCCGTGTTTTTTCCACACGCGCTATAATTAACGCTTTAGATAGCGAAGCGTACTTACCTTTATTAGTTCCTCAATTGAGCTTAATGAACGAACACTTTTGATTTTAGTAGCCAGATAGAACAGTAAAAGTAGAAATACAAAAATTCACACCAGCAAAGTCGCACAGGAAGAGTGTTTGCAAAAAGGAAAAAATTTAAATGACACAACGCGACGCAGACAGTTGAGTATATTCTTTACGAATGAATCTAAACGTGGCTAATGCATGCATATATACAGAGCCTATTCATTGAAACTGGTCAGTCCACTAGGTACTTTCGTTACTTTCACACTTTCATTGAGTCTATTATGTTCGTCACTTTCTCACTTTCGTTAAATGATTATATGTCATCATCATATACGTCATATCATATCAATGTATAAGTGAATGCTTACCTAATTCGGACTCAATTATTACCTGATAAATTCCTGGAAATAAAGAAAGTACGAAAAGGTTGAAATACGAACATTCACACACTTAAAGAATATATCCAATAAAGAGAAGGTTTGACCACATGACCTTCAAATTTCAATGTGTGAATGAAAATGAATAGAAAGTACGAAGAAAAAAGATGGAACTATAAAGGTTGGAATACACTAAAATAATATGAAAAAGGTGTTTTGTACAAAAAAAAAAAAAAAATAGGAAGTAGAGCCGGAGAAAATGAATAGAAAGTACGAAGAAAAAAGAGGGAACTCTTGCCAGCACAGAATATGGCAGTGTCATCCGCAAATAGACCTTTTTCTTTAGAAGTTATAACAAGGTCTGACGTAAACACATCAAAGAGAGTCGGACTCAACACACTTCCTTGCGGGAGTCCTGCAGCTATATTGTATGATGGGCAGAATTTGCCATTGATTGATACAAAGAACGACCTCCGTGAAAAAAAGAGTTCACTATCTTAACAAGATATAGAGGGAAATTCAATTTAAACATCTTGTGGATTAGGCCTTCATGCCAAACGCTGTCAAACGCTTTTTCGATGTCGAAGGTAAGCATCCCAATGGAGAGCTTCTTAGATAGAGATTTCCGGATAAACTGAGTGACTCTAAGCAACTGGTGGTTAGCTGAGTGACCCGATCTGAATCTGAAACCGAATTGCACGTTGGGTATGTTTGCGAATTTAGAGATATGTTCGTTGAGTCTCTTCAGAATGACTTTCTCAAATATTTTGCTGAGAGAGCACAGTAAACTGATCGGTCGAAAGTTGGCAGGGTTAGAATGGTCTCTCCCTGGCTTAGGAATCGGGATCACTTTGATGATTTTCGTTTTTAACTTCCAACGGAAAGTTTTTTCAATGTAATTTAATCGTTTACGTATCAATTGAGTGTTCATTTGCCTGTAAATATCGAAAAACAATATTTCATTGCTTCAGTGCGCCTTTACAAGTTAAGCTCCGTTTGCATGTATATGTAGACAACAGCTGCTTATTATTGTCATCAACATTCAACGCCTGATCTACTTATTTCTTCCATTCCGATCGATAAATTAACCGAGAAAATGAACAATTGTGCAGTGTGTGATGGATGTTTCCGAAGTAATAATACGAATAAAATTATTTGTGACGGATTTTGCCGCCAATCGTTTCACGCAGAATGTGTGAGCTTCGGGAGAAATGCGCTGGTGTGCTATAGACAGATGCCAAATCTTCAATGGTTTTGTGATGGATGTATCTTCCAAACACGTTCGCTAAACGTTTCATCTCTTCCATTGAACAAACTCAATTCCGCCGTTGTTATACCATCCTCATCGCCGTCTTACCTACGACATTCTCTCATTGCTGACAAACGTAATGTCAAACGAAATCATAATCAAAATCCGTCTCTGAATTCAAATGTGAAATCCAATTCCGTGTTTTTGGGAGCCCGAACGCCTCACGTCGACCATCACACTAGTAACGATAATAAGTCAAAGGGAAGTTCTCCATCAAAAAACGAATTACAACTTGGAAAAAATCAGTTAGTTCAATTTCCTGATGCAAATGGAACGAATCAACAAACCACATCTGTAATAATTGAACCTGGTCACTCAACCGGACAATTCCACACTTTTTGAAAATCCTTCTATGAAACCATTAGAACTTGTAACCCCGATTACGAATTCTTGTTCTTTCGCCGATGTGCTTACATCATCAATTGCTGAAGTCAAAAACTCAACCATTGAACAGCATAACGATTCAATTCAGTCGCAATGTATGGTCTCACCACCGTACGAGACATATAAGGTAGCTTATTTGTCCAACTTTCACCCGTCTGTTAGCGAAGAGCAAGTTGTTGATTATTTACTGCTGAAAAACATAATATCGTCGGCTGGAGACGTTTCATGTAGGAAACTAGTTTCCCCCCATGCAAATTTGGACAGCATTAACTTCGCATCGTTTAAAGTCACTGTTAATTCTAAGGTTTTTGATTCGGTAATTGATGACAAACTGTGGCCCGAGAACGTTATTTCTCGTGAGTTTGTGAAACGCTAGGCGACTAATGAATTTTGTATTTTAAATTTCATCATTTTCAAGATTTACAATCATTTTGCGATGATTTATATTACAAATTGTGTACTGTAAGTAGTCAGGAGACGTCTCAGCCATTGACAAAAATGAATAAAATAAATAACTAACAGACGCAAGCATTTAGGCAATTAAACTATTTCGGTTAGAGGTATTTTTTGGACTAGCGAAGTGTAACGGAAATGATTACAGCTGCCATCTGTTGAAGTTTTGTATGAAACATTTGTTACTCTAACCCTGAGTGTATTGTCTCCAAAGTTAACTCAAAAGCTTCACGTTTCGGGAAATATGCTCAAGCGAAGCTCGAGCGGTTCACGTTTCGTGAAATATACTCAGGCAAAGCTCGAACGGTTTACGTTATGGGAAATCGCTTCAAAGTGGGAAATTACTGAAAATGGGAAATGTATGAAAATGGCAAACGACTAAAAATGGGAAATCGCTTCAAGATGGGAAATGACTAAGAAATGCGAAATCGCTTCAAAGTGGGAAATTACTAAAAAATGGGAAATCGCTTCAAAGTAGGAAAGGACTAAAAATGGGAAATCGCTTCGAAGTGGGAAATGACTAAAAATGGGAAATCGTTTCAAGATGGGCAATGACTAAAAAATGGGAAGTCGCTTTAAAATGGGAAATGACAAAAATGGGAAATTGCTGAAAACGGGAAATGAGTAAAAAATGGGAAATTGCTGAAAACGGGAAATGAGTAAAAAATGGAAATTGCTGAAAAATGGGAAATGAATGAAAAATGGGAAATTACTGAAAAACGGGAAATAAATAAAAAATGGGAAATGGCTGAAAAATGGAAAGTGAGTAAACAACTTAGTTGAAAAAAATTATGAAAAATTTCGCTAACTCTGCATGCGTCTTTTATAAACTCTTAAAATATTTGATTGAGATTTTGATGACTTCGTTCAAAAAAATCTCGCTCGCTTCGCTCGCGATTTGTAAAATTTTGATTGACATGTATATAAAATGATATGTAAAAGTATTCAAAAACATCTCGCTCGCTCCGCTCGCGGATCATAAATTTTGCTTTGTAAAATTTCGGTTGATATGTCAACGGTTTCGTCAAAAATTATGAAAAAAAATCTCGCTCGCTCCACTCGTAACATTTCAACATTTTGGTCACCGGGAAATAACTTTTAGCCACCGGGAAAACACATTTTGATCACCATGAAATCTCAATTTTTCACCGGGAAATCTCGATTCATCAGTGGGAAATTTTATCGATTTTAGACGGATACCAGGAAAAAATTGGAAATCGGATTTGGATACCGGGAAAAAAACATTATTTCCAGCCGCGAATACATATTCTATCGGAATACACCAAAACAAAAACAATATCTGTTGCGGAAAGTATTATTTTGGTGTGACGATCAGGAAGTTGTTTATCAGATTTAATGAGCATGTGAAGTCAGCTAATTGGAAACGAAGACGGCAGTCAGAAAACACATTTTTAGTGCCATAAGATCGACATAAGTGACCTGAGGCTGGTTCGACTCGTCATATTTTGCGATACACCTTTCGAAAAAGATTTTCCTCTTAATTATGTAAATATGTGTCTTGGTTTCTGTTAATTGACCTTAAAGTATTAATGTCCAAGTTTGTTCCTTACTTTTGTTATCTATGTAGTAGTTAGACCTTTCTTCTAATTTTAATTTAATCTTATTTCACTTCTTTCTTTAGTCTTATAAGAACCTTGATAATGTTCGCATAGCGAATGAAACCGGTCGGATAGAAATAAATAATTTTTGGTACAATTTAAAACAAACAACAAGCTCGTCCTTGTATAAAAAAATTCAAAACGAGCTAAGTCCACTTTTCGTACCGCTTGCAATATCTCGGAAACTATAAGAGATACAGAAAAGTACCTTAAGATCATTTTTGAGGGATATACGGCTATAATTTAATTTTGTATTACTTACGTTGGAAGAATGAGCCATCCTTAGTTTATGTGAATAAGTCCTTGCGGTTTATCGTAACTTGTCTGCATAGAACCTTTGGTTTATTAAGTGGCACTTGTTGTTTTCAGTCTTATGTTGATTTGTAGGAACGGTCAGTTATTTAAGTTCAATATCGTATGAAATGTCAAATGACGTTACCACTTGGATTTTTTATAAAATTTCACTGTGTTCATTTAAGAAGTCTTTTACGCACAAAGCAATTCAAAGCATTTTTTCGCGTATTCTATTCACACACAATTCAATTGTGATCAAGATCGTATATTGCACTGAATGCCGTTAAAAAATCGTATATTACTTATAGTACACTATTATTTATCATATAGTTTATTATTGCACACATCCCATAAGTCTTCTTGACAATTTTGTTTAACTCATAATGATGTGGTTTTTCGAAGCATCACCATCACCATTGACAGTTGTCGACATGTGCTCTTGTTTGCACCCTCGATGCACCACGATGCAGACGCTTTCCAGAAATTTCAAACCTAATAAAACAGGGAGTGACATTAGAGGATGGTGAAAAATGTGGTGAATATTATGGTTGTAAAATTTACAGTGTGTTTGGCTGTTGCTGATGTTTCAAAACGAGATATCCGTCAAAAAGTGTGAATAGCAACACTGATTGAACTGTCAGTGTGGCAAAAAAAAAATAAATCCGAAGAAAAAAATATTTTGTGTTTTGTCAAATAATGTTTCGAATGATTTCTCGATAAATCAATTCTTTTTCAATCATTTAAAGTGTTTAAAGTGTCGCGATTCAAAGTTCCGGTTAGTATTGTCGACAAGAATTGTAACACAAAATGTCTTTTAAACAAAGAGACATAAGCGCAGATATACTGTCCGATAAATTATGCTGTATAATCATTATAATTATTTTTTGAATTAGTGTGTTTTATCTGCGAAAACCTAGAAGAATTTTGTATTGATATAATTTGACTATTAGAGAAGTGAAGAAAAAGGTTAAATTGTAGAGAAATTGATCGATATCGTCGGTCAAGTACCTAGTATGTAATAAGTTGTAATTTAATACGACGACTTGTAGAAATATAAAAATTGATTAATCATTCTCAGAATGCAAACTTTATTATCAAATGCAAAACCAGTCTAAGTAGGATACAGCAAATTTGTATATTTGCTGTTTTTGACACCTTTTGCACATACTTTTTTGTGCCGTTTGTTTATCTTTATCGTTTACGCATTTGACAATATATTTCAATTGTTAATGAATGTGTTGTAAAACATCAACAAGAAATAATAATTTATTTCTTCTATATTTTTACACGACATAATTTAAATTTTGTTCAAATTCTGTTATTGATACGATCATCATTTCAATTCGATCTCTGTTTTGTGAGTACGAGGGTGTCACTTACTATAAAAATCTACATCGAATTTACAAAATTTTTTGGATTTTTTGAATTTCGTGTACATTTTATAGATTCCGTTTTTAATTTTCAGTTTGTTATAGGATTCGGCAACATCGACAAATTTGCGTTGCACGGCCGAATCGAGTTACAAATCGATTGTTTCATCTTCGACAATAATGAATAAGTGACATCCCCGTGAAGGACATACACACAAGATTAGAGTGTTTACACGATAAATAATCTCTTAATAGACATGCAACTGTTTCGACAGAAAAATTGACAACCCTCCAACGTTCGAAATCGGTTCGTTCCAAAAGAAAATTCCGTTTTCCTATCAGTTAAAATTATGATAAAAAATTGTTTCTCTTCGTAACTTGTTGATTCATGCATCATTGCAAAAATAAATTAAGTTCAATTGACGTTCGTTTTCCGTTGTTGTAATAGACTTGTTACAAAAGCCACTGCAAGTACAAAGTTCCATTTTTTGTGGTAAAACGTAACTGAACTTTACGATTTAATTTTCTCAAAGATTTGTTAATTTGTGTGTATTTGCATTAGTTTTATCGCAAAATTTGTGTTTGTTTATTTGTATTTGTTAGTGAGAAAGGTCAGTTTAACATAAGGCGGTCTTTCCAGTTTACAGTAGTTAGACAGCATTCCTTCCCCAACATTTTTGGTAAAGTATGCTTGACAAAAAGCGTGAAAGAAAGAGCGAATAAGAAACATTCTGTCGATGCTCATTGGAATGTGATAAAGACTCTTTCCTGGCCTCATACCATACCAACTTTCCAAACTTTCTAATTCTTACCTCTTGTTATTAATTAAATGTTAATTTAGAGCCTCGAGGCTGTGCTACCTTCTAACTTGAATGTATGTAATGCGAGTCATTTATGCATTATGTGGTTATTACGAAAAAATTTCCGGTTAATTTTGAGAAATTTTTTGAAGTAATTATTGACACATACATTATACACCTATACATATTTGATGCTTTGAAGGGGTCCTCGTCGGCAAAACACTGAAATATTACTTTCATAGAACAAACGACTACAACCGAATTTCTACAACATACTTTTTAAAGATCGTTTTTTATCTACCCAAATTTTCGAAAACTTTGTTTTCCCATATAATTTTGGACACCAACTCAAGGATCAATCTCAATAACAATTATTGACCGTTTTGAGATGATAATTTATTGGGTGAGGTTTTAAGACCTGATAGGAAGAATTATGAGTCTGACGTCTACAAAAAAGATCTTTATTTTTAAGACTTTTGGGTACTTCCCACTCTATAGACCCTCTTGTTCACAAACAGCCCTGACCGAAAGAGCTCTGTAGTGTTTTTGAAACTTCAAATCATTGTGCTTCTGATGGTATATTAGGTTTTGTTGGCTGCCGCTGTTAGCGCCCTCTAGAGCTCTTTCAAAAAGTGCGTTTTTCAACTTTGAATCGCTATAGCCCGGACCACAGATCGAATTTTAAGGATTTTTTAATTTTTAAAAATTTGTACACAAATGAGGCCAATTTCAGTCTAATCAGAAAAATCATCGCGAAAATATTACGAAAAAACGTTTTCAGCGACTTTGGTGCAGAGGTACTTTTCAACACCTGCCATAGCCAAACAAATTTTTTTTAAAAAAAATTTTCTTCTACGATTTTCTCAGGATAGTCCAGAGATTCGATTAAAATCAACTTTTCGAAAATCGAAGATGTGATGTATATTCGATTGGTTGAGGTTTTCGCGAATTCTCTCTTAAGGGAAGCCGTTTGCGGAGTTCCACAAGGATCAACTCTACCGTCTCTTTTGTTTGTTATATTCTCCCATGATTTGTTTGCAACGTGACTTGAATCATTTAAGTGAGTGTTCAACTGAGAACTCGAAGACGAACTGAACTCGAAGACGAACTACATAATATTTAAAGAGGGTTGGAAGATTTTGTGTTGAATGTGGGGGAAGAAGTAGTTAAAAGAGTTAATGAAGTGAAATATCTGGTCCTGAAAATGAATCGATATTTAACGTGGGACGATCAAGTGAATGGAATTATCAAGAAAGTTGCGCGGTTAATCGGCGTCTTGCGACGCCTCAAGCACTTTGTTCCCAGGGCTGTTTTGTTCAATCTATACTTCCACTTCCATTTGAGTTATTCCATTAAGCAGGACTGGGTTTTCCGAAGTTCAGTACCTACAGCTGTTATCTAGATTTTTCTCCACTTAGAGCCGTTGTGGTCGTTCTAATCAGCGTTCGTGGATGCTTGTAGTAAGCATCTCTCCTCTTTAGTCTGAATAATTGAATAAGAAATTGGAATTAGAACTACCATTTGACGTTATATAAACATTGAAGACATTCATGTTTTGATTTAATTTTTAGTACTCCGCTTCAGCGGAAAGAGATGCAGCGGATGATTACAATGAAAATAGTATGGGTACAAATACATTTGCGTACGATTCGTTTGATCAAACAACAAAAGAAGACACTGGCGACATGTCGTTCTGCATGTCCAATTATCCTAAAGATGCAATGAAAATGATGTCAATGATGAGGTCTCATCATATGCTCACCGATGTTGTACTCGAAGTGCAAAAGGAATTATTCCATGCACACAAAGTCATACTATCGGCAGCGAGTCCATATTTTAAGGCTATGTTTACCGGAGGTTTAAAGGAAAGTGAAATGTCACGAGTGAAACTTGAAGGGGTATATCATTTACTAACAAAAAAGTGAATGGATTCATTTCGATAATTTTTTTAGGTATGTCCATCTGCTATGGGCCGGATATTGTACTTTATGTATTCCGGTCGGATTCGGGTTACTGAGTTGACTGTGTGCCAATTATTACCAGCTGCAACAATGTTTCAAGTTACAAATGTTATTGATGCATGTTGCGCTTTTTTGGAGCGACAACTGGATCCGACAAATGCTATTGGTATTGCCAATTTCGCTGAGCAACATGGCTGTACCGACTTGAAACAAAAAGGCAATCAATTCATTGAACGACACTTCACACAAATCTGCCAAGAAGAGGAGTTCCTTCAACTAACTGCCATTCAGTTGATACAACTGATACGAAAGGATGAGCTGAATGTTCAAGAAGAACGGGAAGTATACAATGCTGTGTTAAAATGGGTGCGATACGATGAAGACAGTCGTTATCCCAAAATGGAGCACATTTTATATGCGGTTCGGTGCCAATTTCTTACACCAAATTTTTTGAAAGAGCAAATGAGTAATTGCGAAGTGTTGAAAAAAGCTCCAGCGTGTCGCGAATACTTGGCGAGAATTTTTAAGGATTTAACTTTACATAAAAAGTCGGTTGTGAAAGTCCGTACTCCAAACACCCCTCGCATGATATTCATTTCGGGTGGATATTTTCAACATTCGTTGGATTTGTTGGAAGGATACAATGTGGATGAGAAAACGTGGACAACGTTGCCACGGTTAAGGGTACCACGATCGGGCTTAGGAGCAGCCTTTCTTAAGGGAACATTTTATGCCGTTGGAGGTAGAAACAATTCACCTGGTTCATCATACGATTCGGATTGGGTTGACAAGTAAAGTCTAGTCAACTTCTGTGCACTAAAGAATATTTTAATCATTTGTCGCTTGCAGATACAATCCAATTACGGAGCAATGGAGACCATGTGCACCCATGTCTGTACCTCGAAATCGAGTTGGCGTTGCTGTAATGGACGAATTTCTTTACGCTGTCGGTGGTTCTGCTGGGTCCGAATATCATAACACCGTTGAATAGTAAAATTGATTTTCACTTTAGTTTCGCGTGTGTCACTTAAACGTTTACTTGTATTCTCATAGCTACGATCCAGAAGAAGATCGTTGGACACTAATACAGCCAATGCATTCCAAAAGACTTGGTGGAGGTGTGGCAGTAGTAAATCGTCTTCTTTATGTCATTGGTGGATTCGATGGAAGGGAGCGATTGACTACAATAGAATGTTATCATCCGGAAAACAATGAGTGGACGTTTGTAGCACAGATGAATATCGGACGAAGTGGCTCAGGTAATGGTTTCAATAACTTAACTATCCCCTGCTCCTCTGGCTTTACGGAAGACCGTTGCGCTTTGTTTTATTATCTCAGCAGAATGTCAAATTTTCATTTGTACCAAATCGCCTTGAGGAAATAATTTTGTTAATTCGACAAAAATTTTCCAAGGAAAAATTCTGTCTCAATTAACTTTAGCTTCATAAAAGCTTTTTCGAAAAAACCAAGTCTGTGTGTCAAAGCTCGTAATTTTTTTTTTTACAAAATAATTAATTTACAACAGGAGTGGCGGCGCTAAATCAGTACATCTATGTGGTGGGTGGATTTGACGGTACCAGACAATTATCATCGGTTGAAAGATATGATACAGAAAATAACGTTTGGACAATGGTGGCACCGATTAAAGTGGCTCGAAGTGCTCTTTCTCTCACTGTACTCGATGAAAAATTGTATGCAATGGGAGGCTTTGACGGTCAGAATTTTGTGTCGATTGTTGAAGTTTATGATTCGAAATCGAATAAATGGGAAGAAGGAACACCGTTAACATCTGGACGATCAGGACATGCATCTGCTGTTATTTATCAGCCATCGTGTGCTTCCACATCGCTAAACGGTACGATTGATATGCCGTTTACTAAAAATTCGGATCAATCGCCATCATCACCGGACGACAATATGCACGACGGAAGTAGTTTATCGGAAAATTCTATGCAAATTGACTCAAGTCACAGCAGCAGTTCAACATCACAGAGCTATAATGGACGTCAGTGCGTGTTTCAGAAATTGATCAGATTTATGTCATCGTATCGGCAAGAAACTCCATTGCACACCATTTCCAGTTTTTCCAACATGCGAAGTGAATTTTTTCTTGTAAATATTTTTAATTTTTTATGGACCAACACTGACTTATGTAATTTTGCGTATTTAAAATTCGGACGAAACGCGCTAATGAAATTTATATCTAAAGTTAAGAAGAAAACAGAATCGAAAAATGCGTTGCGACTGTCCATCAGGCCTGTAAATACACTATTTATCAATGATATACAGCCTAGCTAATTAATGATGTAACTAAATGGTTTTATTGCAAATGATTTTTGAAATAATTGATCGATTAAGTTCTTCCAACGTAAACCTCGTCTCTACGTTTAATATAAGCAATCAATAGTGAAACTAAATTCGTACCCACGATTGGTGACCTGCTATTTTCTGAACATCGGAACGATTGTAATGTTCTAAGTGGCTAACAGTTTTTGGATTTATCAAAACCTTGAAGTGCTAAGAAAACGACTTTCAAACGATTTAGGTTACTGCCAGCTGCCACCTTAAACATGTTCTTGAAAATCAATTCTTCTTTAGTGCGCATGCGAAACCAAATCCAATTGTTTTCGTCGAATGCCGCTGCACCATTAACAACGAAATTGGGGCAGAAGTGCAGCGGATGTCTATTCAGTTTTATAAAGGATTTACTATCATACAACCAATGAATTCTGACAACGTTGGCAGCAGATTACATTCATCAATCGCAACATCACGAAGGACTGATGTGGGCTACAGACAGCCACCCTACGACGAAACCTTAACTACGCCCAAAATGGATGATAGACATTCGGGTGAAATCTAAACATTCACTACCAACCACCAGCTTGATTCTCGGGGATCTTAACTCATGCGAAATATTTACTTCCAGACTTCAGAACAGCATGATTTCAGGCTACCAAATTTCGGCAAATTTATAAAAATCAGTTTCAGGTTTTTCGGTGTCAGACCAGCTGGAGTTCCCGGGGAATCTTAATTCTTAACTCAGGAGAAATTATAACTCTATAAGTCTATTTCAAGTTTTAGTTCAATGTAGTTATAATGAAGCTCACCTTTGAGAAAACATTAGTTGCTTTCGCCCCGATAATAAATGTAAATCAAATTTCGCAAGTCTTGGCATGCAACGTTTTATACGTCACTCGGGGAATAGTTATTCAGGTCACACAGGATAAGATCCCAAAATGTTTTTCCGAGGGACATATGCCGGGCCCCTTGCAGAATATCAGAATAGAAGCGGCGAAGACTCGAACGTATTTAAGTAAATATTGCCTTAACACTTAAGTGTGTGAAATTACGTTCACATTAAATTGTACTGGAAATTGACGAGGGTAATATTGACAAACAAGTCCGAAGCAACGGTGTAAAAGAACCCTTCCGAAAGCTCAAAATTGGCCCACAAATAGACAAAAATGTTCACCTCAGTTTTCTCTACAACATATCAAAAAATCATTGTTCGGGCTAGAGCCTATCTAAGTACCGACCAAGAGTCCTAAGTAGAGGCCTCGGACATATACTTCCATAGACAAAAATTGTTCATTAAATTTGCTCTGCATAATAGAAAAAAAAATTTGGTTAGGGCCGACCGATCTTAGGACCGACCTGAGGCCCATTTGAGCCCTAAGCACAGGCACCGGGACCAAATTTGTTTTTGAATAAAACACGGTACTCGGTTACCTCTCAAGCAGAAAAAGAATCAACAAAATCAGTTAGGATTTATCCGATTTATGTAAACAAACACGTTGGGCCCTAGTAGAAACTCAGTTTTAGGGTCCTGACTGAGTCCAAGGGTTTCTAATCAAACAATTTTCTTCCATAAAACGGGAGACAGTCCTAGACCTTTTGATCAAAAAAAAAAAAAATTCAAAATCGGAAGAGACTTACTCGAGTTATGTACAAAAACATGTAGAGCGCTAGCAGAAACTCGTTTTTAGTGCCCTAGCCTTACCCTAGAGCCTAATCTCAAAAAAGTTTCTTCTACTAATTGTTGGGCTTTCATAGACCTGTCGATTATTAAATGAAAATCGGAAAACATTTACTCGAGTTATGTACAAAAAACATGTAGGGCCTTAGCAGAGACATTTTTTAGTGCCCTAGCTAAGTCCTAGGATTCGAATTCAAAAAAGTTTCTTCCATAAATTGTCGGCCAAGCTCAGATCTTTCAAACAAAAAAAATGTATGAAAATCGGCAAAAAATTTAATCGAATTATGTACTAAAGACTAAACTCCTTAAACGGCCCTTCAGCTGACAGGGGTGTCCAAAATTGTATGGGAAAATTACAATGTTGAAAACTTTGGCGCACCAAGCGGTATATTATTCTACATGTAGCCCTGAAGAAAAGTGTCCATAAGATTTTTTTTTTTTTTATTTTTTATCTTGTTACTGAGGCACTTCTTGTTGATGCGAAACAATTCAAATAGCCTTATGCATGAATGACTTAATAAGTTGAATTGACTACGGAATTGAATTTGGACAAAGTCGATTAAGAACTTTCAAAGTTACGGTCTAAAGAGTGTTCAAAAACGTGGTTTTTTGAAGGTTAATGGATTTTTTTGACTTTTATCTCTGCAAAATTAGAACGGAAATCGCTCTTAAAAGTTTTAAATAAAAGATGTGGATATCAGAAAATCACGAAAATTAAATTAGTGAAAATCTATTGAACAGAGTCCTCAGTGTAGGTAACTTTCGCTACGCGACCACTCACGATATTTAGTGATTTTTCATGCATATTTCTTTAATTATGATGTTTTTTGTGTAGTGTTGCAGAGAAAAAAGATGCGAACATTTTTGTTCATGGAAATATGGATCAGAGGCCTCTCCTAAGTGCTCTAGGTCAGTTCTAAGATCGGCACTAGTGCAATTTTCTTTCAAACTTTAGATGTTTTTGCGTCGCGTCGTTTCTTCAGACGACTTTTTCAATATTGCCCGTTCGGCAATTACCAATCCAATTTAGTGTCGACGTAATTTCATGCACTTAATAGTTACGGCAACATTATTTACTTAGATACGTTCGAAGCTTTTTCCATCAATCAATCATTTATTCTTATTCAATTATGTCAACGTTTCCCCTGTATGTGTATGGATTAATGGTTGCTGATTTGTGTGTATATGCAACATCTATTCTGTTTTCTAGAGTAAGGGTGCGTAATGTGGAACATCACCATATCTCATAAATTCTTGATCGTGGATAATGTCTAATTTGAAAAAAATGCGCACGCTATTTTTGATTTACGTCACACTGACAGAAATCTGTGTAGGTGCGCACACAAAAGAGAAAAAACGCATTTTTGATTTACGTTAACACTGACAGAAATCTGTGTAGGTGCGCACACAAAAGAGAAAAAACGCTTTTTTGATTTACGTCAACACTGACAGAAATCTGTGTAGGTGCACACAAAAGAGAAAAAGAAACACATTTTGACGCCATGCCAAAAAAGATGTAAACGTAATAAGTTAAGTGTTAATGTTATGCAAATGTATGGATATGGAAAAATATGGAACAGTATATTTAATAACTAGTACTAATAACTAGTTCCAAATTTGCATCACATCTAAACATCGCTTAAGGGTCCGAAAGCCGAAATTTATTTTCTGTTGTAATTCTTAACAATCGATTATCAATTTCTTTTGAAAGAAAAAATAGTTGCGAAAAATGACTTCATTTTTTTAAGCGTTCCACATTAGGAACCCTGGTGTTCCACATTAAGAACATTTTTTTAAAACAGTCAAAATTCATTTATTTTCGAAAATGTTGAAAAATTTCTAATCTATCAATTTTGGAGGTCCCTTATTCGAAGGAAGCTGCACAATATTTCACTCATCTTTCCAAAATAACTTGCTCCTTGATTTCGAGGCATTTCGACTCTGTTATTTGCATTCTCTTTTTGGTGTTCCACATTTGGCACCCTTACTCTGCATACACTCACGGAAATATAGTTTTGCATTAATAGAATTTTGTACTTCTGCGCAGCTTTTTAACACTGAAAAAAACTGCGCAGAAGTACAAAAATCCATTTGATGCAAAAATATATTTCCGTAAGTGTATGTCCCCTGCATATGTTTTTAAAACAGAATCGTGCTAAACTTACGTTAATATTTTTACGAACTTTTTTGAATATTCAAAGATTGTTGGTCCCACACGTTTCATGATGGTGTGTACGTATAGTGTCTATTTGCTTCTACGCGCACGCGTTAAAATGAGACAACAGAATACACATACATTAAAAGAAAGTGCTGTAGGACGAACATTTGTAGAATAAGTAAAATTTCATTAAAAGTTCGTAAAAATGTTGACGTAAGTTTATTATTCAAAATTATTGCTCATGTACTGTAAGAGAATAACAACTCGATAGCGCAGTGGTTAACACGTCTGCTTGCTACTACGAGATTGAGTTGCCAGTTCGTTGGTTCGAAACTCAGCCGCAGACGGATTTGCACCGATTGTTAGATTTGTAAACAAAACAAAACTGATTGAATCGTTCAAGTGTAGTGCCATCGTACGGCTTACCGGAAAAGGCATTGTTGCGAGAACCCTACTAGTTTCGCTCCTAGTTACATCTCATAGATGGGTTTGTCGCACAGCTTACCACTGACACAGTAAAACTTTCCGGTAATGAAAGGATCTCAAAAAGTAGAACCACAAACAGCGAAACTAGTAAATAATAATCTAGCCTCTAACCCTTGTGTGTGTTGTAAGGCAGATTATTATTATTATTATTGCTGTGAGAGAATGACTGTTACACGAAAAATAGATTAATTAGAATTCGAAAAGCTTGAGTATGAAGGTTGAAAATTGCTCTGAAAAATCGTCACATTCCAAGTTCGTTTGCGATGTCATTTCAGAGCAAATTTGTGCCTTTTTTCGTTTTACTTCACTCGAGTTTCTTTGTGACCATTCAATACAAGGAACGAAAGATGAATATTTGAGCACGAAAGAATAGTAGGGAAAACTGTTGCTGGGAACGGGTTAGCTCAGTGGTAACGTACTGGCTTTCCACCAAGAATATCCGGGTTCAATTCTGGTGTATTCAATTCTTCAATGTATAGCATGAAAGTAACGTGCCTAGGCACACCCAGGCTTCATAATTTGGGTAGTTGTGAATTCGGTGCCGCAACGAATCGTACATGAATAACCGTATCGAAATGTTTTCGAACAAGTTTGCAAGCTTATGATACTCAGTAATATTTCTTAATTGTGTAAGCTAGAGAACTATATTAATCTATGTTTCTCAAGCTTTTAATCCATCAATGGATTTGCTTCAAAGTATTGTATATTTTAAAATATTACTCGTTTTGTGTTGTTATGTCTGAATTCAGTTTGTACAAAATGTCACTTTTTCGAGGGTGTCAACGGTGTCAACTAAGAAATACATAGACAATACTAGTTTCACGTAAAACGTATAATCTGAACTTTGTAGCGTCATTAAACCGGAGTGAATGAATGATCCACCGATAATATCAGTAAAGTGAAATGTTCAGCGTCAGTTTTATGAAGAGAAAAAAATAGGGAAAAAACTGTCAATTTCGCAGAATAAAAACAAAATGTGACACAATATGAAGGCTCAACAAATAGTACACCAATAAGATCCGTACCATAAGGCTGGCAATCACCCAGTCTGTTTATTTTCGTTATCTATCACTAACTCCCGGAAGCTACATATCTCGATTTCAATGATCGCGAAAGTATTCAAAACACGCCCCATTAAATCCACCAAACGAACCTAAGCGCTTAATCCTTACTGGAATCGAAATATAGTCCGCGAGGGCTCTAACAAATTAAGAATGATTGTACTGCAAAGACGAGTGATTAGGGATTATAAAAATATCGTTCCTTGATGATGCTTCTACAGAGTTTCTCATACAAGTAAGCAGGCCAATTCGTCTTTGAAAAACTATGCAACAAAGCTCAGCGGCGATACCGAAGATATGTCATGAGCGGGCAGCCGAGAACTTTATTCATGTACTTACTAATCCTGTCATAACGTCTGAGCTCATACACAAAGCGCACACATGCCGTGAAAGCTTTCTCTAAAGATTTAACATCAGCAGCACTAAGGTTTGTTATATACATCGACGAAGCGTAATCAAACACCGGAATAATAAGCGTCTTCACCAATATCAGCCGAGCTTTTACCGAGAGAATGCGGCTATTTGTCCAGAAACTACGAAGTCTGGAGAAAACCATAGAGCATACCTCATTGACCTGCAAATTGAAAGAAAACTTCTCATCCATAACAACCCCTAGGTTCGTAACTTTGTTTGCATAGGGTATAACTACTCCATTTATCAGAATCCACGGAAGGAGGGTGGGCGTCAAGTACTTGTCAGATTTTTCCGAAAAAATAATTGCTTGAGATTTTTTAGCATTCAGCGACAGAAAGTTTTCGCGCGCCCAACGACTAACCGAATAAAGATCCTGATTCACTTTAAAAATTGCTTCGTTAATCCTGTATTTACAAAACGAATGAAATAATTGAACGTCGTCCGCATACATGTGGTGATGCAGTGGAATGCCAGTTGCAAACCGTCGAAGCTCCGACGTGTAGCCGCCAACAAAAACACTTTGAAACCGGTCTGAGAGGTAGTTGCCAATTAGACTAATCGCAGAGGAGGAAAAACGAAATCGGGTAGATAATTTTTGTAGCAACTTCGCATGGTGAAGGGAGTCAAAAAGTTCGAGAAATCAAGGAGGACCATAACCGTCAGAAGCCCCTTGTCAAACGCTTTCCTAATCGAATCACTGACATGCAACAAAGCAGTTCCAGTGCTGTGTCGGGACGTGAAGCCAGACTGATAGGTGTCAATGAAGCTATTATGTCCAATGTAACCCGCAAATTGCTTTTTAGCTAAAACTTCAAAAACTTTTGATAAGCTGGGTAGAATGGAGATAGGTCTAAAATCATCCAACCCATGAGATCTAGTTTTTTTATGGACTGGCAGCACCTTAGAATATTTCCAGACACGAATAATTCACAATATGTGTCAGAAAAAGCAGGATCAGCTTCACGAAGATAAGAGGCACTTTTCTAGAAGGAACGGCACCCATGCCTCGAAGGCTACGCCATAGAGCTCGAGTCCCGAGCTTAAAGTCAAGCTTGGGTTGCAAATAATCATGCTTAGCTTTACTAATTAAGTTTGTGGCATAATTCCTGGCAATCTTCCAAGACTCCCTGCTGATGCGGCCATTCCTAAACTCACGTCCCGCAATATCCTTCTCCAACAAAGCCCTCCTAATCTCGTCAGTAAACCACGGCTGTGTCTGCGCAAGCGAATCAAATGCTTTAACCGGTTGCAAAGGTGCATGCATTTCTAGCAATGAGAGAATCTTAGAATTGAGGATATCAATCTTCTCAGAAACACCATCTGAATCAAAGACACCCTTCCATCCGATTGAAGAGGCATCTGCATAAAGCTTGCCCATATCAATTTTAGCGTAGTTCCTCCTATACCGGGGTGCTTTGTTCATCGCACGCTTATCACAACTACACAATCCGAAAATCATATCATGCAGAGACATTCCATGAGAAACCTGGTTAAAAAAGATCAACTTTTCTGGCCTGTTCTTCTTGAACAAAGATCAAAAAGCGAAGGTCTTCAAAAAGATTATAATGGCAATTACTGTGAAAATCACTAAAAAAAATGACTGTAAAAACTGAATTCGGACGCACAATACAAAACGAGATGGTATTTTCAAATAATACAATGCTTTGAAGCGGATCCATTTAAGGTTTAAAATGTATAGTTCGGAGGATAAAGAATTATTACTGAGTATCATAAGCTTGCAAACTTGTTCGAAAACATTTCGATACGGTCTTTAGATGAATGACAAACATGACGTCAGCCATATTCGATGATTTGTGTACAAATATCTGAGTCCGACTTTGGACGGAGATATAATTAACACCAGAAGAAATCCTAATGGTAAAATTGGTGATTAGACGTGTTTCGGAATTCACGTTAAGCATGTGGTCCAAAAAAATGCCTGCCGGTAAAACACATTGATGGTGCGAACTGGCATTATAAGCCCTACTAGTATCCGCAACTAGTACATCATAGATGGCACAAGGTTTGTGTGCAATTTACCACTGACACAGTAAAAACGTCGGCAACGAAAGGATCTCTAAGAGAATCCATGTGAGCAAAAGCTGACAAAAAATTGCGGACCATCATCATCATCAAACTTTATAGACCGCTTATACCTTTCGGTGTGGGGCAGAGCCTAAAATAACATATATTGGAGGAGGAAAAGTGCACCGGACGCCCACTGAAGTCCTCTAACGCCCTTCTCGTCCTCTCCAGCCTCTTTTTACAAGTTCCAATCAGATATTGATGAAGAATATAAAAATTGCATAAAAAACCTATGAATGTGGAGAATGATCGTCACCGATAGGGTGGGCTCACTACATCGTAGAACAAGTAACCTGAAAACTGTACCGTCACAATTATTAAGTAGCGATAGCTACTTTATGCTTTCCTCCTTCCACAGGCAAATCTCCGATAATTCACCGCGAGATCACCTATGATTCACAGGTGAATGCACGGTAATTCATTGATGAGTGATCGGTAAATCATCGATGATTCTCCGGTAAATAATCGGTGATTAATCTATGAATCATCGGTGTTTCCCTGTGAGTCATGGGTTATTCCACGGTGATTCCATGGTGAATCATCGATGATACCACTGTGAATCGTCGATGATTCCACTTTGAACCATCGATGATTCCACTGTGAATCATCGGTGATTCCACGATGAATCATCCGTGATTTCACTGTGAATCATCGGTGATTCAACAACGAATCCCCGATGATTTAGTTTCAAAATTAACTTCTTTGGCGACTTTGAATCATCGATGATTCCACTGTGAATCATCGGTGATTCCACGATGAATCATTGATGAATTCATTGTGAATCATCGGTGATTCAACAACGAATCACCAATGATTTAGTTTCAAAATTAACTTCTTTGGCGACACTCTATCGCTATAAGTCTATTCCGACATACAGGGAGTGTGGTAATTTTTAAATATTCACCGGGAAATGTCGCTCGATTTTTTCTATAATGGGAAATTGACTCACGGCCAGCTGTTGCTACATTTTATACAAAGAAGGAGAGACGACTCCGCTCTGCTAATTTGGACTTGTGTAAAGAATGCGATTTTGTTAAAAAAATTAGGAGCGAAACAAGAGTATGAAGTGAAGAGAGTCGTATGTCTTTTTCTTTGTCTTTCTATTTGTCTTTCTGAGCTATTCCGACATAAAATTAATTTGAAAAAATCAGCTCATAAATATCGAAAAAAGAGTCGTATGTTTTAATAAATTCACGCCTTTTGGTCTTGAAAATTACGCCCTTTTTTTGAAAGTGCTCCTCAATGGAAATTGCTTACTTTAGGCTCTGGTGTGGGGTCTTTAAGCTGCAACCTGGTGGTCATGGACCACCCTCCTCCATACCTGCCTATATTCTGCCAAGGAGATGGTTTATTCGCCCAGTGAAAGTCCCCTAAATTGCGGATGCAGACATAGTAAATAAAATGATCTAAAATTCAGTATTCCACAATCAACTTTTGCTAATTCATCGAAAATGATCTAGCCTCTGACCTGGAAGGGTTGTAACGGCGGATTATTATTATTGTTGCTGTGTTCATAAAAATCTACACAGTTGAAACTTTTTAAAATGAGTTTTAAAATTTCTCTAACATTTCTTTACTCAGACATGCCGCATGACTTGACTGAAGATTCCGATGCCGAAATGTTCACAACATTCGAAGTGAACTTTTTTTTTGCAAATATTTTTAAATTTGTATGAACCACTGACTTATGTAATTTAGATAATTTAAAATTTGGACAAAACGCGCTAATGAAATTTGTATGT
Source organism: Pseudolycoriella hygida (assembly GCA_029228625.1). Classification (NCBI taxonomy): domain Eukaryota; kingdom Metazoa; phylum Arthropoda; class Insecta; order Diptera; family Sciaridae; genus Pseudolycoriella; species Pseudolycoriella hygida. Next base: position 21,904,477 of record CM055406.1, on the reverse strand, counting down.
AAAGTTAAGAAGGAAACAGAATCGACAAAAGCGTCTAAATCGTTTTATTGTAAATGATTTTTGAAATAATTCGTCAATTAGTTTCTTCCAACGTAAACATCGTCTCCACAGTTAACATAAGCACTCGAGAGTGTAACTAGATTGACTCCCAATGAATGTGAACTGGGTACATTCTCATTGTCTTGCGCCGTTTCTGTCGTTTGAAGTATCAAAACCTTTGTAACTTTTATAGTTTTGAAAATCAAGTTTTCCCCAATACGCATCCAATCCCAACTGTCTTCATCGGAAGCCTTAGCTCCATCAACAAGGAAATTTGGTCTTGTATGCGCTGCTGTTAATGGCTTTATTAAATATCTGTTTAGCTCTTTAACGGACTCTGCATTAATCATCGAGTAACCATCGTAATCTGACACCGATTGCTACAAATTAAATTCGTCAATCTTAATTTCAAGAAGCTTTATGAGATGTAGACATGGCAGCCACCTCAAGAGAAAACGTAAAATGGAAATTTAAATTATGACTAAGCCAGGTTGCATGACACGTAGGGGATGGGAAAAAACATTTCTATGGAGCCGCCCTATATGGCGCTCATTTTTATGCATTAGCTTTGTCCAAGGGCACAAGCTCAATAAAAATTTTCGTTAAGGTATTTTATCCCAATGAGATGTCAGATATCGATCCAAAGCGAAGTTTAAAATTAAGCGTTGGAAAATGTTTTTTGTATGAAATTTTTCACATTTCATCAGGATCAGGTCGGTTTTAGGTCAGGTCTAACTGCTCAAAATAGTTTTTAAATTTCAGATCAGGACGACCTGAATGGAAAACGGCGGCTGTCATGTCTGATTGGATCTTACATTACAGCCAACGTATTTCAGATTTATGGATTTCGTTCTATGTTCTCGTGTCGAAGATGTATCCGGGTAGAAAACTAAGCGATAGCCTTCATTGAGCGCGTTTTCACTCATATAAAACGACAACCAAGTAGCTACGTCATTTCCGCAATCAACGGCTCCAGCAGGGTGGGCAAAGTGAGTCACTGTCGCATTCGAATTGTATAATTCAGAAATATTTAAACTAAAATCTTTCATTTTTGGGGCCATTAAAATAAGTTTGTCATTCACGATATTCGGTTGCACTAGCCATAGTTTCTGATTTCTTTGTATCACATAATCACTGTTCACAATAAGGAAAGCTCTACAAAGGAGGGAAATGAGTTGTAATGAGACGGTAGCTTAATCATTCATACTTTTCTCTTAACTCGCCATCTTGTAAACCAATTTCGCTGCAAAGAATTGATTTCGTTATCCGAACTGGAGCGCAAGACATCACAGGGAAGCAATATATTTCACTTATTTTGCCAATCTTTTTCCAACTAAAAATTGTAATTCTAGTATGAAAGTTTGAAGATAAATGGAAAAATGCGACACAAATTACTTTTTGGGCATTCCTTTCGATAGTTTCTTGAAAAAGTATATGGCGAATGCAACGCTGATTCCAAACATAACCAGAAAACATTTTAAATTGTTCGGCATCGGAATGAAAGCTAAACAAAGTAAGTATACCTACAACATGAGGCAGTGAAGTTGAAAGAAGTAAACATTAACCTTTGAGCATATTTGTGGTGTGACTTTCTTTCCGCTTCGTTAGAAATTGTACTTATTATTACGTTGCGGCGTCAAACAGTTCACTAAAAATGTAATAAAAACCGGTAACCAAGTTGCACAATATGCACAGTTATGTTCGTCGAATTTTACAGCGGCAATATTGACTTAGAGAGGTCTTTCATAATTGTGCACACTAAGTGCAGAGTGGAGTGTGAAGAGACAGAGGCGCAGACTTTCTAGGGGCTTTTAGGAACTTAGGTCTTGTACATGTGTGCGTACATAATTATGTAGAATAAAATCGTGTCACATACGCTGCCAAATCAAGTTAGAGCCCTTAAACCTCTATTTTTTTTGGCGATAATAGTTATTTATGCAACTCGTACTACATATGGACAATATTATACTAGAGAGAGAGAGAGAGAGAGAGAGAGAGAGCAGAAGCGGATAGTAGAAAGTAATGTTTTATACATTAGTCCAAATCGAACAAGCTAAATGGAGACTTCGCCGAATTTTTTGAATAAAAAAACCTACAAAAAAATGAAGAAAGGGTTGAATGGGCATATAATAAAATGCTAGGCAATACCACTGCTTCGACTCCGGATGAATCAGTTAATGCTAATAGTACAACGGAAACAGCTAAAACCTCCAAAAGGGCTAAGAAATCATTCATTATTCGCCTAACGAGAATTGGCAGCAGAACACCATACCTAATGCGGATTTTCGATGATTTATCAAACTCCGGTGCTGTACGCTTAGGGTCAGGCGAAATAATGAAGGCTGTCAATTTAGTTTACATCACAGGTTGAAATTTTTTACGTCGTCACATGTGATTCACACAACTTTTCATTACATCGAATACGAAACTTGTATATTTCTCTTCCCAAATGAGACGCGAAAATTAAAAAATGCAACTCTCAGTAGGCCTTAGAATGCTATGGGAAGCGAAAGTATTTTCGGCCCTCTAAACAGAGGTGGGAAAATAAACAGAGGGACGAAAATTTTTTCGGTCCTCTAAACAGAGGTGCGAAAATAACTGACACAACAAAAAAACTTCGACACTTCATTGAGTTTACTTCGATCAAAGTGTAACAAATCTGTGCGCCGGTGCTACCAAGATTTTTTATGCGGAATTAAACATGATATTGTTAAAGAAGGAAATGTTATTTTTTTTAAAACTAGTTTTATCTTTCTAGTTTTGTAAGGAAACTGCAATATTCCCGTAGTTCTTGTTATGTGAATCACTTAGTTTTGGATGTGTATCATGAGTTTTGGATGTGGATCATTTCGCATGAAAATCACAATGGTTATTTGTGTACATGCTATGGACGATTGATTTTAGGCAATTTCGCGAACTAAGCAGGTGCACAATCCACATACAACTTTTCATGAATTGGGCATAAATTACAGAATTTTTCTTGTAATTTAGGCGCCCGGCATGAAAAACATCAAAATTTTTAATTTCTACATGCTGTTGCTGCTATTACTGCAGTGATGTTTAAATCATAACAATTCCAATGAATAAATTATTGACCTTAGTTGAATTGATTAATGAGTAAACCTTCGTTTCGTGTTGCATTTTTTAATTTTCGCGTCTATTTGGGATTCGAAAATTACAAGATTCGTATTCGTTGTAATGAAAAGTTGTGTGAATCACATGTGACGACGTAAAAAATTTCAACCTGTGCGATTGCCGCCCTTGCCTTCGGCGCGGGCTGCAAATATCGCACGCGGTTGAAATTTTTCACTTTCGTCCCTTGTGATCCAAATAACTATTCATTACACCAACTACGAATATTGTCATTTTCGCTTCCCAAATGACAACCGAAAATGAAAAAATTCAACTCTTGATTGGTAAGGGAACCAAAAATATTTTCAGTTCTCTAAATGGGAGCCGAAAATAAAAGAGGACCGAAAATACTTTTTTTCGGTTCTCTAAATTCAATTTATTTTGAGCTAACTTTGATCGAGGCGTGTGCGCCGCTGCTTAGATTATTTACGAAATAAGGATGTGAGTTTCAGTTAGAAAAACTGCAGAAACATTTGTAGCTTTTAATATCTAATTGAAAGGACTATTTGAAAGTACACTTTCAATTGAATTTATTCCAAAATGATAATTCTTAGAGGCATATCGCAGAAATTTTTGTTTACTATGAACGTATAAACTTTTATTTGAATTATTTTGTCACAGACATGATGCTTAGACATTAACGCATCTAGAACAGTTGCGTTAAGGAGTTCATTACAAAACCAACATTTTGGCAGCAGTAATCATTTCGGTGACAGTTCGATAGTCCAATCAATACCTCTAACCGAGACAAACAGATACGTCAACACTTTGTCCATCACGAACATCAGCATAAAGTCGCATGACTTGACTGAAGACTTACACTAGATGGCGAAATGTTGATCTCTTCTAATTATCTCCATAACACAACTGTTCTAGACGTGTTAATGTCTGAGCGTCATGTCAATGACAAAATAATTCAAATAAGAGCTTAAACGTTCATAGTAAAAGTAACACGTAATGAGTTGTATCGTACGATGGCGAGCGATGCTAGGGCATGGAGGACGAGAGCTCACCATTCTAGGGTTTCTACAGAAAAACTTCACACCGAATGGTCTATAAAGTTTGACGATTATGATGCTGACTAATTTATAACGGTTGAAATGTTTTCACATTTAAATTTGCTTTTGTTTTTCTATTAGTTTGGGAAGCGAAAATGACAATATTCGTAGTTGTTGTAATGAAAAATTACGTGAATCACAAGGGACGACGTAAAAATTTCAACCTGTGCAATTGCAGCCCTTGAATTCGGCGCGGCCAGCAACTCTCGCACACGGTTGAAATTTTTACTTTTCGTCCCTTGTGATCCAAATAACTATTACAAGCACAAAAGGCTATGGGTGAAGGAATACCGTGGCGTAGTAAAAATATTGAAATAGTTAAAAATCTGTGCTTGAAACTTTATAAAACGGGTCTAGTTTTACACATCAAAAATAAAAAAAAATGTGTTGTAGCTTATTACAAAAGTAATTCAAAACTTTACACGCTACTAGATGACTCTTATAAAATGCAAAGTGATGTACGGGATTTGGTCATTCACAAATTAGAGCCCCTGGTTGAAAGAAAATGAATATAAAAGAAGCAGGCAGGAGTGTTACAAAGCAAATCAAAATGGATTCATAACTTCATAACTTCTTTATGCTTCCTGGACATAAATACATGGATTCAATATCACGCAATATTCTATTAATGCAATTTTTTTGAAATTGCAAATTCAAATAGAAGAAAATCTTCTCTTTTTCAATAAACCTAAAAAAACAATATATCCATTCCGAATAAACTTATGTTTGAAAATTATTTTTCAAAGATAGCCATCATACAATTATGAAGGACATCTTATTATTTTACAACCTCTATTTTTTTTATGACCCCCTGTAAAATTTAGACCCAGACGCACAAATTTTATTACGACCCCCTGTAAAATTTAAACCCAGACGCACAAATTTTTTTACGACCCCCTGTAAAATTTAACATCTGGTTTTTGACAGCGAATATGTGAAATATGAGGTTGGAGAAAAGTCCCAGAAAGAAAGCATGTATTAAAGTGATTCAAATTTTGTTTGTATTATCACTTGATTCGTCTTACATTTAATTGGGAATAGCTGCAAAATGTTGTAACACACACAACAAATGGATGAGAATAACATTTTTAGACTTTCTCTCCATTTTTAATTCGCGATTTGTCGAATTATAAAAAATTTATTTCAAAACAAAACATTTCTACATTCAGTCCAAAGTATACTTTTCAATGGGTTGTACTTTAGTACGAATCAATGAATCATTTGATAAGTGATTTCTTAAATTTCTTTTCCCTTAAATTCGAATGTTTTTCCATATTTAGTCGAGAATGATAAAATTTTTTAAATCCAACTTGTACTACATTTGGACAATATAGTGCATGGTGATTTCATTCACGGTGACACAGGACATTTATTTTCGTTATTCACAATAACCCCGACTAATAAATCCAGTCGGAGTTTGGGACATTCGCAATATCAACATAACTACTTTTTTTTGCCGGTTGGATTGGACACTTTTTTTACTCCATTTATGATGCACTTTTCAAAACGCATCAAATTTCGTCAATTTCTGACATCTTTAAAATTTGTGCGTTTTGTGTTAATTCCAAAATATATTCGTTACCTACCAATAAATGTCCTATGTTACTCTGTTTTCTAAATTTACATTGGCCATATTTAGTCGAGAATGATAAAAAGAAATATGATGCTCAAAATATATACTAACGAAAACATAACGCGAAATAATTGATTGAAATAGCCTTTCACGGGAATGGACGAAAAACTTAATGTACATACACTTCATGACATACAAATAAATAAAATTTGAATATTTTAAAACAATCTGAAAAACGATTTCTTCTCATAATTATCCCGATGTCTTGAAGCAAAAAAAAGCGCCAATAAAGATATTTAAATAATCTTTAAATACTCACTTTATTTAAATCAAACGATGTTGATGCACCGGCTTGCAACGGAATACCTTCGTTTCAAATCCTTGTGATGTACCATTAATGTGCTCGCTTTTTCTCTCTGTCTTCTCCACGTTCCAATGATAAAAAGACGCCAAGTAGCGTATACACATATATAACGTTATAAAATAATATGGCGATAAAATCTTGTCTTGATTTGCTAATCTAATTCCTTCAATATCTTCGGAGGTAATTTACCCGCACCGAAATCTTAAGATCGACACTATACGTAAGCCAAATAGATTTGATAAGAAAATGTTGTTTGGCTTTTACCAAAAGTAAGTTGCGTGGTCTGTTCGTCTGCTTGTATACGACGCAAATGTATTACATTTTGATGGCGTTTGCTTTCTGATCCACCATTTTGTTCAACAACATTTGCTGCGCTGTAAATAGTAAGCCACATAATTTTCTGTCACGTTCTTTCGCACAAATGTCAAATTTAAAACTGAGATAGCAAGAAAAGAGCTAAATCCTGAAAGGAAACATATACATTCATAATTAAAAGTCTGTTCAGTTGCCGTCTCCATAATAATGTGGTAATATAGGTATAGGTGTCGCTTTTAGTCGGAGGGAGTTCACTTGCAATAACAATATTCATACTGTGTACGCCAATTTTTTCGTTTCTGTTTTAAGTCGATTTACATTATCGTTTCTGTTTTAAGTCGAATTTCCCGGTATCCAAAAGTGTGAAAGTGACTTCCCGACAGTCAGTCGATTTCCCGGGAGAAATTCCAGGGGGAGCCATCCCTCTAGAAATGGTCATATTCCAGGATACGTGGCCACTTTTGTGAGATTAAATGCTTTCATTTGATACCAAAATGAACAACTTCTGTGCTATACTTGCTGAGATATTTGCAAAAAAGTTTCACAGGCGCTCGAAAAACCATTCACTCACTCCCACCTCGATCTACATTAAAATGTCTTGTAGTACATGTATAGGACCTTTGTATTTCGTCAGAGGTCTAATCAGTAATTACATTCATTCATCCATGTATCGATGCGAATTGGCGACAAACACTCCAAACACAAATCTTCAGCCGTTTCATGCTTGGCAACATTTAACACAATGCGTCTATTACGAGATATCGCAGATTTAAAATGTGTGGCAACACTGAAAAAGCGTTACGTAATTTAGGGATGACCCCAAAGTCGCTTTACAAGGGTAGACTGCAGCCTGCAGCCCTACTCAACGTTTTTTCAAATCCAAAAATGTTATAAAATAGTAGTTCAATGAGAAAAGGATTTATTATGCTTCAATCTTCATTTTATTAGTTTTCATATTATACAATAACATGAAGTAAGAGTTAATCTGGAACAGATTACTTTTTAGGCCCAACATTCTTGGGAGCATTAGGATTGGCTGGTGTAGACTCCGATCTTGTTACATTTCCACTGCCTGGAGCTTGGCCGGTTGGTTTATGACCTGCGTTGTTTTGATTAGGTCGGTTACCTCCTGATGTTGGAAAATAAATGAATAATTCAATTCAATTAAAATTATGTAGCGCACCTTGCTTCTTGTCCATTGTTTTGATGAAAATGCTTCTCTTTACAAAAATCGTATTGTTTCTATAAGAACTGTTAGCTTTACACTAACTTCTCAGTGAAATTTTAACTTAATTATATACGTGGCGAGTTAGATATAGCACAAAAGATGCATTGTGAAAATTTGTAAGATCACCTGATGCGCATTAATAATTATTTAAAATAAAATAATAATAATTATTCTTCTGCTGACAATAAATAATGAGTAAATTTTAAAAATAAGTGAGACATCTCACATTCTACTTTGAGTATGCGTAACAATATTCGTCAGTGGTGAAAAGAACCTCTTAAAAGTTGTTACAAATTCATAAAAAAGTATTTCAGTCAAATTTTTAGTTGCAATTATTGTATTCGTACGTTCGGAAGTTTCGAGGATGATGCGTCTTGGTGTAGTGAACAAAAAACGATCTCTTGCAAGTGAAACAAAAGACGATCTCTTGCAAGTGAGTGTACAAATTAATGAGATAGGTTAAGGTATTGACGAAATCAGTCATTCGATCGCACATTCCCGATATACCGGAAAATTGGGGACATACATATGCAGCAAAAGTGTTCCAATTTTTATTTTGTATGTAATTTAAAGGGAGTGTAAGTGCCCAAAATCAAGATATTTTGAGGTAACGGTGTTCTAAAAGTAAAATCAAATACTCATTTGAGCAAATTTTTTTATATTTATTTAAGGAAAATGAGCACACATATATCGCACGGATTTTTCCTATTACCCAATCATTAATTACGAGTGTGCTCCGGCTCCCTCACATAGCCGGAAATTGTTCTCCGTAACGACTGCCCATGATTTAACCGATTTGCCATCATTAGATAGAACAGAACGGGTAAATCGATATGTGTGCAACAATTTAAATGGAACTAAAATGTCACATTACATAGTTACAATATGTCGGCATCTGCCACTATAAGATCGCATAGGTTTGATGAACGTATAAGCTCTTATTTTAACTTTGGAGACAATGCACTCAAGGTTAGAGTAAGAAATGTTTCATACAAACTTCAACAGATGGCAGCTGTAACCATTTCGCTTACAATTCACTAGTCCAATCAATACATTTAACCGAGACAAAAAGATACGTCAGCACTTTGTCCATCACGACCATCAGCAAGGTGCATTACTTGACTTGACCGATGATTGGCACTAGATGCCGCAAATCTCTTCTAATTATCTCCATAACGCAACTGTTCTAGATGTGTTAATGTCTGAGCGTCATGTCAATGACAAAATAATTAGGAGCTTACACGTTCATATTAAAGGTAATACGTAATGACTTGTATCCTAAGATTGATTCCAAGTTTGCGGGCTTTAATCCGTAGAGATTTGAAAACTGTCGAATGACTTTTCATAGTTGGGCTCACTCAACAACAATTTCTCTGAATCTTTAAAATCTTTTAGAAGGCCTTTTCAAGACCTCCACTACATCGAAGTAGGTTCCGACCTATTCACCTCCTCTAGCTTTAAATGAGTACTCAATGGACTCACAGCCATCAGCTCATATCGCTCATATCATTTCTTCCAATCAAAGTCAACCTTTAGACTACAGGGCGACTAGACTAGCTCATATAAGTGGTAGCAGGCCGGAGAGTTTTTTTTTCCATGCTGATTTCATGCGTCACATTGGCCATATATAGAATATAGAAATGTCCTATGTTACTCTGTTTTCTAAATTTACATGGGTCATATTTAGTCAAGAATGATAAAAAAATATTTTATTATTTATTTTTAGAGATAAATTATACATCCAACCATACATCCACACCAATTTGTAGTGAATAGGAATGAAAGAGATATGTTTCCTCATTCGAGGTTTAAACAAATCTAATTTATTTATACAAAATGCATCGCTTACATAGCGAATGCAAAGGCGACTCGATACAATTTAAATTTTAATATTTAAATAAAAACTTGATCTGCGTATCACCACAAGGTGTAATTTAGTTTAATTATATTAATTTTAAGTAAATGAAAAGTCTCCGGGAAATAGGATCCGGATTTCGAGTAGAAATAATGTTCCCTTCCCGATATCCGTCAAAATCAAGTGAAGTTTTGCGTTTCCCGGTCAAGTGTATCATTTTCCGGTCAGGTGTATCATTTCCCAGTCAGATTAAACTTTCATTACCAAGGAAAATCTTTCAGTTTGTAAATTCTCATACATTTCCCGGTCAGGTTTGTGATTTCCCGATTACTCATTGATTTCTGTTCTCAGTGGCATCCCGGTTCCCATGATTTTGGCCGACCGATTTCCTGGTATCTAGTGTACCGCCGATACAAACTGTTTCCACATGTATTCTCAGCAGGGCCTATTTTCGCGAATTTTTTCACGAATTTCACGAAATTCGTGAAATTCACGAAAATTCGCGAAAATTCGTGAAAATTCGCGAGAAATCTCAAATTTATAAAGGCCAACTAGAATTAGCTTATTTATTTGTTTTAAAGTACTTAATTGATAATTATTGTTAAAATCTAATAACAGGTTTAATAGTTGTTGGTCCGCGTACTTTTGATTCAAAAAATACTCCACGAAACCATTCCTGTTGCTTGCTGTTTCCGATTTGTTCATGCGGATTTCGCTTTGTTGTGACAATCATAATTGAACAGCGTCAGTTCTTCGTACTTCGACATAAAGGTTATTGAATAAATTCGTTGCAGATAAAGTTTGACGGTCCGAATCTTTAATTTTGTTGTACGTACCTGCAAAGACAATGAAAAATAAGTTTATGTTATTTCATATGCAGCGGAGTTCACGTTACTTATTATTATTATTATTATTATTATTATTATTATTATTATTATTATTATTATTATTATTTATTTCAAAATCGTTATAATATTTTTACAGGTAACAGCTTGTATTTAAAAAAAAAATATTATAATTAAAATTATTAGTCAATTCCAGCGAATTAATATTCATTTAAGGAATTGACTTTAAAAGTATATTAAAATTTAAAATAATTGTGTTTTAATAATGTTTTGTTTAGTTTTTTTTTTTTTTAAAGAAGATCTATTTAATTAGTTAATAATTTTGATTTTGATAATTTTGTGATTTGGTCCTCTTCTAGAAGCCAAGATTTCAATTTATTTTTGAAAGATTTGATATTTGTATTATTGTTTTTTAAGTCGTTTGGAATTTGGTTATATAAAAATGGTCCTGAAAAAGTTATCTTTGTTTTTCCGATATTTGTTTTTGTGGTGTTAACATATATTGAATTTTCTGATCTTGTATTATATGTATCTTTAGTTTTTTCAAATTTAATTGTGTTATGTTTTTCATTACTTAAATTCTGTTTTACGTAGTCGCATGTTTGTAGGAAATATAATCCTTTAATTAGTAAAATATTAGTGTCTTTGTATAGTAAGTATGTTGGATGTTGCAATGGTAGGTGTAGAATCGCTTTAATAGCTCTGTTTTGAAGAGTTTGTAGGGGTTTTAAATGTGTTAATGCTGCTGATCCCCATATATTGCATAGATATTCGATATTACAATGTATCATCGAGTAATATAATAAAAACAATATTTTCCTTGGAAGGAAATAAGATAATTTTTTTAAGACACCTACT